>VXBC01000812.1:616503-632935 GCA_013399945.1 Ploceus nigricollis | reverse complement strand
TGTCACCTTTGTGGCCTGCCAGATGATAACCTGCCCGCGGCGCTGGGCCAGTGTTTACTTTGCCTGCCATGGCTGATAAGCACCTCTGATAACATTCCTGATGGTAAATAACTGGCTCTAAGGTGCCTGGTGATGGCTCTGCCCTGGGAAGATGGTGTTTGCCGACCAAGAGGAGCAGACCCTGGCTGAAATCCAGCCCCCCAAGAAGTTTTGTAGACCTATGGTTTTTCCCATCCCAACCTCCAGCCCCTAAGGAGAAGAGTCTCTGCTCTGGAGGGTGTTATCGCAGGGAGCCACAGAAATTTGGCTGCTCTGTTCTGAGCACTGGGGAGTCCCTGGCAGAAAAATGACTTTTTTTTTTTTATCTCCACGTGACTTGAGAAATAGCAGAAATATTCTTGCTGTCCTTGAGCGGCAGATTCTGACGTCTCTTCAGCCATCCAGGCTGGGATTGAAGGGAACAGATTTACAGCTCCAGACCCCTTTTCCCCTTTCCCTAGGGGGCTGACGGGTGTCTCCTTGCAGTGCCACGCCGATGCATGAGAAGGCAGCTCCCCTGAAGAGCCCCGAGCCTAGGCACAGCCGTGAGAAGCTGGAGGTGTCCCACAAGCAGAAGAGTTTGGATTCCCTCGACGGCAGGTGAGGAGCAGCATCCCGGGGTCTGTCTGCGGTTGAGTGTTCTTTGTTTTCCACCCTGCTGTGGCATTCCTGCTGCCTTCGAGCCCTGAATACTGCCTGCCAGCTGGGACAGGGCCCAACTTTGTTTTCTCCCTGAAATATTGTCGGTATAAAAGTCGGGAAGTGAAAGGGGTTTGGAGAAGAGGACGGTATTCCCACTGCTGAGGTTGTTGGTAGGATATTGCTCTCTCCATGGTTTGTCCTTTCATCTGTGAGTGGGATGGACATGGATGGATGTCCCTGTGCACGGCCAAAGCTGAGTCCACCCTCCTGCTCAGGCATATTCCCCAATTCCTGCTTCTGCTTTCCCTCAGGAATCCTTGCCCCAGCCACCAAAGCTGCACATTTCCAGCTCCCAACCTGTTCTAAGCTGCTGCCAGGTCAACTCTGGGCTCCTTCCCCCAGAGCTGGGGTGTGTGTGAAGTACCTCGTTCCTGGTGCCTTCACTGGCTCTCATCAGAGATCAGCCCTCAACAGCCAGTACTGACCCTCAGCAATGCCCAATGCCACGATAAATCATGGAGACACCCAAAATGTGGCTTCCTGGGGGTCTCTCTTCAGTCCTTTACATTTTTCTATGTCTCATATTGCAGCACATGTGTTTTAGGGAGTGGGTGAGAGACGTGTTGCTCTTTGCCTACCTGGTGATTATCGTTTTTCCTTGCAGCCTCCGCCTGAACGAAGCCCTCAAGGATGAGGACATCAAGAAATGCCACCGGGAAGTGGTAAGCCTTTGGCTTTGGGAATGTCCAGGCTGGTGTGCTGTAGCCTGTTGCCCCGGGAGGAGCCTACCTGGAGTCTCAGGTGTGGGCTGAAGGAGCCAGAGGCAGCTTCTGATGTGGGGCAGAGCTTCCTGCGTTTACTTTCAGGAGACCTGGTGATGGTTTTGTGTGGCCTGTGCTCTGCCTTGCAAATGCTTCCAGGATCTTCCATCTAGAGCAAAGGAGAAAGGGGAAATGTTGACTGAGAGCAGTTAAATTTCTGTCCATTTGAACCTTTTTGCTTGTTCAAATCATGCCCAAGCTAGATGGTTTTGGTCCATCTACAGATAAGAGATGCTCTGGAAGGGGAAGCAGTGACAGGAAGTGGCATTTTGCCTTTTCCCATGAAGAAAATGAGGAGAAAAACATCTTTTGATTTCCTCAGACGGAGGGTCACAGGGCCAGCAGTGTATTTGTGCTACGACCAGGGATAGTGCCCTGCGTGTTCTCCTGGAATGCTCCCACTGGCACCCCCACCATCCCGGCATCCCTCTGGGAGGTGTCTGAGCCAACTGCAGGTGCTGCTGAACCTTGATCCTCTTAGGGCCCAGCTCATCTGGTGACAAGGTGTGCAGAACAAAGGTGACCTTGAACCTGTGGGCAGGAGGGCTCTGCCTGCGTGGCTGCCACAAACCAGCCTTGCTGTGCCAGCCTTCTCTGCATCCTGGCAAAGCAGCTCCTCCCTTGGTGACAGTGGCAGCTGTCACCGCTGCGGGACAGCTGTATCCCATGGGAACATCCCGAGGCCAGGGGGCACAAAGCTGCCTTACAGGACCAGTTGAGCGGATTTATGGAAGGCGGTGAAGTGCTTCGGAGCTTTACCTTCGCCACAGGAGCGTTTCGGGGCCGAGCTGCCGAGCCTCCCGCCGCGGCTGCCGGCAGGCTTTGAAGTGGCGCCGGGAATATAAATAGCTGGATGGCGCGGCGCGATGGGCGCAAAGCAAGTGTTGTCACTGTGTCCCGGATAAGGGAAGAGGAGGAGGAGAGAAACCGCTGGGCAAAATAAACTGCCTGCAGATGAGCCTGGCAGAAAACCGGCTCCTCACCAGGGCTCAGCAGCCCCTGTAGCTATTAAGGGAAATGTTAATCTGGGAGGATGGCACAGCCTTCGCCGGGTGCTGGATCATCCAACCTTCCTTTAATCCGTCGGGGCTCCTGTTCCCAGCCTGGTGGGACCCCCCTGCGCCGGTCCCGGGTGCGGGCAGAGGGAGGTTTTCTTGCAGGAGAGGGATTTTTGGGTCTCCTTATCAGCAAGGTCACCGGATAACTTTGCTCTGCTTTGCTTTCAGGCTGCTAGCAAGTACAACTCCCAATACCACAAGCTGTTCAAGGACATCCCGACGGAGGAGAGCGTGCTGAAAGGTGGGTGGCAGGGTGAGGGATGGGCATGGAGGCAGCAGGATCTGGCACAGGGATTGCCACGGTTCTCTCTTTGCCTTGCAGTTTGCTCCTGTGCGCTCCAGAGAGACATCCTCATCCAGGGAAGGCTTTACATCTCCCCCAACTGGCTCTGCTTCTACGCAAACCTTTTTGGGAAGGACATTAAGGTAATGTGGGCACCAGCCCACTCTGGTCCCTAAGGGCTTGTAACCACAGCTTATCCCCTCCTGCACCCAAATACCACCAAAATCCCCAACAGAAGCCTCCAATAGAAAGGGGAGCACAGCTGTGCCTCCTGCTCTGATGACCTGTGGCATCAGCCTGAGGAAACCAAATATTGGTTTGGTTTAAAATTCTCTGATGCAAAACCTCCTTCCAGCCGCAATGGCGCTTGAAGGAAGATCAAAGGTTTTAGGGGGGGTGAGATTTGAATCTCTCTTGGCTTTTCTTCTTGATTTACAATCTGATGTTTCCCCATTAGTCTTGTGGCTGACGGGGATCTTGGGGGGAGACGACTTCCTTTAAAACTGGGCTGAAGGACTGAATTATTTATATGTGATGCTTTAAACAAATACCTGAAGGAAGCTCAAGGTTTCAGCAAAGTTACCCTGCCAAAAATAACATCCTGCCTTATTTTTCAGCCTCCCTGGGCTTGCATGGGGTGCTCTCCTGGTGGGTCTTAGGGAGGCTGGCTGGATCGTGCTTGTGCTGTGTCCATTCCGGTGTTCCTGCCCTGCAGGTGGTGATCCCAGTGGTGTCTGTACAGCTGATAAAGAAGCACAAGACAGCTCGGCTGCTGCCCAACGGCCTGGCCATCACCACCACTGCCAGCAGAAAGGTAACACCAACGCACAGCAGATGCCCAGGTCCAAACTGGTTGTGATTTGAGAGCAGCGAACGAAGCGATTCCCATCCCTGGTTAGGAAGTGAGCGCTGCTCTCTGTGCTGGTTGCCAGCCAGGGCAAACACCACAGCTTTGCTTTTGTTCCTGAATTTCACTTTGTTCCTGGACGAAGCAAAGCCCAAGTGAAACTCGGCCGAGCCTGACAAATCCCTGCCAGGCTCACGTAAAACCTTTAAACTCCTTAAACACAAGCAGGGAAAGGGTTTGGGCTGGCGTTCAGCCAGAGCTGGCGGAAAACTTGGATGTGGGGCTGCGTTTCCAGCTTTTAAATCCCGTTGGATGTTGTTGGCTGCAGTGAGCTGATGTAGTGTGTCCAAGTCCTCGCTTGCCCATGTGCTGCTGCCAGCACTGTGTGTTGCCTGTCCCTGCCAGGGAGGGGGTTGTTTCTGCAGAATGTTGGGAGGCAGTTATTCCTGTGGAATTTGGGAGATGGGTTTTAGTAGGGAGTGGCACAGGGCAGGATTTGGGCATTCAGAGCCATGTGTGGCTGCCGTGTACCTCACCTGGGGGCTCTGTGTCCCTTCCATCCCTGGGGATGTTTTCCGTAGGTCCTGGCCCCATTTGCTGCCGTGTGCCTCTGGGTTGAGCATGGGGAAGCTGTAGGAACAGCAACTGAGCAAGACTGGCCCCAAAAAAATCTGGTCCAGGTTTTAGCAGGCTGCAAAAATAACAGCAGGGAAGCTCCGCAGGGAAATACCTGTGGGGGGGACGTGGCTCCTGAAAACGGGGAGATTCAAGGGCATGATGTCTCTGCATGTCACTGCCTGTGGAGATCTGGACTCGGAATGGGAGGAATCTCTCCCAACAGCTCGTCTCTTTCTCTTGCAGTACATCTTCGTATCCCTCATCTCTCGTGACAGTGTCTATGATGTCCTGAGGAGAGTCTGCACCCACCTGCAGGTACCCCCTCTCTGTGTCCCACCATGTGTCCCTGGCCCTGAGGCTCTGCACCTGCCCTTTGGGCTGAGCACAGCTCTTCATCACTGCCTCCAAGGCTTTGGACTGCTCCCAAAGCCCTCTCCAATTCCCAGCATCCTCACTCCTCAGCAAGGGATGGGAAGAGGGGCAGGAGCCATGCCTTGGGCACATCCTGTCACCGTGGGCTTTTCTGGGTCATGGATGAGGCAGAGCCCTGAGTTTCTGCTCTCTCTCAGGGTGTGGGTATGAATTATTTATAATCTGGTGGTAATACTAGTTTTGCCACTCTGCATGTTGATGCCTTTTGCCCAGATCTAAAGTTTTAAGGGGAGGAAGAATGGTACAAAGTCAAAAAAGAATTTAACTTAAGTGGGGGAAGACATCCATCAGCCCTTGAGCTGGAGAGGCTGATTGTGGGGACCTCTTTTCCCTGACTTTGAAGCACGTGGGAAGCCGTGCAGGAGCCCTGCCCTGCCCAGGAGGGTGTGTGCCAGCTGAGCCAGGGCAGCCATTTGGATGATTCAGCCCTGTTGCCAAACTGGGGGACTTATTCTTTGAAATGTGCTGGGCTCTGCCCAGATGTACCCTTCTTTTTTTTACCCCCTGATATTTTATCTTGTGCACGGAAGCCCTTGGCTCAACCATGGCCCCACTAGGTCTTTGTGATGCGAAGCAGTGATGCAATGCCCTTTCCTCATGCCCCAAATCCCCGTGGTTATAAGTTCTAGCAGCTGCTCTTCATAGTCTCAGCAGAAAAGCCCAAATTCCGTTTTGTGGCTGAGGCTGAAGCAGGGAGAGCTGGCACTGTAATGCCTGATCCTTTCCCCCCATCTAGGTTTCCAGTAAGAAGAGCTTGAGTCTGAAGGAGCTGTCGGAGGAGCCGGACTCCGTGTCACTGGTGAGGGTCAGGGCAGCTCTGGGAGAGGAGAGACCCCCTGACCTCATGCTGTGGGTGGAGAGGGCCCACCTGGTCCCCTTGGTGGGTTTGACACTGTGTGGTGACTGCTCGGATAGTCGGGAGAGAGCTGGTTCTTCTGTTGGTGCTGTCAAAGGGTGCATGTGCCCGTTGCCATCATAGCTTGTCCTCTGGGACCTTCATCCCCAGACTTGGCAGGAGCAGATGGGTCAAGAGGACTGGCTGAGCATAGCCAGTGACTCTGTCTGTTTATAGACAGAAAAACTTCAGGGTGGTGTGGAAAATGCCGCCACTCCGCTCCCCGATGGCTGATGCTGTTCACAGCTGGGAATGTGGATAACAGGCTGGGAATGTGGTTGAGTTACCCAAAAATCTGCAGGATGAGTAGGATGGTGGGAGAGGGAAACACCTGCTGAACCACGGCATGATCCAGGGAACATGGGGGCCACATCCTACACCTTTGGAAAAGAGTGTCTTCCATGGCTGCTGGTCCTGATCCTCGGGCTGGGTGCAGGAGGTGACAGCTGGGGTGCACCAGAGGGTGACAGGTGGGATGTCACCCATGGTCTGGTGACATCCCAGGGGTTAAAGATTCATTTCAAGGGCTGAATCGGGAGTGACCCAGGCTGATCTGGCAGCATCTCCTGGTGCTTCAGTGGGATGCAGTCCTCTGGCAGCTCCAGCCCTGGGAGCTCTCCATTGGAGGAGCCCCTCTCTGTGCCAGCTTCCATCCCACTTGATTTGTTGTCTTTTTGGGGCAGTTTTTTGCCCTGTTTGGGGCATGCTGGGGAATTCCAGGTGACCTCCCTGAGCTTCAAGGAGTGGAGGAGGCAGCAGCTGGTAGTTGGGGCAGGTGTGGGTGCATGGGCAGGTCCTTCTTTGGTAGTAGGAACCTGCATTCCCGTGGAGCCATCATGGAAGACCAGCTCTCCCTCAGGATGATGTTTTGAATGTGCTGGTGCTCCAAGGTTTGAGTTTGAATCTGGCCCCACCATATCCGTGGCAGTGCTGGTTTCATTCATGGCTCACCAGGACTGTTCCCACAGGAGGTGATCGTCCCCGAGGGCAAGTGGAGGAAGGTGTCACCTACCTCACTGTCACTGTCACTGCCAGATGCCAACTACCAGTGTATCCACCGGACCTCTGTCAGCAGCCTGAGCACCAAGGAGAGCTCCTTCACCTCTGAGGAGCCACTGGTTTCAGGTGAGGGGCAACTGTTTGTGCCCTGCTCCACATGGGTGATAATCTCCATAAAAGTGTGTTCATCCATCCACTGCTTTCGTGCAGGGGAATTCTGCCTTACAGATTAGGCTGGGAGTCAGCTGGGAGTTCTGGGGATGGGCTGGGGTCTCCTGGCTGCAGGGTCTGAGCCCATGAGGGAGGAATATTTGATGATTCCTGGTTGTTGGAGGAGCAGGAGCATCAGCCAAGTGTGGCTGTGCTGCTGACTCTGGGTTTGCTTTCAGAAAGTGCAATAAATACCGAGGAAGAGCTGGAGGTGGAGCAGAGCTGTGTGGCAGAGCTGAGACCCTCTGACTACCAGCTCCTGAAGATCTTCATCGTGCTGTAAGTGTGCCGAGGGCGCAGGGAAGCTGGGGGACACTGGGAATGTTGGTCTCAGTCTCAACTGGGTGTTTGGCTTCTTCCTCTGTTCCCAGCATCTGTCTCCTGGTCGTGTCCTCCTCGTACCTGGCATTCCGCATCTTCCGTCTGGAGCAGCAGCTCTGCTCTCTGAACCGGGATTACCTTTCCCGCGGGCACAGGAGGTGAGGGACCCTCAAGGACATTTTGGGACACACAGGTCGTGCCATGAGTGGAGGACTTGAGGGAATATGGGTGCAAAGAGGAATGGCTCCACTCTGTGATGTGTCTAAGGAATGCTTTGTCTCTTATCCTGGGCCTGCTGTTGGGCTGGCCAGTGACAGAGCCCACAGTGCCATCTCCAGACCAGAGGTGATCCCATCAACTGCTGGTTTGAGTGACTGGGAAGCTCTGCTGTCCCTGAGACTCTGGAGCTTGGAAAGAGGTTTCCTCATTGGTTTGGGGCTGGTTCTCCAGCTGTAGGAAGTACCAGGACATCTTGTTGGAGGTGGGCTGTGCCTGGGGGCTAAGGCCATGGCCATCAGCATGGGATGGACAGGAGGGAATCTCCTTGGGCTGAGGACATCAGAAGGCACTGGGAAGAGATATGGAGCTTCTGCAGTTACTCATCCGATCTTACCCCCTCCCTGCTTGCAGGTGACCGTTCCCCAGGTGCTGGCTGAGGATGAACACTGAGGTGGTGGCACGCTGCCCATGGATCCCGGTGCTGTGTCCTCCCAACCGTGGCTGTTACATGTGGTCCAGCTTTCCCTTGGCTGGTAAAATGGGACCAAGTATTTTCTCTCTTCCTTCGGGCACTTGCTCCTGGTGGGACTTTCCAGCCAGGTTCTGGCCACCAGTGCCAACTCCCCATCCCACTGGAAACCTGTTTTCTCCTTGGGACACTGCTGTGCTGTAGCACCGGACAATGGCTCGGGGCTGCCGAGCACTTGGACCTTCCCTTAGGACTTGCTGCTAAGATGGATGCTGGTTTTCATTTCAGGCTTGTTTTTTTCTTGTTAAAAGATGACCTTGGGCTCACCAGGAACCCCCAGAAATGTGGATGGGTTGCCACTGCTGCTCTGGGAGAACCCACCAGTTTGTCCCTCAGTATCCCTGGGAATGTTCCTGGAGGAATGGCCCTGAACACAGGGATCTGTAGGGATGGGGAGAAGGGACCCACTAGCTCTGTGGGGTGTCATTTATCCCACACACAAGGGTGGGGATACAAGCCAGGGCTCCCCAGCCCTTCTCTCCTGGAGCACTGGGCCCAGAGAGGGGTGTGTGTGTGTGCATCCCTTGCAAAGCACTTTAAGGTCTCCCAGACCAGGTGTCCTCTCTGGGGTTCACACCTGGCACAGGTGAACTTTGTTAGTCCTGCTTGCCCCATGAAGATGCTGGAAAGGAGCTCATGGCTGGCACTGGGGAATGTCCCAGAGTGCAGTGTCTGTGCCCTGGTTCGTGTTAACCTTGTCACCGCATGGAGCTGAGTGCTGCAGGATTTGTCTCACAGGATTTGTCCCACAGCCCCCCTGGGAGCACACTGGGGTGGCAGGTGGTACTGATGTGATTCTTTCCTGTTTTTTTGGGAACTACAAGTGCTGATGGGGCCAAATCCCGGCGTCCTGGGGAAGAGCTCACTGCTCGCTCTGGGCTTGGAATGGCTTTTAAATGGAATTACAATAAACCTAGGATTTTCTAGCACATCACTCTCTCTTACCAGCGTCCTCCACAGCAGTGCTAGGCTGTGAGCCCCAAAACCGGGCACCCCAAAATCTGTGCTGTCCCAGTTTCCCTTCAGGATGTGAGTGACATGGGGACAGCCCATCCTCTCATGGGGACGAGGGGACAGGGATGCTCCCGACGGATGGGCCAGGGAGGTTCCTGCACTAGATGGCAGCAGAGACTGCGGGATGTGACGCGGTGGTGGCAGGGCCACCCTGGGGACAGCGGTGCCGGGGGAGGGAGCTGAGTTGCAGCCCCACCCAGCTGGGGTGGGCAGGGTGAGCCTTCCTCTTTCTCCTCCTCCCTGCACATCCACAACCCAGTTCCACTCCTTTCCCTGGCCTGGCGCATGCAGCAAAATGCATGAAAATGGCCCAACTTGAAAACCACGGTGGCACTGGTTAAGTGGGGACAGGAGTGGTGTCACCTGTTTTGGGCAGGGTTTAGCACCCGGGGGTGCCTGGGAGGGATGGTCTGGTTTATTCAAAGCCTTGGCATTATGGGGCTGTCGGAGCCTTTGATTCCGTGGGTGACCTGGAGGATGAAAGGCGCTGTCCTGTCCCTGCCAGGGACTCACCCAGCTCGTTTACATGGTGGATATGGGTTTAGAGTTGTTTTTCCAACAAACAAGTTGGTGTTTAATGAGTCCAACCTCAAAATGGGGCTCTTGGCCTCAAAAAGAGGTTTAGAGGTTGAGGACTGGGAGGGGTTTGGTTTGATGTGTCCAGCCTGGTGTTTGTTGGGTCCTCCAAAAACAGGTGTTTGGGGTCCCTGTGCTGAGCCCGAGCCAGGAATGTGGTCTCAAGACTCCTTGGTTAAAGCCAGTGGTGGGACGAGCCATGGGTGCAGTGACATGCAGGAGGTTTGGAGGAGCACTGGGATGAGCCCACAGTGTGCTTTGGGGGGTCCCTGCTGCTGGGATGTGGTTGCAAGGCTCTGGTTTTGTTTCCCATCTGGTGTCTGCCTGCCTGGTTTGGTGCATGTTGGCTTTCCCAATGACGCCCTGCTTGAGCCTATTTGCTTTTCTTTGTGTAAAGAAATGCCACGTAAAAGCCTCGGGTGCAGGGAACATCCCTGGACACTCACCTTGCTGGCCTGGAAACAGCAATGAGGAGCACAGGGTGGTGCTGGATGAGCACAACCCCTGCCCTCAAATCCCCCTGCTGTTGCCCATGTCACACCCACCGTCCTGTCTTCTGTTTTCCTCCCTCCCCAGCCCAAGCCAACCTCTAAAAATAGGACTGGGAGATTAAATCAGCCAAGGCAGCTCCGTCAGACGGATGAGTCAGAGCCACCATGCTGTTACACTCTGCACCAGAGCATTAGCAGGGACTCCAAGGACTGGATGACACCAGGAAGCACACAGTTTGGTCTGAGTTTTATTTGGGATTTGGGAGTGGCAGTGATGTTGCTCTGGCAAAGCCCCTCAGAGTCCAAAGGGAATCCCCTTCAGCGAGCAGCTGGATCCCGTTCCGGCTCCAGCTGAGTGGGTTTTCCAGGGAGGGCTGCTGCTGGAGGCTGCTCTCCTGTCCAGGCAGTGTTAGGAGGGAGGGGAACGGCCCCAACCCTTGTCAGGCCCCAGTGCTGCCATGAGGGTGTTTTTGGGCAGCCTGGGCTGATTTGTTGACATTCACTTGAAGCAAGGGAAGGTGAAGCCCTCCATCCCCTCGCTGCTGTGCTGCTGCACACACCGGTGGTGAAGAGCTCCAGGTTAAAAACAATCCTTCCTCAAAGGTTGTATTTAACCCGGACTTCCCTTCTCAGGTAGGGGTGTGGTTGCTCTGCTAGACACCACCTGAGCAACCTGCTCTTTGCTTCTCAGCAGGTGAGAGATTACTCCTTATCTTGCAATGACATCTCAGTTTAATTTTTATTTTCTACACTGCTAAGCCTGTCTTTAAGGAGAGGATCCACTCTGGGATCCCAGCCATCATCCAGCACAGGAAGAGAAGTGTTTCAATTTTCTGAAGTGCATTAAGGACTTCAAGGAGCCCGCAGTTATCTTTGGCTTTTATACCTCAAACTCTGTCCTTTTGTTCTCTCTGGTGTGGTTTTTATTTTCTCTCAAGTAACAGAACTGGTTTTGTGTTATGAGCAGCGACCGCTAACAAGGGTTGGGGAGCACTGACAAACCCTACCCGCACAGAGACGACCTAAAATCCTAATGAAAAACCCAAAACTTCAAAGAGTGAGTGTTGCTTTTCATCTCAATTATTAAGTTTCTTTTCCTAGGATTGGCTTTCTCAGCTTCCTATTAATATTCCAGCAGTTCAGAGTCGGGTTTTAATTTGCAATAAGAACAAGCAGGGACGGGAGACCAAAAAAAGCCATCGCTGTGTGGCCGAGGAGCACCTGGCTTATGAAAACTGACTTTGATTTTGCCCTGTTCTTAAATTAATTGTAGCATTTCCTTTGCAGTCTCATCTTTTTGCAGTGACATCTCAATGTCAGGTTTTCAGGGGTACAAAATCCTGGCTACTAAATCCCACATAGCTCCAATACCATTAGCAGGAGGCACAAACTAGAACTGTCCACGATAAAGCACTCGGGGGCTCGGGTTTAAAGAGCATTTGCTAAACCTGGCTTGGAAGGACAATGCCTGGAGCCAGCTAAAGCCACTTAATGAGGGTGTGTTGCCTGCTGGGCACAGGTGGAGAAGTCTCTTTAGCAACCTGTTTTGCCACAGTGATTACTGTAAAAATTTACCATAGAGAGGGTTTCTTTGAAAGCAAAGTGACTCTTGTCATTAGGAGTTGAAAGGCCGGTGATTTTGAGAGGAGAATAAGGCTTTTCCTGCAGGGAATGGGGTGTTTGGGGGGTGTAGCCATGCTAGAAGGGTTACATTCTTTTTCTTTGGGACAATCCTGCGCATGGGCATCTCCCTCAGGCACTGGGGGTGCTGCCTCTTGGACTGGGAAGGCAGTTTCTGGGGGGCTAGAGGTGCATCCCCATCACTTCTGTGCCAGTTTCGTGATGAGAGCTTTCCACTCTGACCTCTTCTGCGTGATGTAGGAGGGGGTGAGGAGCTGCAGCAGAGGCTCCATCCGGCCCTGGAAATACCCATGGCACAGAGCCTCAGCGTTGCAGATCACATACATCCCACAGTCGTAGCTGTTCTGCTGTGCTGGTGCCTTCTCCTCCACAAAGGTGGCTCTGCCCCCTCTTTTTCCCAGAAAGGCCTCCAGTTTCCCTGCCACTTGCTTGGCGTGGACAGAGTTGCATTTACTGTGGGAATCGTAATGGGCGAAGCACTTCTTGTCCCTGAAGTAAACCAGTAAGCTCCAGTGCGTGCCCCCAGCGGCCTGGCTGGAGTTGTCATTGATAGGCAGGAACAGCAGCTCCTTGCGGAGAAGGTCCAGTGGCTGGAGGAATATGGCTATTTCTTCCTGACTAAGGGCACACTTGATGAACTGAGCCACCTCGGGGCTGATGAAACAAACACGGTGGCTGAACTCCTGGAACTGCTGGTTGGCGAAGTACTCGAAGGCGAAGCCGATGATGCGGTCGTTGAGCCAGTTTGGGGGCTCCAGCAGGGCCACATCCGACTGCCTCAGCAGGCTGTCCACGTAGCTGAGAACCACGGGATCCATCCTGCGCTGCTCCGGGGAACCGCCAGAGCTGCAACAGAGAAAGGGAACATGGCTTGGGAATTGGATCACACCCGGGATACAGCCCACACCTGGATGCAGCCCAACAAACACCTCAAGTTCCTTCTCAGCAGCAGTAAGCAAGAACCCAGGATTCCCAGATGGATATTTGCAGGACCATGTGCAGATGGAGAACACACAGTGTTGGGTTGAGCAGCAACCTACTGTGCCTTCAGTGAGATCAGCCTTCCATCCTGAGGATCTGAACTTTGCAACAAAGAAGTTTCAGAGCAGTTCCTGCACAGAAACCAGGAGTGATCCAGAAGTCAGGTGGTGTTTGCATGTCTCATTGTTTTACCTGTGCAGTGACAAGCACTGGAGTTCTTTGCATCAGGGGTATTCCCCTAAATAAAACCTTTTTGGGCTGTCTGACAGACATATGGTCCCTTTCTCCAAGCACAGAGTGCCCCAGCTCTGTGCCAGAGGCATGACCTGTTCCAGGAGAACCTGCTGGGCCGCCAGCACAGGAGGCACAGCTGTGAGTAAGGAGTAACAAAGCAAGACGAGATCACAAACAAACCAGTTCCTGACCGTGGGAATCTTTATGACAACTCTCTACATAGCCAGAGTAGGATTTAGGAGATTTTCCATAGGGAAATTTGATTTAGAGCCCCTGTATCTACCCTGGTTTTCCTTTAGCTCTGACACCCCGCAGCCCTTCCAGGCTTCTCAGTGCTGTGATGCATCCTCAGCCTCTAGATCCTTTCCTGGCCAGGACAGGGCTGGAAATGCCACAACTTGGGACACAGATGACATGGAACTGGTTTTGGCTTCATCCTTCCCTCCTCTATCCCAAAGGCAGCAAGAAAACATCTTTGGATTTCTGAAAGCCTCGTGTGAAAGCTCAGAATGATAAGATTACTTTAATATGATTCACTATAAGTAAGTCACTAATTTTCCATCATGATAAAGAAGAATGAAGCAAATGGAGTGTTCTGTTAGGAAGACGTAGATTCACACTTATTGTGACATGAATCATGAGGAATAACCCTTCCTGGCCTGGGATGCATAAATTAAGGGATTTATCTCTCAAAAATGTTGGCAAGGTCCCCTGGCACGTGACAGGCAAGGAACAGAATGGATGAGCCATGGTCCATGTGTAACACGTGGGAAGGAAGGGCCGAGGTGAGTGTTTGGGGCATGAAACAGCCAGTGAGCGTTTGTGTGTGGCTGGTGGATCCCGGAGATGCCGAGCAGCAGGAGTCACCAGAGGAAGGGAACAGCCCTTGTTTATGCTGAGCCAATCACAATGGTATTTGGACACGCTTCCGACCTTAATGAGCTCCAACAATTTCCAAGCTCGTGGTGCAAACCCTTGTAGTATAAAAACAAGAAATCCCAACAGAATTCTAGTAGCTCCTCAGCCTGCCCCAATATAGCCTGGTTTAAAGATCTGGACATCCTCCAAACATCCTGTTAGGGGGTTTAACATGGGCACTGCTGAAATACTTTTTATATGAAATGCCCCAGATTTTCCTTTATATTGTGTTCTTTCTGCTTCATCTTCTCCTGGACACGTAGAAGTCCAGCCAATAGCTTTCCACTCCAGTCCAAATGGGATTAAGGGCGAGGGAAGCGTATGTCCCGTGCTCTGTTAATTTTCCACTCTGCAGAAACATAGTTGTCTTTTTTTTTTTTCCTGTCATGACATTTGGCAGGTTCTTCCAGTCAGGAAGGAGAGTGCAAGTGCTTAATTGCCACTAGCTACTACTTTTAATTTTATTGCCATCTGGTATTTGTGAAACTGCCTGTGACTTCTGTGGGATGAGTCACCACATGCAGCTCCAAGGAGAACCCTTGGGAGGCTCCCTCAGAGCCAGGTCAGGTAAGCAGCAAGGACCAAAACAAAGTGGTGGGGCTCTGAAAAGCCACTGGTGAGGTGGCTTTGTTTGGGAGAACCTCCCAGAGCTAAAGATGGATCTGCAAAGAAGCCACGACATGGATCTGAGCCTCTGAGGAGTGTTGAAATCCCGATGTGGACTGGGAGCAGCTCTGCTCAGCCACAGCCAGGACTCCCTTCCTGAAGGCTCAGGCACACTCTGTTCAGTTTCCATAAAAATAGGATTAAATACTGGCACAGGCCTGGAACATTTGCTGGAGGTTGCCAACAAGTGTCCTGCTGGTTCATTTTATTTGCATATTAGTAGTTGGAATTTGTGCAAACTCCCTGGAATCCTCAGCTCCTCCACGGGATTTCAGCTGCCCCATTTCCAATGCTGAGACGAGGAAACCGGGGAGAGAGAAAGGAGCATTTCCACACAAACACCATCATTTCATTTACAGATTTGAAAACGGTGCTGTGTTGCATCAATAGGGCAAGAGGTCAAGCTTCCCTCACTGAAGTTATAATAATTTAACAAGTTAGCTGCTGACATTAGTGTGAGTTCAATCCAGAAATGGATGAGGCTCCTTCGTGTCCGGACGCAATGCAAAGCCTGTGTTTTCCAACCCTTGACCAAAAAACACCCCAAACCTGTCATTTTCACACCATTGAAGACAACAACCCTCTGCAGGTAATTGTTGAAGGCACTTGAGAGCCAAGGAATGAGACTCCTCAGTAACTGAGCATAAGAAGGCAGTGACAGAGCAATGGGAGTGTGAACTAAGGATGAATCAGATTCCTAAAGTCTATTTTAATAAATTAAAGGCGCTAAGAACCTCCAGAGTGAATAGTTTAAGGTGACACGTCACTAGAGACCTGTTCCTAATTTAAAGAACATGGAGGTAAACAGGAAAATAGTCACCTGGAAGACAAAAAATCCAGACTTTATCAGAGAGCAGGAGGAAGGACAGATAAGGTTTTGTCTTTTAAAAATCAAGAGTAAAAGACCTTATGGTTTAACTTTCTAGTCACTTTTCCTGGAAATATGGGGTTTAGATACCATGTCTGGATAGTTGTTAACGGAGCAAGATCAGACAAGGAACATTAATTTCTATTTACCAGCAGGAGTCAGGCTGGGTGACACCTGAATCTCTGGACTTATGTGTTTCCTGACAGAGCCAGAGGAAAAACTCACGGAAAATTAAACAATTCAACCAGAATGGAAGCGTAGTTGTTTCCTTTTTTGTTAAATATAAATAATATCTCTGCAGCTGTAGGTTATAATTCTTGTATGATACAAGAACATCCCACTTCTGAAGGTTCAACAGGCCATGAGTGCTGAAATCAGAGGAAAATACTCCAAGCTCCGTACTCACTATGCACAAACTTCTCTGTTCTGGACAAATTCCCCAAACCACAGACTCTGCAACCAAACTCAGAACTCTCTTGGTGTCACGGCATGAAACCAATAGCCACAGGAACAACACACAATGTTTTTTTCTCTCCAGGATGGGGTTGACCAAAACCTGGAGTTTAACAGGAAAAAACCCCTCAGCGACCAGAACGCTTGAGGGATGGCACCGGGAATGTCCCAGAGGTACCGGCGGGATTGGAACCGATGGGATCCCAGCTCAGATCCGTAACCCGAACGCCGATGCACTCACCTCTCACCTCCCACAGAAAGGGTCTAATCCAGGGAGCAGCAGGAAGCACGGGGGGGGAATGTAACTTGCCTGAAAGACCTGGAGGTCACAGGAATTTGGTCAGGAGCGGGAATTCGGTCAGGGGAAGCGATTCGAGGTGTCCCACGCCCCACGGAGGAGGAGCAACGTGCTGACCCCGAGCCTGACCCCGAGCGTCTCCCGGCGCTCCGGTGCCGGGATCAGAGCACGCCAGCAGTCCTGGGAAGATCCCGCTCATCCCATCGCTGCTTTTATGTGAATAAACGGGAACTACGGGCCAGGAGAGGGTGCACCCGGGCCAGGCGCAGGGTCAGGGCCTGGCTGGGGTGGGAGCACGGACCACCCACAGCACCGTAACACACCTCCACTCCCTTGCCTCTTTTACCCTTTTTTTCCCCCCTTAAAACGCGGGCTTGAA
>VXBC01000812.1:581787-616227 GCA_013399945.1 Ploceus nigricollis | reverse complement strand
TTTGTTCGGCGGAGGAGGGCGAGTCTCCCCGGCGTCGTGGGGTCTGCCCGCTGTCGCGGAGTCCTCCCGGTGGTGTGGGATCCTCCCCGCCGGAGCCGCCCCCGGTGGGTGCGCGGTGCGGGGCAGCCCCGCGTTCCTCCCCCCCTCTCCTCCGCCCCATGCACGGGGTTTCACCGCCCGGTGCCGCTCACCCCCATCGCGGGTGGGTTGGACACTCAGAACATGGAAAAGCCAGCCTGGGGGGAGGAGATTTACCTCAGAGGCTTCCCCAGTGTCACCAGTGGGCCGTGGGCTGTAGCCCTGAGTGTGGCAGTAGCCCTGAGGCCACGGCTATGGACGTCGCGGCGGGAGCAGGTCGCGGTCGCCCGCGGACGCCCGGTGGCTCCGGCAGCCCGGTACGCCACGCAGAGCCTTTCCCGAGTACCCATCAGCCGTTCCCACCCATCGGAATGAGGTATACCTGGATTTGCTTAGCACAGTGTTGGACTTCACGGCAGTTCCCACCCTGGCACGCCGGACTCGTGTGGGAGCACTGCTCCTCCGCAGGTTAAAAGAGTCGATATTTCTTTCTGGAATTTTCCTAAACGTAGCCAAAACGTCCTTTGCTTTATCCCAAAAAAATAAACCCCCTCCGACGTGACCTGTGCTAGGACCTGCCGTGAGTTCGGAGCCGGGCTTTTGGCCGCCCTTGTGCTTCTCGATCGGCTTCTTCCTCCTCCATTTACGTTTTCCTATCCCCAAACCCAGCCGAGGCTGACAAAGTGGGGAGCGTGAGCTCAGCAGAAATCATGGCTTTCCCATCCCGCGCTGCAGCGCGGTCCCTGCCCATCGGCGGATCAAAAAAATAATCACGTAGCGGCAGAGGAAGGAGATTTGCTGCTACGGGAGGAAAACCGGCGCGGTGTCTCGCTCGGTCGATAACTAAACGCTGTAATAAATCGCTCTGCAAATAGATTGCTAGGTGGAGAATTGGGTTTCTGGCCGGCTCAGGTGCTTCCCTGACTCTTTTCCCATGGGACTGCTAGGAAATGACAGGGGAGCGTTGTGTTCCCATGGAGAGGTGCATGGATGCTGCGGTGATGGGCTGTGAATCCTTAAGCACGACCTTACAAATCTGACCTTATCCATAAACTCCGGCTAGGTCAGAGCCTGTGTTATTCCTGAAGAGCATCATCTTTTCAGCCCCTTGCCATACAGTCACACGATTTCCCCTACGTCCTTGAGTAAACTCACCCATTTCAGTGGCTTTTCTCATTTTTACATTTTATTTAATTGAATAACAGGATTTCCATGCCTTTTCCCCCTCATTAAGTCTCTCCCAGCCTTTGCCTTCCCTTCTAGCTGTAATTTTTGATCCCCAAGACCGTTTTGGAAGCTGTCAGTCACGCTGCTGATGGCAGGAAAGGTAATTCAGCAGCCCCAGCACACAACTAATAAGCTTTTGTTTCCTGGGCTAACAGTGATGATGCAACTTCATATTCTTTATTTAATTTTTTATTTATTTATGTATTTATTGCGATCAATGCATAAATCAGGGTGGCTTTAGAGATTTTTCCTCTATGTTGAAAGGCCTGGTGTCCATCAGCAGCACTTGGAAAAAGCTTTATTGGAATTCATCATGTATTTAAAATGTAGATCTGTTTTGTGATGTTATTTGTTCTCTACATCCACTCCTCCTGTTATGATTTATAAACTCCACTTTTTAAGCTTTTTTTTCCTCCTTATTTTGGGTGAGGAAGCTGCATTTTCAGATTCAGGGTATCAAATGCCTGACTTGATTACTGCTGTTACAGCATCTTTCACAAGCACTGGTACTAAACCACTCAGACAATCAAACCTTTGGGATCCTTTACTAGGAAAATCTGAATGCTTTATGCCTAAATTATTTGTGTCTGGGATGTTTATGGTGCGTTTCGTGAGCATTGATCAGGTTTGCAGGAAAACCCCTGAGAATGTCAAGCACCTGAGTTCGGGCACTTGGGAAACGTGAAACTCAAATTACCTGTGCAGCCTTAGTTTAGCTCATGTCAAAGTATGGCCGGACTTGAAATCCTCATCCCCTGCTTGATTTCTGGGAAAGCAGTATTCTGCTCTGGATGGAAGAACGTATCTCTCCTTCCCATGCCTGCGAGTCAACAGGGGGAGTACTGGGAGCACAGGCACAGTGCTGATCCCTCCACTGGTTTTGCAGCTTGGCACCACCAAACTGGAAAGGAAGACCAGGGCTCACCATCACAGCCTTGAAACCACAAGTGTCCTGTAGTCCTGAAGCTTAAATGCCTCAAGTCTGGGGAAACCAGGAGCAAACTTCCAGTGTCTGAAAGGGGTGTACAAGGAAGCTGGAGAGGGACTCTTCATCAGGAGCTGTAGTTCCAGGACCAGGGGGAATGGCTTCCCACTGCCAGAGAGCCAGGTTAGATGGGATTATGGGAAGAAGTGGTTGGCTGAGAGGGTGGTGAGGCCCTGGCACAGGCTGCCCAGAGAAACTGTGGCTGCCCCATCACTGGAAGTGTTCCAGGCCAGGTTAGACAGGGCTTGGAGTACCTGGGATAGTGGCAGGTGTCCCTGCCCATGGCAGAGGGGGGAACCAGACCAGCTTTTAAGGTCCCTTCCAGCCCAAGCCAGTCTGGGATTCTGTCATTCAAGTGTGACCAGAGAGTTTCTGAAGTCATTTGGGGATGGTTGGTTTTGGTGAGTGTAGTGTGGCTATTTTCTGCCCAGTTTCTAGTTCTTGCTCTAAACTGTGCAACTTTTGAACTCAATTCCTTTAAAAATACATTTATGAGAGAGCAAACAAGGTCGTTGAACCACTGGAAGCATCTTAGCCGGTCAAACTTGATTTCAGAAATTCCTGCGTCCCCTCGGTTTGTAAATAAAAGGGAATTTGCGTTCCCGCTTGCACGCGAAACACCCATGTTGAAGGCATGTTTGTTTTGTTGTTGATGAAGTTCCCAGCTTGGGCCTGGACTCTGGCTCCCTGAGGTGGGCTGGGTGCAGGTTTCAGCTTTGGAACATGGTGGTTTTTTGTGTTGAGGTTTAAAAGAGCATCTGAATTTCTCAGGCTTTGTTCTGCGTGCCGATGTTTGCTCCACTTCCTCTCGAGTGAACGGGATTTCTCCCCTCTCGACAAAGTAAACATGAGCATAAATATTTAAAGGATCACGGTTCAAGTTTGCAAATTGGAGACTTTCTCTAGCATTCCTTTGGACAAAAGCAGTAGCATCAGAGATTTGGGATGTGTCTGGGTGCTTCCCTGCTCTGGGGAGAAGCTTGGTAATTCTTTGGGCTTCACGCTGCAAAAATACTCTGCCAAGTTTTCAGGTTTGATGGCTGGGATTATCACAAAGCTTGGGTTTTTTATGAAATTTTAAGGACAAAATGCTGCTGATGGGATATCTATGGATCATTGGAATTGAGATTGTTTTTGTGGAATTTTATTTTTCTTTTACACAGGCCAAATTTTTCCATAGGTTTTGGGTATACATGTGACAGCACAGGTGTTCAGAGTTGAGACTATAGAAACCAAATGTGTGAAACTCTAGCCAGATAATGGATAAAAACAGGAAAAAAGGGAAATGGAATAGTTTTTGGTTTTTTTGTGTGACTCTTTAATATTAAATCTTTTGCTGTGTTTGACTGGTCAAATACCCTGGTGACATGTATGTCTCACCCCTGTGATTGTGCCGATGTCTTAACCTCTGTGTCTTGGCATAAAACTTTTCAAAGTGGAACTCAGCAAAGCACTTGACCTCAGAAAATATGAAAATTCAGGAGGGAAGGCTATTGTACATAGATTTTTAGAATTGAACTGATTTTTGTGTTTGTTTTTAAAATCTTAGCAATAGTTGCAGTTTTGTTAGACCTTGTGGTAGCGTTTTTCTGTCTGTGGGGAGGAATCTATGGATCCCTTTTTCACAGGTACCTGTGGAAAAATCTTACAGGTGAGGTGAGAGTTCCATGTCTTTGCTGCAATGGCTTTTTATTCCTAACAAAACCCCCATGATCTTAATGCTACCTCTGATGGAGGAATGGAGGCTCACCTGGGTCAGAAGGGAACTCAAGAGGTCACTTGGTCCAAAATCCTGCTCCCAGCAGGATCATCTTCAAAGTCAGATGGGTTTTTCATGTCAGTTGTCTTCCACCTGTGGTTTGTGGGCTGCAGGAGGAAAAGGAAAATGAAGTGGTTTGATTAGGTGGGAAGTTCCAAGTAGAATGAGATCATCCGTGACCCACTGCTTCCAGAGCATAGTATTCTACTTGCAACCTATTAAACTGCTGCTTCCCACTGCCTTTCCATGAATTCATTAAGCTGGTATAGTCACAGGCTCCAGTTGAAAGAGGATCTGGCCTGGCTGAAGTTAATTTTGGGAGAGGAACAGGGATAGTCCAAGTCCGTTTGCTGATAATCAGCATGAATCTGGCAAGTGGCTCCACAGTGTTTTGGTGGAAACTCCTCAGAGATTTTCTAGGCAAAATGAAATGAATAAATACGTGTGCTTTAAGGATTATTGTTACTCTTCTGATTAGTTTCTGCTGTTCAAGTCTTGCATTGCAGTTTCTCATTAGGCATGGATGGGCATCCCTTTGGAGAGGGATGAGATGTCTCTTTGTGTAGGGTTCTCATATGCCTTTGGCTGTTCACACCGTGCCAAACCACGGTTAGACAAAGCCATGGGTCATAGTTTTGGGCTCTGTTGGTGTTCTTTGTCGTCCCTTTTTTTAGAGTTTTGCTAAGAGCCTCATGAAGAGACAGAGCATGGTCTTCAGCCAGGCAAATTTTTTGCCAAGGGAGATGGGACTCAGGAGTGGAAAAGCCGTGATGCACTAAGGATGCTTAGGGGAGGATGGCAGTGAGGCTGGGTCATGTCAATGGCATCATGGAAAACAAAGAAGATAGGAGCTACAGGAGCTGATGAGGCAGCCAATTATCCTGGGCAGATACACAGTGTGTCCAGGTTTGGGTGTAGATACCTGTGCTGTCTCTGCATTAAGCACCCAGATACAAGCTTGAAGTTTGCTTGGACCTTTGAGATCAGCCTCTATATCCTCCCAAGGAATATTGATGTTCCTTAGTTGGATCCTTTGTCTGTTGATGTGCCATCATATGTGGGGAGCTCAGCCAGCTGTGTCTCATCCAAGCTCTCATTTCACTCACTTACAGAGATATGTTGCTTTTTTGCAGCTACATGCCTGACTTAAACAAGATGCAGGCATAGCTCTGCTGTGGTCTCCTGTCATCTCTCTGTTGGCTTGTGGTGTGCTTTTAAAGATCTCTGCCTGGTCATGGAGGAAGTTTATGAAATCCCTGTTGGTGTTACGGCCCTTAGGGATAGGCTGGCTTTATGTATAGGTGGTCCCCATTGAGGGGAGAGCTGGACTGGACCCTTTCAACACTGATAGTTTTGGTGGTTCCAACTGTCTGCTTAGCTTCTCTTGGAAAAATCATCTTGGTTTCCATCCCTGTGGCTTGCAGGAGTTGCTGCAAATCCCTGTTAGGAGCAGTGGGGAGCAGAACAGAGGACTATCCCACTTGGATGCTGCATGAAGTAGCAAAGGAAAAACATAGTTTAAAATGAACAAGTGCTTTGGTTACCCCCTTTAAATGTAAAAATAGCCAAAATATGTGGGTTTCAATATAATTTTTAGGTCTTATTTGTTGGTCTCTTCACCTTGAATCACTTCTGGCATCACCCAGGTGACCTTGAATCCTAGAGTTACTCTTTGGATGCCTGTTCTGGGTCTTGGCTTTTATCCATCATGCACAGATAATCTGACAGCCTCTGTGCTGTTTTTTAATCAAAATTCTTTGAACTGTCTTCTATTTCTTGCAAAGCATGACCTTAAAAAGGTAGAGGATCCTGGATATGCTGTATCATGGCTGAGCATTGATGGAAGAGGGTGTTTAATCCAGATAGATCCATCTTTGGAAAACCTGAGCTTTAAAACCAGCTCAGACTATGAACACTTTTGATAGACCGCCAAGAATTCTTTTATTGTATTCAGCATCTACATGGTTGGTTTTGAGGGATGAACTTAAAACAAGCTAACTGAAAATATTTACTTTAGTAGACTTCCGTAACTCTACTGTCTTTTCATAACTTCACGTAAATACGTAGACCAAAATAAAAATTCTCCTAAATGTTGCCATTTAAATTTTCATGGCACTTGTCTATAAACTGTTAGGTTGGTTTGTGCTTGTTGGGTGCACAGGACAGCCTCCCTGGGGAGGAATTAGTAAATGATTTAATTGTTAAGGAATGTGGTCCCATTAGGCAAAAAAAAAAAACAAAAAAAAAAACAAACCACCAAAAAAAATGGACCATAGTGGATCGTTAGAAATGTTGTGCTTGATTAAAACAATGCTGAGCAATTTGTTATGATTTTTTGAAATAAATGAGTTTTTTGGAAGAGGGAAGTTATGTGGGTAAATAACCCTTCTGGAGGTTTCTTTGAGTGCAGAAGAGCCAGTCTCTCCTCCTTAATTCACCAATTGCTTCATAAATGAGGCATCATTATGTGGAATTTGTTGCTGCTGGTGGTGGCAAGGATGGCTGAACCACTCCAGCTCAACAAAGGGATTTGGAGAGATGTTTAAAAGCAGAGCCACTGTTTCTTTTGCTTCTTTTCATCCGAAAATAAAGATCCAGCCCTGCTGCCAAGGGATGCGGCGGGCCCAGGCGCCTCCCTTGGGATTCGGGCCCCGCGTTTGTGGAGTGCGGCGAAACGTCTGGCTGAGCAACGAGGGCACTCTCTGGGCTTCCTCCTTCCCGGCCAGACCGTGGCACAAAGAACCTGCACAGGCAGGCGCCGGCCTTCCCTGTCGGGAGAGCTGGGCCGGCCATCGCTGCGGATAATCTTATCCGGAGGCACTTCACCGTGCCTGGCAGGTAGGCAAGGAGATAGGAGGACAATGCAGAGCAGAGGTCAGGTTTGAGGTGCCTGCAGCAGATAATGAGGAATCTTAAGAGTTTTCCTCAGCTATGAAGAGAATGAACTTTACCAAAAGCAACGGAGGAGTCTGTCTGAATCCACAAATCCTTTTGCTGCTCGCTGCTTAACCTCGCTTGACTCCAGGGGTTGCCAAGTGCACCATGACTTGTCAGAGCACTTGTTTCAAAACGTAGTTCCCTTGTCCAAATGCATCTCTGATCTCACTGCAATCCACAGGGATTTGATTAAGGAGTTTGTTAGCATTGATAAACATTAGCTGTAGTATTTCTTCTTCTTATATCTTTAAGAAATAACTTGCCAAGAAAGATGACTTGGCAGCTGTTGCCTGTTCCTTGTCCCATCAGTTTTGTGGAAAAGACATGGACTTGTGCGTTGTTCCAGGCTCCAATCTCTTTGTAATTCCAGGTGGGAGCTGCTGCTTTCCAGTGTTTTGTTTCTGAGTTCAGCTGTCCTATGCTGTGTTTCTTCATTTTTGTGATTGAAATACTCCTCATTTGAGGGGTATGAACAGCAATAGAGCCGTTGCTGTTCATCTGGGGTGAACAATACAATAAATATGAGGAGAAAAATATATTAAAAAAACCAAAGAGCACTTCCAGCAAATGGGGTAAGGAGAAAAAATGAGCACAAAGGTCCATTTCTGAGGGATTGAGAATTCATTCTCCTACCTAAAAGTCTTTGCTGAAACAAGGGGAAAAAAAAATTCCTGCCTGAGTATTTTCCTGTTCCCACAGAGGGAAGGTGTGAATCTCACCCAGGGTTTGCTGGCTTGGATTTAGCAACATTAGGGGTTTCCTCCTGTTTTTTTTTCCCTCTTCAGCTCAGCTGCTTGAAGGCTGCTTTCATTTTTGTTTTGTCGGGGAAGATGTGAAACCTGAGGAGCAAAAACTAAATGAGATGTTTAACACAGTTGTTGCAGTCTAAGGAGTGGCCCTGCATGAAACTTTTTCAGTTGCAGACAAAACTCATTTGAAAACTCAGTCTGAAAGTAGCTCAGTCTGATATTCATGGTTCAGACTGTGTGGTAGGGACATTATGACCTTCTGTCTAGTGTTGAGTCTATTTTTAATAAAAGTGGAATCCTTGAGAGAATATCTCAGAAAAATAATTGGAAATTAAAACCTGGAGACATGGATTTACAATGGTGTGGGTGCAGTTTTTCTGTGTATTTTGAAGGTTTTTTTCCTTGAGCACAGACTATCCTCTGCACTGAGAAAGGTGTTGTTTTTTTTTGCTCTTCTTGTAGGACTGGATCAACTTTCTTTTCTGTTTAGGGAGCATTAATCTACATACTTTCTTTTCAGGTATGCTCTTCAGGGGCTGCGAGGGGGCAGGTATTCAAAAAACTTGAACAATTTTCCTTAGGTGAAGGATCATTACAGGTTCAGGTGCTGCCATTATTAGCAAGACTCCTGCCAGCTGCAGTTTAATTTTCTAAATGTCTAAATGTTGAAATTCCAGATTGTTACACAAGTATGTGTGTTGGTGTGCTTTGAGAGGCTGGAACTCTGGACTGCTGGGATAATTCTTAGCTAATGATGTTGATGGATTTGAAGAGAATGTCAGTCTGGGAAGTTAATACCAAAATCATAAAAAAATTCAACCTGTTTGGTTTCTAATGTAATGCAGCCCCATGTAATGTGGTTGCAAAATGGTGGTAAAGCTGCGAAGTCAAGTGGGCGAATTGAGCAGAAAATCATGACTTAGGGACCTGGTGCCCACCAGGAGACCTTGAGATGCTTGTCCTGGTGGGCATCTTCTTCAGGAACAGCCCATTGCAATGGGTGGCCTCGGAACCTTCAGGATGGGGGAAGCAACATGGAGGAAAACAAAGCTCAAAACTAACCTGAGAAATTCCTCTGGTTTAATTTTGGATTGTGCTGGCTGGAGTATCATTCTTTAGGGAGGACTGAGACAGAAGGTGCTGTAGTGGCACTGAGGACCTGGGTTAGGCCATATTAGCCCTGAGATCATCCCATGTGTTTTCACCAGTGTTGCTGGGATCTTCTGCTTCATCCTGTGTTTCCTGGTGCTCAGCAGCTCTGAAATCTGCACCTGAACTGGGTTTTGGGAGGCTGTTTTGGCTTGAATTTTTGGGTTTTTTTGCTGCTGGTGTGGTGGGTTTTTTTTGTTTGCTTTCTTTTTTTTCCCTTAATACCTAAAAATACACCCAGCTCCAGTCACCTGGTAGGAATCACCTATTGTAGAGGCAAGTAGGGAAATAAAATCTCTGTGGTGACATTTGCTCGCTGATAAGAGTATTTTTTTAATGCATTTCCTTTCCTCATTCTCAACATGCCTTTTAATTCCTCAAGAAAAAAGGTGTGGGGCCTTCTGGAGCCTTAGCAGAGATTGGAATCCTCTGTGTTTGGTGCATGTGCAGAGATCCACAGGGAAAGTCTTGGGTGTGTGAATTTGGGGTGGGCAGCTGTGCAACTGTGTTATTTTGAGGAAAACAAGTATTTTGCTCACGTTACAAAGTACTGCTGAAGGATTAGTGTTGCAGGTGAAATTTTGGGTTACCTGCTTTACTCACCATAATGTGCTGAAAAATTATCAATACACATTTGATCTTGCTTTTTTGTTTTTTCAATTCTTAAACCTTTTGTTGTCCTGTAGCTGTTGATTTTTGGGCAAAAACAATATGAGGCAGTCGCTGTGGTCTGCAGGGTGGGGCTCGGAAAGGTCTTGTTGCTGATTCCCTTCGCTGGGAAGGGCTAATTATAGAGACAAACTGGGGAAGGAAGAGAACGGGGTCAATTAGAGCATCCAGCACAGTTTCCTTTAAATTAGAGGTTGGGCTGGAGAGATAAAAAAAAACCAAACCCCAACGTTAAAGAGGCATAGAGTAAGACTTGAAATGCTCTGGTGCACAGCGAGCTCAGCAGCTACAGCAGATGTCCTGCAGTTTCAATTTTAAGTAAAGAGCATGTTGAATTAGGAGGTTTATTGCCAGAATTGCTAAATCGAGCTGAAAAGACAGAGGAGATGTTGCTACTGCTTTTATTCTTTAATATGCTTTTGGCTTGCAGTAGGTCGTGATAATGAATGAAGCAAAGGAATAGTTTGCCTCGTTGTTGATTAAAATGGATTTTGTGGGAAAAAGAAATTAATTTTAAGTCTTTAATGCTCAGAATGTTATATTTTCATAAAAAGACTACCTACATCTTTGTACATGTCACATGGATCAGTTTTGTACATGTTTTATCCCTTGTTGGAGAGGCCACTAGGGCTCAACCTTTTTTTTTTTTTCTTGGAGCTGTCTTATGGGTTTAAAAGTTTTTTTTCCCCTGGATTTATGTATAAGCTAACTCAGATTAGAGGACACAGTATTTGAAGATATGATGCAGACACGGTACAAGCTCTGGGCTCAGAGCTCTGCAGGTGTGGAAAGCAATAAACCCCAGTGCCAACTGGAATTCATGCAAGTCAGTGAAAAACCAGAAAAGCTTTTATGGTGCTCTTCCCAAATGATCCTCTCAGTTCCTTAACACCCTCTTGCATCAGTTTTTAGGGCAAAGCCATGGTTGGCAGACCCTCCCCGTGTCTGCTGGGTATATTTGCTTCCCCTTTGCCGGATTGCTTGCCTGGCAGCGTGCAATTACCGGGAATTGCTGTGCACAAAGGGAAATGGCAGAGCAGGGAGAAAAACCCCATAGCTTCATCTGAATGTTTCAATCCAGACTGGCAAGTTCCTTCTGCCGGTGGTGTGACTCATCCTGGGCTTCCTCACTGGAGGCCACTACTGGCAGGGCATCAAAGGAGCAGCCTGTGCTTTGAGACTGGAGCTGAACCAGCATCTTCCTGGAGCAAGGGCTGTTCTTCTGGTGTTGGGATCTCTCAGCGTACAGAAGGCGGTGAGATGCTCCCAAATCTCAAGGGAATTGGTGGTAAATTTGAGGGTAAGAAGGGTTAACCCTTGCTGCTTTGAGCAAGGGACATGCCTGTCCAGAGGGTTCTGCCCAACTGGGGATGGGCTGGGAAAGGCCCTTTGAGGTCAATGACACAACCAGCAGAGCAGTTTGTTCACTTCTGGTTTCTCGAGTGGAGCTAATATGCAGGGGTTTAGTGTGGCAGTTAGGAAATTCTTCAGCAAGGAAGGAAATTTTTATTTTTCCTGAGGGCATAGGTAGAGGTACTCTTTGCTCAGGACTACAGTGCAGCAGAGACCCCTGCCCTCCTCTCCTTCATTCTCCTGGTAAAACTGACTATATATATGCTTCTCTCTTGTTTTTGGTTCAACCAACTTAGCTCTAAATCTTTGAAAGACTAACTTTTTTTTTCGTTTGGAGCAAAAACTGAGCAGCTCCACTGAGTTTAGGATTGTGCCACCAGGACCTAGGAGAGCCTGCAGGATGTTACTGGTGGTTGGATGTGAGAACACCCTCATGAGTTCTACTCTTATTGTTAGGGATTTTTTTTCCAATTGAAGGGCTTGAACATTTCCAAATGTTTTGTAGAGTTTCTAATGTTATTTTAGAAATGATTTACAGTGTTAAATAGTATTTTCAGGCCTTTTATACCTTTTTATTGTATCATCTATGTGCCCAAACTACAGTCCCAGGTCTCTTGTGAAGCTGTGAACACTTTTACTGTTTGAGATGGATCTGATGGTCTACCAAGGAGATATAAGTCTTGGAACACCCACAGCCTTGGCTGTGGGATATTCCTCATTTGTAGGTGTCATGTAGGGGAGAGAAAAGCTGCAGAGAATATAAAAGGGATGTATAAATACTTAGAGGATGTTTCTTTCAACTGTCTGGCAGGAGACTCTTGGAATATCATGAAAAGTGGTGGTTTTCCTTTTTTTTTTCATTCCTGAATAGGTTGGAACTGGAGATCAGCATCCTGAGCTGGCAGAGGAGTCAACCTCTTGATAGCGATCTAGAGTTCTATGTGCGGAAGCGCCTCAGAGTACAGATTAAAAATGCAAAGTTAATGCAGTGAGCATCTATTGGGGTGCAAGAGAGGAGCAACAAAATAATATAAAACAATGACTTTTGCTGCCATGTCCTGGCAGGTCAAGATTGTCTTAGATCAGAAGGAAGCTGCTCTGCTGGCTGGGATAAGTGCCTGGAAAGAGAGCTTTAACTCTTTTTTTTTTTTTTAGGAGGGATTTACTCCCCTCAATTTTTAATTTATACTGTGACATTCTAAATACCAGATTGTTCTGATTCCTCTTTTGCTTCCGTTTCACGTACACGTTCCTGTCCTTGTGATTATTCCATGTGTGTGACAGCATCTGCAGCACATGGATGGGGTTATGGTTTTCATATCACCTCCTTGTCCTGCATCTATCTCCTGAAATCCCTGGGGTTTTGGAGGGCTGCTACAATACTTACATTTCAGCAGTTTTTTCTAATTTTTTTCACCTGCTGTCTGAGTGTCAGTCTGTACTTTCCCTCCTCTTTGTTGTGCAACATTTTGTCACAATTTAGGATGTTTTAAAAAACTAAGCTCCCTACTTTTTTTGGTAAAGTCATCAAATTGACATTTTTATTTCAGATTGTTTCCTGCAGAGCCCTGAGTTGATTTTTTTGCCTGTGTCTGATGAGTCAGCACAACTGTTGAGCACGTGAAGCTTCACTGATTGCTGACTTCTGTTTTGCTGTTCAGTTTTTGAGTTAGCCCTTTAGCTGAGAGCACTTAAATGCAAAGTATTGCAACTTGTGATGCACTCGGTGGGTCTCAACACTGAGTTGGGTTTATTTCTAATTAAGATTTTAGATGCCTGTAGGTGGTTGTATGTGAAAACTGCCTAGAGAAAGCAGTACGGGTGCCCTGGGTACGATATGCTGAAGGAGGTAATTCTTCGTTAGGTCTGTGATTTTTAAGAGTCTTATTTAATTTTGCATGGATTCAAGTGTCTGAAAATGCTCAGTGCTGCTGTATTTTCTTCTCCTCTCAGCCTACTCAAGATGTTAGACCCAGCTTTAATTTTCTCCATTTCCTATGATTCTCAGTTAACCCTCTTTTCAGGAAATCGGTGGCTTCCTGTAGGCTATTTGTAGTTGCTGCTGGCCAACTGAAGCGAGGTGATGTCTACACACTGAAATATGATGAAACCCTTGGAAAGATTTGTTTGGCGCTACCAGGATGAGGTTTTTTTGAGGCATTGTCGAGGTGAAAGCCCATGGCAGCAGCACTTCATTAATCTTATTTACTAGTGTTTGAAGAATATCTGATGTTATTGTCCGTTCCTTCATATGGGAAATCTAATCTCCACTTGAATTAGCCTTTGTAATAGGGCTCCTGCTTGATAAATGAGTAGACAAATACTGGGGCCTTGCCACCGAGGGCTTTATCCTTCCCTGAGATAAAATGGTTGGGCTTGAACATAGGTTATTTATGCATGGAAAACAGACTTATCAGCATTCCTGAATTGTCCCTGTTGCAGAGACTGGGCACTCCTGCCCCTAAACAAAGCTGCATTTAGCTCGATGGCTTCTTCCCTAGCCCAGGAATAAAATATTTTCCTGTTTTCCCGCGTGGCCGGTGTTTCTGGCGCTGCTTATGGCGTGCATGCAGAAAATGCGTAAAGAATCCAGTGTCTGTGGGCAGATCCCACATCAGGCCAGGGCTTCCAGCACCGTGCTGAAATAAGTGCAGCCTGTTCCCTCGGCGCCTACACAATCTGGAGACCTGGCGAGGAGGAGGAGGATGGCAAGGGTCAGGAGCAGATTGTTGCCCTTGCAAATAAAACCTCTCATCCATCCTGCAATCCTGGAGGAGATCCTGGAGGTTCAGCACTTTCTGCCTTGGAACCGAATGAGTGAGTTAAGCTGCCTTAAAGTTTCAGCAACATATGGGGTTGGTGTTGGAAGGTGGCTGGTGTTGGAAAGAGGGAGAGTAAAAATTATCTTAAGTTGGATTCTTCTGAAGTGTCTTTGTGACTTTCCAGAGTGTTGGTCATTGTGATGTGAATTTTTTTGGTTTTTGGTTGAAAAAAGTGTAAGGAAAATTGCCTCCAGAGGTGGTCTTGCAGCTGATGGCAGGGAGCACTAGAATAGAGATGGCAGTAGAGTTAATAGATGGAGGAGGTTTCTTCCTGTGCTTTTACAAAATTCCTATTGAGGCATCGTGTTATGGGGGAATTCTTTGCAAAATAAAACCAGGACACCCCTAGAGCTCCCCTTTGTTAACCTTTTGTAAAGCCAGCCCATGACATGGCTATGTTCAAGATGAATCTGAAAACATTTGGAGTTCTTCATCGTATTACTGGAGATGAAGTATTTATTCTCACTTCATCCTATTTCTATATAAACTTGTTAACTGACCTTCTCTGCTTTATCTTTCTCCTAATTCGTATTTTCAATGCCCTAATGGACAGTTTGGTGTCTTTGATGCTCATCTGATTGAATCATTCTTTGTGTTGGTTTATAACAGTGCTTCTGTTTGCTCTGGTTGTGGTGTGGAGTGAAGGGAAACCCTGGAGACATAACGGGATGTTGAGAGAGAGGGGAAGGGGATGTAGGAGGCTGTAGTTGGACAAAATCAGTCCTGATCAGCATTTGGAATCAAGTGGGACACACAATGTACTTGTGTAATCATCAGCTTGTGTAATTTTGGTGGAGACAATTCAAAATTCAATTTGAACACATCATAAAGTATCCATATGTTAATTTTGAAAGCTTCTGTGTGTCTGGGTCTTGCTTGGTTTTTCCTCTCATTCATGTTCCTGTGAATGTTAGCCAGCAGAATTCATGGGACTAAAACTTCTTAACATCTGGTTGGCCTTGGTCCAGTAATCATCTGCCTGGGTTTTTCACCTTAAACTTGAACTGATGAGCACAGTCCTTAGGCATGGGGAACATGAATGCTCTCCTTTGGAAATTTCCCTAAATCTTTATGTCGAATGCTTTGTAGGTGTCTCAAGCCTGACAGGATTTCTGTTGGTTGGTGTGATGGGCATCCACTTGACTCATTTGGACATGTTAACCCCTTTTCTACTAGCCCGATCCAAAGTCAGAATCCCACCATGGACATGTTCAACCAGAGTTTTGGCCAGCTGCTCATGCTGTTGGCACATGAAGTGTAAAAAATACTTGCCATCCCTAGAAATGTTTTGAGTTGGCTGGTTGTCTCCATGATAAGCCCACCTCAGTTTCGGGTTTCCTCATTCCCAAACACAGAAAGCAGTGACCAGATGATCACAGGGAAGGAGTGTTGGAGGATGTGACCTCCTCTGCAGCAACGTGTGTCCCTTTTACTTTTTTTGGCTCAATCCAGTGCTTCTCATTTTCTTCTGAAAAACCAGCTGGTTTAACTTCCCCTAGTGATACCACCCAAAAAAACCCCAAACCCGGCAGTAAAGGACAACCTGAAAGGAGATGTCGTGGAGGGCTGTGGCAAGGACCTGCTGGGATGCAGTTAATTTTTTTATAAAATCAAATTAAAAGCATGTTTGCCACAGCTGCTCATTGGAGGAGCTGTTTTGATTTATGTTCTTGCATCTTTTGCTTCTGAGATGAGACCCGGCATGGCAGAACGATGAGGTTCGGGGGAATATGAGCCAAACAGATGCACTTCAGAAAATGAAACTTCAATCTTGGATTTACTTAGCTCATTTCCTGGTGTCATTACCTTATCCGGATGATGAATGTGCCTAGTTGTGGGATCCTACACTGAATACATTTTGAAATGTTTTTTTCACGCTCCGTTCTGTGGATCTCATCACGCAGCCGAGTTAATCCATTTCAGGCAGTTTCATTTCCATACCATATGTTCTTCAAGGCGTTCTGGAGGGATAATTATGTGGATGTAATTTACTTTCCTTTGTCGTGCCAAGATGTGCTCTGCTTTTCAGGTACAGGGGGAGGCACATGTGTCTCGTTCAAGTCTTGATGACTTTCTGAAGGTTCCATCTCCTGTTGTCTTTTAGAGGAGTCAGGAAGGACGAGTGCGAGGACAAGGAAATCATGTACTCACTCTGGAATGTTTATTAGACTGATTTAACACCCCATCCTGCTAGTAGGATGTTTTCCTTAAAGAGCAACCATCATTTCCATAACATTAATTATTGGGGAAGGTAGGAATGTAAATATTGTGGTGAATTTAAGGGATTGAGGATCTTTCCTGCTCAAATCCCCCTAGCTAAGTGTTAATGTAAATTATAAAAGTGAACTATGTACTCAGAGAAAGCTCAGTCTCTGCTAGGATTTTTCCTATCTAACAAATCGTGAAGAACAAACTTCAATTGCAAATGGCTGCCAAGGCTTCACTGATTTACCCAAATTACTGGAGCAATGCACTGAAGTTGACAAATTTAGCAGCACCTGGATGGTACTAAAAAAGCTGAAACCTTCATTCTTTAAACAAATCTGTTTTACCACTGTCTTTGAGCAAAGTTTGTTTCAACTGATTTGTGTTAGAGGTGAACAGGTTGTCCTTGGACTACAGATGTGACCGAAGTTTGGAGGAAAAAATATACTCCGTTGGATTATTTGGTAATTAGGCTAGGAAATCTCTTCCTTGCACACATTTCCATAGGGTTTGGGGTTTTTTAAACTAAAATTTGATTTTTTAAATGATGAATGAAGCCAGATTGAATGCAAACCAGAATGCCAGTACATTTTTTAGCTTGACAAAACAGTGCAGCAAGAACACTTATTTCCCACATAGGACTTATTTTTACTGCTTTTTTAGAAATTATGTTCTTTAATATAAATTATGAATTCATGGCTGTAGTAGAGAAGAAATGTTTTGAAAATGTCTGCTGATAATTGGCATTATAAAAGGGACTGAACAATTAAAAAGGGATTGTGTGTAATGGATGGTCTCCCTGCCCACGATGGGGTTGGAACGAGATCATCTTGAAGGTCCTTTCTGGGATTCTTTAATCACTGGGAGCAGCTTTATTCCATCAAATCTATTGCTGTATTTTAGGCTATTGAGGCTGAAACCTCTACACAGTTGATTTCAGGATTGTGGCTGGGATCTTAATGATACAGGGATAAAGGTGAACAGGGAGACTTGCAAGGAAGGATGTCAATGGTTAGATGATAAATCAGCAAATCCCTTCAGTGGTAGCAGTTTGGAAGTTGGAGAATGTACTTTCCTCATGGCAGCAGGAGAGACTGGGGTGACTTTTGATGGGGGGAATCCCAAACCAGCAGGTTATGGGATGTGAGGACAAGGAACTTGGTCTTGTTTTTCACTCTTCATTAAAATAAATAAAATTTTAGAAATCCCCAAACCTCTATTTCAGAGAAACATGTTTTAAAAAGGGCAACAACCAAAAGCCCTCATCCATTAAAAAATTACCCTTCAAACCTGATCATCCTTTAAAGGTCAGGGGTTAAGAATGTTTAAGTCAAATTGCTGATGAGTTTTACCATAGACTTCATTGGAAAGGCTCAAGGAAAGTGGAAAATCCCTGAGGCTCAGGTGTAAAGTCAGCAAGGACAAGCAGGAGTAGAACGAATGGATTGCTCTGTGTCTGTCAGACCCCAAACACTGACAGCACAAACACATTTATGTACTTAAATGTCTGGGAAGCTTTGGTTTGCTTTCTGCCTGCAGCCAGGGTATAGACAAGGATAACAATCCTAGGCTGTTTTTCTGCAGAAGGGGACTTTTGACTGAGGATCAAAGATAGCATAGAGTAGAACATAAGTTTTCTGTCCTGAAAAGTCAGCTAAATCTCAGGTTTCTGGTCTGAATTGTGGTCTGTGATTCCTGTGCTCACCATATAGGTGGACTTGGTATATTGGGGACAGAATTTTATAGGGCGGTACATGAGGATGTGAGCAGAAAGAATGTTTCATATCATTTTATGTCTCAAAAAACCCCCAAACTAATACAGACACTGTGAAAATATCAGGGATGGTAAAGAAATCAGGTCTGTTTTGGTCCCGTCTGAGCAACGAGCAATAACCTGGCGTTCATCTGACAAACCAAGACAAGTCCTCCAAACCTTTCTGCTGAGATCCCTATGGCATAAATTCCTTTTTAGGGCACTTTGAACTTTGCTTTAGTGTAGTTTGAAATTTACAGGGGTGACACACCTGCACATTCTTCCCACCGTGCTGATGCCAGCAGCTAATCCCGGGAGCTCTAGACATGTCGGACCCACGCTGTGTCTTCCCGTGGTGGCTGATGAGAGCTGAGAGGTGGCATCTGCTCCAGACACTGATGGCTGCTGGCTGCAGGGCAGCATAGGGGATGGATTTTTGGGTGTCATGGCCCCAGGCACCTGCCTGTTGTGGCAGCCTGCTGTCCTAATGTTTCTAATTCTGCCAGTGAAATGGAGTGGAAGTAATTCTAAAACCCAATAGGCTGAATATTCTGGGGTTTTTTTATTATTTTATTGCTGAATCTCCTTTTCGCCCCCCACCCCTCCCTGTTCCATAATGACCTTGCTTTGCCTCCAGCGAGAAAATTGAACTAATTTTGTTGACTTGTCTTTTTAAATACTCGTTATTGGATTTGCCCGACCTCTTTTTCTGCTGTGGAGAGTTGTGCTGGCTTTGTGCCAGTGGAATAATTTGTCGTAATCTGAAAGCGTTCGGTTAAAAGGGTTTGCTGGCCCCCTCCCCAAACTTCTGCATTGCATAAAATGATTCCCGGGGGACTTTGAGGTGTGTCGGTAGTTGGGGAGATGAATGTTTTGAAATAAATCCTTTGAGTATGAAAAAGATAAGGCACATGCACAGGACTGGAAATATTTCACCTGGAATATTTGCAGTGTGGTGAACATGAATTAAAGGTTTAATAGCTTGAGAAAAGTAAATGGTGTAGTATTTTTAGGCAGGATTTTGGAAGGTGCCTGTGAACTTTAGGGAAAGGTTTGTGATACAATATTGTATTTTAGTATGGCAGAAAGTATGGGTTCTCTTTTGTGATCAATGTTGGATTCTCCTAAATGTATTGGAGAAATCCATATATTTTCTAAGTGAAGACGTGCTTGTGGAAAACCACTGAGATCTGGATATCTGGAGGGCCTGTCATTCCCATCTCAGTTGTCCTTCATATAAATAAAAGGTGGAAATGAAGCCAATTGTGTCACCTGAGCCTGTTCCACCAGGATCAGCATCGCGTTTCAGTTTCTCCAGATAACGCACGACTGACCTTGGCTGTGTCCTGTCCCCTCCCAAGGGTGGGGATGCCAGGTTTAGGAATTAATAACTTTAGGTTTAGGAATTAATAATGCCACAATAGCTTGTGGAAGCTATTTGGCTGCTCATAATAATTCTTAAAGAGCTTCAAGAAACTTAACTATTATGTTTATAACCAATTCTTCACTGTGACTTTGCTCACTGCAGACTTGTCTTTTTTCTGTACTGATGGCACAGAAAGAATTGAAAATGTACTTAATATTTTTTATTAAGGAAGAGGCTTAAAACCCAAGTGTGCTGCAGTTTTTGGAGGGATATTTGTATCTCACCTCATGTGTCAGGTGTAGTCAATGGCTTTCTGCACTAAGATAGGGAGCTCTCTGTCCTGTGGGAAGGAGGTGCCTCTGCTTTCACTTGAACATGGAAGAGAAAAATTGGGATGGACAGGTTGGCACATGGTGGAAAGTAAAAGGTGAGAGGGCCCACTGACTTTCTCTGGGAATAACCCAGCAACCAAAGGTTATACTCCTTCAATAATTATGGAACCACCTCAGACATGTTCAAAGCCAAGGTATCCCGCGGGAAGCTTTCGATTTAGAACAGGTTTTGTAGGAAATGAGCATAGGAGTTGGAAAGGAGATGTTTTCACATTGCACTGGGCACCCTGTTTCAGGATAAAGGGTGATTATCTGCCGCCTGCAATTAGGGAAAATCCGTCACCGGAGCTGCTTTGGGAGCGGCCGGCGGAAAATGCAGGAACAGATGTCAGAGAAGCAGTCTGGCAGACCTGGCTTAGAGGAGCTTCTCTTTCTCCCTGATGGTTCTGCTTGGGATGGGGAATTATCTTGGAGATGTTTAATACTGGGCTGCTGCAATCTGTTATCTAATTTCTTCAGCCATCTGAGGATGCCTGACCTCTCTCTGTGCTCTATGCTCTGGGGCCCTTTGTTTTCCCTTTGTTTTCATCTTTCCTTTTTGAGGATGGACCAGATTAGAATTTCTTTTTAATAGCAGTGCTCTATCCTAATGAAAAATCATGCTTGCCAAAGGAAAAAAATTGGAAAGCTCACCCCCACATCATACTCTGGGTGGAAAAATAGTCCTAAAGACAAGGGAAGACACATAAAAGTACTGATAAAAAGCAAATCCATTGTGCTAGTTTGAATATGCTCAGGTTTAACTTGTGCTCACTGAAGCATTGAAATCATTCCACTGCCAGTCTAGTGAATATTTCAATTTTTGCTGCTTGGTCTCTGAAGAAACCAGATCTTCAGCTTCCAGATGAGATGGGGATTTTTTTCCCCAGAGAATATAATGAGATACAGACTGTTATCTCAATTGACTTAATTGCTACCTTATTGGATATATGCAGTGATTTATAGAATAATGTTATTTTCCAGAATGTGCTTTTGAATTTTATTTTCTCTACAGCCACATTTGTCTGCTCCCCAAGTTTGTGTGGAGCTGTAGCTTGTGGCTGGGAGAGGTAGAAGCTCCTACCCAAGTGCAGGATGAAGTCCTGATCCCAGCTGTGATGTTGTTCCAGCTTTTGCCCCAAGCAGGGAAGATTCAGATGAAATGGAAAGTCTGTGTATGTCTTTGTCCCCCAGTGTCGTCTTAATCCTTGTTTGTAGGTTCTGTCCATCCTTCTTTGTGTTGGGTGGCTTTAGGGATGTACCTGTTTATAAGGTTTGGAAATGAGGGATGCTTTCCTCATAATCCTATAGCACAATGTGTGGGAACCCCCAAAAACAGCTTTAAATAACCCAGAGGCCCCATAAAATAAATGTTTATTACAGCAAAATGCTGGGTCAGAGCATCTGATGTAGATCCTTGATAATTTACTGCTTATTTAATTTTAAAAAGGTGAATTATGACATTCCTAATGGATGTATTGGTTCCCTGATGCTGGTCATCAAACATCTCTGAATTTCTACAGCCTCCAGACAGTGTATCTGATCCATCTGGAAAAGCAGTAATGTGAGGACCTTAAGGAAGAGCTGAATTTTGCTTGTCCAGGGCTTCAAGTTATGCTCAGCTGAGACCCCACCTGCAGAGCTGCCTCCAACAGCAGAAGGAGGATGTGGAACTGCTGGAGCCAGTCCAGAGGAGGCCATGGAGCCCCTCTGCTCTGGAGCCAGGCTGGGAGAGCTGGGGGTGCTCACCTGGAGAAGAGAAGGCTCCAGGGAGACCTCAGAGCCCCTTCCAGTGCCTGGAGGGGCTCCAGGAGAGGGACTTGGGACAGGGGAAGTATTTCAATTAAATACTTGATTAACTCCTGCTTTTTTTGGTTTGGTTTTTTTTTTTTTTTTTTTTTTTTTTTTTTTTTTTTTTGCTTCTCTGTCTGATATCAATGTTTTCAAAGAACTACAAAGCCTGTGTTTCAGGTAGCTGCCAAGAACTATTTTTAGTGGAGCTGTCAGCTCTAATTCAAGATATTTTTTAGTACTCCTCACATTGTGAGGCGGCTTTTGTTTTTGGTTTCGAGTCCTGATGCTTTCAGAACACTCTTTCTCAAGTTTAAAAGCCACTCTTGTGTTGTGGCATTTGCCTGACAGTTTAATTTCCAGATAGAATATATTGGTTTGTGGTTCATTTAAATCCAGCATCCGATTCCTCTCTTGCTTGTAAATTATCATCATCTGTGGGCTGAATATTTTTTATAAATATGATCTTTAGAGGAAAAAGACCATTTTTCTGTGAACTAGTTGCTGAAAGTCTTGTTTAAAGTATGACTCATCCTGTTTGGTGTTTGTTTTGGTTTTGGGGTTTTTTTTGGTTTTTTTCCTTTGTAAGGTAACTAAGCCAGATCTGGCAGTACAGTTTTAATATTCTTTTCCCTTTGATCTTCGACAGCACAATTCTTAGTGCTCTAAGATCTATTCCTTGTGCTGCTTGGGCTGTGCAGAGAATCTATAGGTTACCACAAGCTTTAAATCAGTCTCTGGATATTAGCATCTTGCTCCTGCATGGACCAGGAAGCTTTCATGTTGGTGCTACAGAATTTTCAGTTGTTCTACATTGAAAAGAAACACTAATTTTGGAGGATTTTGAGCTGCTTGTTTTAAAGGAGTGGAAGGTACCTGTACAGTCTGGCTAGAGGGATCAAATCCTTAAAATATATCAATTATTTATAAGTTATTTATATTATTCTGATAAAATCTTTAGATTATTAAATATCACTAAGCTGTTTGAGACACTGAACATGTAGAGGAGACAGATAACAAATGGCATCACCTCTTACTTAATATGAAACTAAATCCAGCCAGGAGCAGTCTCTTGATTTCCTGACGACACTGCAGCTCCTGCTGCTGAGGGCTGACCTTCACTGAATGCAGAGAAGATGATTCTCTGTGGGGAAATGATTTCATCGCCCATGGAAAATGGGAAGGAGGTGCAAGGACGAGAGGCAGCTGAAGGGTAAAGTTAGTTGAGGATTGCCTTTGTTTAAGGAGGATTTAAAAGAATGAGGGTGCGCTGGAGTGGAAGGTTTGGTTATTTTGTTGGGGAAATTCAGACTTGTAGCAGAAGAAACCAGCAGCTGCAGGGGCACATGGCACTGTAAGATTATGGACTCCCAAAAATAACTTTATTCCTGTTCAGATGCTTGAGAAAAACTGGACTGTAGTGTCGCTTAAAAAGTAGGAGACCGAGCTGAAAAATTGGAGAGTTGGCCTTTCAGACTCTCATTCATTAACAGGTGTGTTCTGCCTAAAATGGGAAAACATGGGATTTGTCTGCTGCCCAGCCAGAGTTAATTTGTATGGTTCATTTAGATCTTGAACAGTCCTATCAGGAGGAAAGTTGGAATCTTCTTGGCAGAAGAGAAAGCTCATGGGTTTGTCTTGGTGGGTTGCAGGTAATAATTCTTGTGAAATGCAATAAGATTGTGTAGGGAACACTGGAAAATTTTATTTGAAATGGACTGTTTGCCAAAAAGAGTTTTCTGTGAGAAGGCTTTAAAACCATCCCTTCCTCACTATCAGTCATGGTCCATAATCCTCTATAAAATGAGGAAAGGGAGAGCATCAGTAACCACATTATTACATCTTCTCCTGGTGCTATTGCACTTAAATTTTACTTTGCTCCTAAGCTGAATTATCTTTTTCATAATAACTTCAAAGCTCCTAAGACTACAGGAAAAACATCTGGAATTATAATTATTTGACCAAGTATTCAAAAATAACATAGTGACATTCAATTATGTAAATTGTCCCTAATTTTATATTTTTAGGGAAATACAGCGTAGGTATCGTCACTTCCATAGTGATTTAATGTTTATTTTCCTGTGTCTGTGGACTCCACAATAAGCAAGGCTGAGAGGTGTCCGTGTTTGTCTTGGCTTGTGCTGGAAGTGGGTTGAGTTTCCCAAGGACAGAGAATGTTGAGGAAGGATCTATGGGAGGACATGATTCTTTAACCCAACAAAATCCTTTGGCATGGATCTATATACTGATATTTATCAGTATATTGATATATGTAGTTGATATAGATCAATATATATTTATATGGCAGTATTCAAAATACTCTGCCATTTCATCATAAGGGTGAGAAATAACTTCTTGGTGATAACACATAAAAATATTTTTTTTTAATGAGCTGCCCTTTATTTCTGTTACTTTGGAAACTTCCTAAAGCAGGGATTCAGTGCATTTAGGTGCCAGCACAACGTATTTGTGCGATTCTTGATGCTTCTGTAAATCCTTTGCCTTTTGCTCAGCTGTTATCTCAAGTGTGGTGCTTGTTGGAGCTGGAAGTGGTCCTGGAGTGCCTCCACATCCTTCAGCAAACTTCCTTTTCAGCACGGCAGTCCTCAGCCTGCTCCCACCACCTTCAGCAGTGTGTTAAGAGGAGAAGGATCCCTTGATTTCCCCAGGTTTTGTTCTCTGAAGCTCTTGAGCTCCTCTAGGATAGAAGCACCTTGTCCTTAATACTGGTGTAATTCCTGAGCTCTCAAAAGGTATTTTCTGCAGCTACTTTGGGGCTGGGAGATGCTCCTCGGTGTGAATTCCTTTAGTCCTTGGCAACGTTGCTTACACTTCATATCCATCATTTTTATCAGCTTCAAAAATGTTTTTATTGTAAGGGCTGCTGGTTTTCAGGCTCTATATGTGAAATTTTAGATGCAAACTAAAATATAAATAGCTGGGCATATGATTGTAGAGCTAAAAGGGAGATCCTGAGTCCATTTACAGTTTCTGCAGCTGTCTCTGTGCTCACTGGATCTGCTCTGTGCCTGCAGCAGTGTGGGATTTGACAGTGATCTGTGTTTTTGGGATATCAACTCTATCACTTCATTTCCAGTTGGATTTCCAGAGGCTGAACTGCTCTTGTGTCCACCTGTGAAGAGCAAATCTAACCAGTCAAGTTGAAAATCTGATATTTTGGCTGTTCATGTGAACAGAATTGCTGTGTTGGTGAGGGATGCTCTGTCTGAAAATTTGTTGGAGCCTGGAGTTAATCCAGGAAAACCTGAAGGGGCTGTAAATGTAATTCTATCAGTTTATAAAAGACAGATTTTTCTTGGTGTTTGGAACAGGGTTGTCCTATCTCTAGCCACTGACTACTTCATTAGTCATTAGAAGCAGCAAAACAAAATGTAGCAAGGATTTATTTCCCTTCAGGACTCAAAACACTCAGGGTACACCAGGCTCTTCTTAGTCTCTGCCTTTTTGTTAATCCTTGCCATTCACTGACAGTTCTCATTAGCCAGGTAAGGAATATGGGAGCAGCAAGTTAAGTTAAACAGGTGCTACCATTGCAGCCTGAGAGAAGATCCAACAATTCCTTTTGTTTCCTTACATTTTATTTTTTATATTACTATTTTGTTGGTTCTGGCAAAAAAAAAAGCCAAGGGAGCAGCTGGAGGATCCCGTTCTCTGTGTAGGGGGATGTTTTGGGAGAACAGAAGTACTTTCACAAGTCAAGATTCAGTGACTCAAATCTGAAGCTCAAGAAAGAGGAACAATCCAGGGCAGGATTTTCTTTGCACCACTTATTTGGGTTTCCCAGCATCAAGCAGAGATGCTGTGGCAGAAGTGAAGATGGAAGTCACTTCTCCCATGCAGCCGTCCCAGTCAAGACCTTACCAAGTATTTTTGTAGTTTCTTTATTTAATTTTCATTTCTTTGGCACCACAGATGATGGATCTGTGCCTTTGGTAGCATGTCCAGCTGGTGAGGCAGGAGTCATGCAGGCAGGAGATTCGTTCACTGCATAGCCCAGGTTAATTCCTTGGATGCTGACTCATTCCCTGCACAGAAAGTGCTTTGACCTCAAGGGAAAGAATAAGTGATTGTGCTCTTATTCACATCCTAATTCAGTTCCTCCTTCATCAGAAATGTAACATGTTAGGAGTAACTCATTTCACAACAGCTTTTCTTGTAATTTTTTTAGTTGGTTTTTTTGTTTGCTTTTGTTTTGGGATTTTTGGAGGTTTTTTGTTTGTTTGTTTTTGTGGTTGGTTGGTTTGTTTGTTTGTTAGGCTTTTGGGGTTTTTTCTTCCCATTTTGTCTCAGCTGAAAGGTCTGGTAGAAGCTGAGAGATTTCCACAGGAGATGCATCAGCAAGAATGTGATAGATAGCAACATCCTCACCCACCTCCAGTTTCTAGAAGAGGAACCACTGAGTGGTTGTCATACCATAGGGAAATACCAAAACCTCAAGACAAGGTGATTCCAGGCTCTGGAAGGGATTACTGTGCACTGAGGTGCTTTATGTATTCATGGACTTCTTAATATCAGTGTCTGATTAAAGTGTGGGGGAACCAAGGCCATCTCTGAAAGAGAGGAGGAAACACCTCTGGTGCCCAGCAAGGAGCTCCCAGGTGCCAAACTGAACTTCAAGTGTTATCCTCCACTATAGAAGTGAACAGACAAGGAGGTGACAGAGTTACTTAAAGTGCTGAATAAAACTGAAAGACACAGGGAAAACCAGTGTGATATGACTTGTCTCAAATTTTTCAGGTCATGGAAGAAGCTGTGGATCTTGGTAACAACTTAGAGAATACTTGCAACCTATTTTAGTTCCAGTGTGGGCAACTGTAGGTCTTTGGGAACAATTTACATAGAGTGAGCTGTGTCACTGCTTCTTTTGTGTTCTGGGAATCCCCCTCGGAGGCTGAGTAGGCATCTCTGGCTGTACAGGCATCTTTACTTCCAGAAAAGTTCCCTTCTGCTTGAGGCAGGATGGTTGACACTGTCCAAGGGTTGACACTCCTTTCATTATGGCTCTTGATAATAACAGTCAAACCCCAGTTTACAAATCTCACTTGGACTGAGGACATCAAGGAGGTTTAATTCAAAATCACTTGGGTTTGCAGAAAGTGAAAGGACACCAAATTTTTATGTTCACTCACGTTTGTCTTGAACTCTGAGCAATATAAAGCAGTTTTGAGAAAGGAGAAGAATCTCTTTCTTTCAAAGGAATTGTGACCAAGTGGAGAATTTTAAGGGGAGAGGAAAGAAGCCCCTGAAAGAGTCAGGTGTGTCACTGGGATGTTGCTGCCATTGCCTGTGTGTCTTCACTGTTGGTGCCTGTGGGGCTTTGTTTTGGCTCAGTGCCAGGTCCAGCAGGGTCCTGTGTTGCTGCAGAGCCTCTGAGAATGTGTCTCCACTTCTGCTTTCATTTTCTGTTCTAATTTAAGTTTTCTCACTGCTTTAGCATCTTGCTTAGGTACCTCAGTCCAAATAAACTGCTCTGAAATTCAGCCAAAAGACCTTCCTTCTGTATGTGGACAATCCTGGAGTGCTAATGGGTATATTTTTCCCCATCCAAGCTTATCATCCTTTAAGAAGTAAATTTGAATTGTGATTACAAATCAAGTTGAAGACATCCCTGCTCATTGCAGGAGGGTTGGACTAGATGACCTTTAAAAGTCTCTTGCAAAACAAACCATTCCAAGATCTCTGTAATGCTTCCAAATCTCACTTTTCCTGTGATAGAAATTTCATTCTTTTGGATGAAAACAATTTGCATAAATCTGTGTTTTGGGTACCACCACTCCTGCACACGAGATTCATTGAGAGTGGCCCACATAGGTGATTAAGTGACAATAATTACATTTCTCTCCCATTGGTAAACATAGAGAAGAGAAAAACATGATGAACATGGAAAAGGAAGATGATAAAAGAAGAGGATTAAGTGTTATGTAGATTCTGAAAGGAACTGACATGTGAAAAGGTGCAGTGATAAGCAAGATGTTGAGCTTCCACCTGGGTATTCCTCCTGTGTGTAGCCAGCACAGATGTGTCGGTCTGGTGTCAGTTTTGATGTCACCAAGGTGTTATTTTGGGTACCAGCAGCATGAGGCTGTCAGCTGCTACAGGAGAAACATCTTGTGCCCACAGATTCAGATTAAGCAGTGGAGTGTGTTTAGATTGGCAGTCAGGAATTACTGCCCTGCACGGTGTGTTGGGAGGTGCTGGTAGATGGACAAGAAACAAACCAAACCCTGAGCATTGGGAATGGGGAGAAAGCTTCCCTGTTTCTGTAGTCCCTTGCCAGGTTAGGGGATGTTATAATAAACTCAGTGAACTTTGCTTCCAGAATTGCCCCTTTAGCAGCCTCAATGCTGACACTGATCCCTGTTTTTTCCAAATCATTCGGTATTTGGCAAACTCTGCACATGATTTCAGGCTTTAGCTGTCACAGAATATTTATGCCGGGTTCGGATGCTTCCAGTGGACAGTTTGTTTTGGATTTTTGCCACGTGCTGCTAACAGTGTCCCTGAAAATGAACGTATTGAGGCTGGTCTTTCTGAATGTGTGTTAAACTGTGATCATATAGCAAAAGATCACATAGAATGTAAAAATCAACCAGTATTTACATGTTTAATGTCTGTACAAAGCCTAATTGGCAATCAAAGTTTTAGTCTTTTTCTGTCAATCTGCTAATAATCAGATTATTATTGTCAGTTTTATCAGGACCCTCTGAGCCTTCCTCTTGGAAACAGTAATTGATATTATTATGTAGGAGAAGCCAAGTAATATATTTGTAACCATACTTGGAGATTGTGCCTTTTTATGTTGGAAATAAAATTATTTTAGTGTAGTAAAACTGAGCAAAGTCAGCATTCAGGATTAATTTGAGAAGAATCTTCATTCAAACATAGAAAATGGAAAAGGAAAAAATAAAATATTAGACTGAAAGTATATGGTCAGAGGGCTGGAGCCCCTCTGCTCTGGAGCCAGGCTGGAAGAGCTAGGGGTGCTCACCTGGAGAAGAGAAGGCTCCAGGGAAACCTCAAAGCCCTTGCCAGTGCCTGAAGGGGCTCCAGGAGAGCTGGAGAGGGACTGGGGACAAGGGATGGAGGGGCAGGACACAGGGAATGGCTTCCCACTGCCAGAGGGCAGGGTTAGATGGGATATTGGGAAGGAATTTCTGGCTGTGAGGGTGGGGAGGCCCTGCCCAGAGCAGCTGTGGCTGGATCCCTGGAAGTGTTCCAGCCAGGTTGGATGGGGCTTGGAGCACCCTGGTCTAGTGGAAGGTTTCCCAGCCCATGGCAGGGGGGGAATGAGATGAGCTCTAAAACCTCTTCCGGCTCACACCATTCCATGATTCTGTGTTGACTTAAAATGGCATAAATGTTTCCTTTCATAGGTGTGCAGAGTCCATGAATTTTTGGCCAGAGTGTTCCAGGAGTTTGCAATAGGCAAAAATGTATAAATGACTGAAGTGCAGCATCATTTTTATATGTTCACCTGTAAATGTAAGCATGTAGTAACTCAAAAGGCCTTTAATTAAAATAGTGCATAGAGTAAGTATTAATGGGTGACACAGTACAAACTTTGTGTCATTCTTTTCATGATCCCATTTAATTTTTTATGTCTAAATGCAAAAATATTAATCTTTCAAGTAATAAAATAGCTAATACAACAGCCTGCTGGAGTGGTTGTCATTAGGAGAACCTTTCTCCCTGACATATGCTAATTACCTTAGGATGGATATTGCATTGCATTATTTTCTACAAAATGCTTTGGAAAAGCCAACTGCATGCACAAGGTGTGTTGGATGCTGAGCCAGGGCCAGGCTCGTGTGCAGCAGGGCATGGGAGACCACAACCAATTAGCTTCATTAACATTGCCTTGACCTCCCTCAACACTCCGAGCCATGTTTGAGGTTGTTACCAGTAAACCCCGTGGCACCCCTGGGATTTACAAGGCTCAAATTAACACCCCTTTGCTTTCTGATGTTGGGAGCTTCTGGTCTTTGAGTGGTTTTGTGGGGAGGACTTGGCTCTTCTATGTCCCAGAGCTGCTGAGGCTTTTAGCATCTCTATGGAGTTCACGCTTGGCTTGCAACCCTGCTGGATTCAGGTTGTTTGGATGCAGAAGGCATAGGTGTGTGTTGTTACCAATTCCATGCAGAATGAACATCTCTAGAGATGTTTGGGTGGGTGGGGTGGAGTGGCCTGCTGCTTTATAGTGCATTTATTGAGTGTGCAGGAGGGAGGAGGCAAGGTCAGTTTGCTCAAGGTAAGCAACTTAAAGTCCTGTTTGCATTTCTCACGTGAGTCAGCAGTCTTGGATACGCTCTGATAACATCAATAAAAATAGCCAGTCCTCCTTGCTTCAGCTTTGAAGTAAAATCTGGGTGAGGAATTACTGAGCTTTAAGTATAGTGGGGGGTTTGCTCTCCCCTTCTTGATGAAAAGCTGATGCTGGAGTTGCAGAGCTACACAAAGCAAGCCCAACCCAGCACTTCCCTGACATCATCCCTGTTGCATCTGTGCCTGCAGTAAAGCCATAGGAAAGCAGCTGGAACACTTCCCGGTGTATAATGTATGTCCTGCTACCAAGCAATGCGCCGTGAATCTCTGCCAGATGTATTTCACTGGGACACATTAATTTCTGTGCTTTGAAGTGCGCGTGGCTGGGGATAATATACTTAATGAAATATTGGAGCGAGAAACAATACAGCATAAAATAGTGCTGTTCATGTGAGGGCCTCAGAAATGAAACAACTCTCCAAATCCCAGCCTTGGAGTGGATGTAGAAGATGAGGGTGGCTGTATTTGGACTGAAGGTCCTGGATCTGGAAACCTGGGGGAGACTGCAGGAGCAGGGTGACCAGTGAAATGCTTTCCCTGAATACTTTTGCCAGCGTCAAATATCTGAAGTTCCCTAAACCTGTTGTGGGTTTTGATTTCATGATTTTTTTGACCCTTCTTGAGCATTTTGTTGATGCCAGGGAGGGAACTGTCATAATTGTGAGTCATAGTGGGGCAGTGCTCCATGAAAAACTCAACGTTACAAATAACATTAGGATGTGGGTCATGTAAACTTTAATCTGTATGAAGTGTCACTGCCACCTGATTGCCCAGATCCTGGTTCTGAAGGTCCTGTTTTTCTCCCTAGTTTTTTTTTTTTTGTCTTTCTTTTGGAATAACTCTTGACATCTTCCAGGGCAGTTTGGAGTTTGCTAGAACTGGTGGTGAACTGGGCCCCTTTAACTCTGAATTTGCTTTTATCTGGGGCTGTTGGTGGTGTGTTTTCTTCTTGTAGTGATGAAGTTTGAGAAATCAGCTGAACATTTGATATTTCATTGCCAGAGATATGGGTTGTTTGGTTTTAAGTAATACAAGAGAAAGAAATAAAAAGTGCAATGTAGGCAACAAAGGAGTTGGTTGCAATAACTCGTACCCAGTGTGAGATATGGACATCTCTAAAAAAGGGTAACTTGGTAGGGGAAAAAGTGCTGCTGATTAAGTCATCATGAGTTCAAAATCTCCTGGACAGGAAGGAAAGGAGTTTATCTCCTCTTCACTGGCACAGGACTGTGGAAAAATGCATCCGTAGCAAGGGCCAGGTGTGCAGGGGAAGGTAATGGTCATTTTGTTTTAGCAGCTAAAGTTTGTGGCTGCTGAGTACCATGCACCCATGAGAGTGATTCAGGAGGTTCTCTGGTGTGTTGCTCACAAAATTTTCACTGAAAACCAGAGGGTGTTTCTGATACCTCAGATTGGGGACAAAATTAGCAGAAGCTTGAGGTGCTGTGGGAGTTACATCTGAGTAGGGGGAGCCTGTGTTTTGTGTGTAGTGTTTGGATGTTGAGTACCTTTATCTGCTACAGCTTTGGGGTATTTGTAGGATAACACCTGTATGGTTTTATTTTGTTTTTTTTCAGCCTTGCTAACATGATGACCTGACAAGATACAGCACAGTCCTGACTATGCAGCACAGGGACTGATGGGAAAGGATCCAATATGAGTGTAAATGATGTTGGAGGCAGACGACGCTTTGAGGATAGCGAGTACACGCTGCACATCTACCCCGGGAGCATCGCAGAGGGGACAATCTACTGCCCCATCACCGCCAGGAAAACGTCCACGGCCGCCGAGGTGATCGATTCGCTCATCAACAAACTCCAGCTCGAGAAAACAAAATGTTACGTGTTGGCCGAAGTGAAGGAGTTTGGAGGGGAGGAATGGATCCTCAACCCCACGGACTGCCCGGTGCAGCGCATGATGCTGTGGCCGCGCATGGCGCTGGAGAACCGCATCAGCGGCGAGGATTATCGCTTCCTGCTGCGGGAGAAGAACCTGGATGGCTCTATCCACTACGGGAGCCTCCAGTCCTGGCTGCGGGTGACGGAGGAGCGGCGCAGGATGGTGGAGCGGGGCTTCCTCCCCCAGCCCCAGCAGAAGGACTACGATGACTTGTGTGGTTTGCCGGACCTGAACGAGAAAACGCTCCTGGAAAATCTCAGAAACCGCTTCAAGCAGGAAAAAATCTACACCTACGTTGGCAGCATCCTCATTGTTATTAATCCCTTCAAGTTCCTACCTATTTATAACCCCAAGTATGTGAAGATGTACGATAACCATCAGCTGGGGAAGCTGGAGCCCCACATTTACGCTGTGGCAGATGTGGCTTACCATGCTATGCTCCAGAGGAAGAAGAACCAGTGCATTGTGATTTCAGGAGAGAGCGGCTCAGGAAAGACACAGAGCACCAACTTTCTGATTCATCACCTCACCGCCCTCAGCCAGAAGGGATTTGCCAGTGGAGTAGAACAGATTATTCTTGGAGCTGGCCCAGTGCTTGAGGTAAGATGGAAACGATAGTAGTGTGGAAATGTTTTAACGGTGAAAAAAACCCAAACCTGAGTAGTTGGGATTTTATTGACACTTAACTCTGTGGTTATCTGCTAAATACTGATAATAAAGTGACAACAGCGTTAGCAATGAGAGAAGGTTGTGTTTCCACCTATAGAATATTACCTACTTCCAAAAAAAAGAGGATAAAAACAAAAATATAGCAGATGGCTTGCTGCCAAATTTGTTAAAGCTTTGTTTTCACTCAAGTGTTTCTCAATGCAGGTTTATCTCAGTGGTTTCTCAGTGGAAAAATGGAAATGAGAATTATCAGTAGCAATTTTCTAGTATATTGAAAAGGGAGTTCATTGCACACAATGTATTGATAATGTTGTATTTATGGAGTTTCTGTGCACTCAGCTTCTTTGAGCTGGGGAAGAAATCAAAGGTAACTTTCATGGTCAAAATTGTGTTTTCTAACCATGAGTGCTTGATTTGGCCACTTATTGGTTACTTTGAGGACTCTTCCTGTGTGTTAGAGGTTAGATAAACTTGGCCATCAACTTTTCAGGTATGAAACTCTGAAGTGGGATACCAACATTCATTAATTAATTTGTCATGAGTTTGCCCCGTAGTTTTGGAGATGGTTTTCCTTGGAATTTTCGGCTTTGCTGGTTAGAATTTTGTTGCTTAAAGCCCATCTGCACACAGGTGATGTGTCAGCTTCAGCCGTGCCATTGTCCCTGGAAGCCATGATACATGGAGGTGGTTTGGTGCCTGCATCCTCTCCCTCTCTGGAGTTGATGAGAAAACATCAGACCAGGCTCCCATAATTAATGGTGGTTACTGTGGTGACCCACGTTGGTGACCACATTAATTTCAGAAAACTGGTATGGAGACTATTGCATTCCACCTCCAGTCCTGTTATTCTACCTGCAGTCCTGTTATTTATTTGAAACACTTCCATGCTCTTTAGTTTTTGATAGGTTGCTTAATGTGTCATGTTGGACCAAGGTCATTTTATAGTTCTCTTTAGCAGTGTCAGAGGGAGCATCTCTGTCTAGGTTAGATTTCTGGAGGTGGGAAAGAGAGATCTCCATAAAAGGGAAGGTAAAAGGAACTGTGTTTTTTCTTAGATTCTACTTTTCTCAGGAATAGGTTGTCTACTTGCTTGGCTCTTGGATGGAGAGAGGCATCACAAATGGTTTACTGGGAATCCTGCTCTGGTGGTGGCCACTCACTTCTTCTGGGGACCATTCACAGAATGGTTTGGGTTGGAAGGGATCATCCCATTCCACCCCCTGCCATGGGCAGCAACACCTTCCTCTATTCCAGGTTGCTCCAAGTCCCGTCCAGCGTGGCCTGGAACATTTCCAGGAATGAGGCTTGGAGCTTCTCTGCTTAACCTGTGCCAGGGCCTCTCCACCGTCACAGGGAAGAATTCTTTCCTAATTTTTAATATTCTTTTCCTTTAAAAAGCAGCTTTGTAGTTCCTCTCCTTGGTTCCCTTTCCTCTAGATGAGGTTGCTCAAAGCCCCAGTGTCTGGCAAGTTGTGTGTTGGGATGAGGTGGAGGGCAGGGATGCACTCCAGCCTTTTGTTTTCCTTTCGCAAGATCTGCAGCTGTTTTTGAGGGAAAAAAATCCTGAATCATATCTGTTATATTTTTTTTTTGCTGTTGGAACAGAAGTTTGCATTCCTTCACTCCGGCAGCTGGACGGCTGCTGTTGTGCTGTGTCTGCTTCCAGGCCTCTTGGAAAAAGTGGGGGTAATCCAGAATTTCTTCTGCTCTGCCAGCACTGGTCCCAAATAGTCACAAATCAGGCAGCCTGAAAGATAAAGTGGCTATATTTCTGATTTTCCTTCTCTTTCTAGAATTTCCCAAGACAGGGATCTTCAGAGCAGAGCTTTGGGTTGCATTACTCTGCAAAGCATTTGCAGATTTGACCTTTTCAGTTGTGGTTGAAATAAATTGAATAAACTCTGGAAGTTTAGATGCCAGACTTTTGGGGATTTTTTTTCTTCTTTTCCTTTGTTGTTCTTCTCTCCTCCAGACACCTTCTGCATTCCCTTTGCTTTCCCTTTGTATATTTAAGATCAGATTGTGTTCAGCTCAGGTTTGTCTTTCAGAGGCAGTGACACAGCTCTTTGTGCTGCAACTTCTGATTTAGGGAATGGAGCAACCAAGAGCTCACTTGGACCTGTTGATCTCTTTCTCTGCTTGAAAAGTGTCTCTGGCAGGACAAGTGCATGGAACCTCCTGTTCCTGGGAATGCCTTTGCTGTCATGCTCACACAGCAGGAGCGGAAGTGGAGCAAAATTAAGATTTTTTTTTTTTCTGCAGCTTCTCTGTTTTCTTAATTTACCTCTTTTGAACGGCTTCGGGCTATTGTTTGG
>VXBC01000812.1:524964-573463 GCA_013399945.1 Ploceus nigricollis | reverse complement strand
CAATACTAGTGTAATAGTATATATACACAAAGAAAAATCTGCATTGCAGGTGACTCAAAGTAGTCCAAATTTATATATATATATATATATATTAATATAATGTCCTGTAATAATCTATGTAGTAGCAATATATTTATATACATATATACAAAAACAGATATGCATTGCTGGTGTCATAGGTGTTCATAATTACATATAATAATAATAATATTACCAACAACAATAATAATATAACATCTCAGGTGCCATATAGAATCCCCAAACAGTTACTCAGGTAAAACCCCATTGCATTCTCTGGGTTGTTACTTAATGTGAATGTAAAAAGCTTTATTTTAAATTAATTCTCAAGCTATAACACAAGTAAACCCTTTATGCTATGGAAAAGCACAGCTGTGATGGACAGTTAAAATATTTTGGAGAGGATTTAGCAATGGAAATTTGTCCAATATGTTAATTATTGCATCTGCTAATGAAATGTGAGGTATGTTTGTTGCACATTTGGTACGAGTGGAGATGCTGCTCCAGTACATGGCTACACCACTGTGATGTGAAATTTATATGAATTAAGCCAGTTTTAAAGGAATTTCAGTGGATTCCTTAGAATAGCAGCTGCTCAACACTGGGATGTTGATGATGTGTAATTCCCACNTTACCTTAGTCAGGAAATTCATGCTGGAGCTTTCCTTAAGCCAGGATTCGCAGTGATCTAATCCCAGCCCGCTGCCAAACCCGACCTGGGAGTTGTTTTCTGGCGTTTTGTTGCTGTCTCTTTGTTTTGTCCTACGTGTCCCGGATCGCTCGATTTCCCCTGCTCGGTGCTTTTCGCCGGAGCTGTTAATCAGGAGTGGATGAATGCACACAATCAGCCTGCAAAAACCTCGCTGCTCGTTGTGGGTGATGGCCAGCACCAGGATGTGCTATCCAGGGAAAATTATAATGAGCAGTTCATTTTAGTTTCTCCAAATAAGCACTAGAGGAAAACCTGCCATGGGATTTTGGAAGTTTTGGGACACTTCATACACAAGCAGGGAGAAATCTGGATTGCAGGTGTCATACCAAAATCAAACAAATAAATAACGACAACAACAACGTGTATAATAATGTATTTTAATATCTCCTATAGTAATAATAATAAAATACATTAGTATCTCCTATAATACTGACATACATATTAATTATATGAATACACACACAAATCTGCATTGCAGATGTCACAAGTCCAAAATAATATATATATTATAATATCTGCCATAATAATATATGTAATAAAAATGTAATTACATATATACTCACACCCCAATCTGCATTNGATTTAGCAATGGAAATTTGTCCAATATGTTAATTATTGCATCTGCTAATGAAATGTGAGGTATGTTTGTTGCACATTTGGTACGAGTGGAGATGCTGCTCCAGTACATGGCTACACCACTGTGATGTGAAATTTATATGAATTAAGCCAGTTTTAAAGGAATTTCAGTGGATTCCTTGGAATAGCAGCTGCTATTCCATCCCAGCATCAACACTGGGATGTTGATGATGTGTAATTCCCACCAGTGCTATCAGTGTTGCTGGGCAGTGATTTTTGTGCAGCAAATCCAGCACAAGGTTTATTTTCCCCCTTCCTTCTCTTTTCTTTCCTGCAAATTGAAGCATGGAAAGACCTGCTCCCACATCCTGTCCAGATTGGCACCCGATGTTTGCTTTAAATCAGAATATTCTATTGCTAGACATGTTAGATTAAAATTAAAAACTAATATTGTGGAAAGAGAAAGAACTTCAAAGTCCTTTCTGTCTTGGGAAAGATGTGTAAAATTTCAGCACAGGGTCACCTGCCATTTCCATTGCTGGCTCATATAGCCAGTCAGTCTAAATGCACCCATAATGCACCAATGCTCCCCATTTTTGCATCATGTAGCTGCTAAAAATGATAAATAACCCAACTCCTGCTCCTCCACCTTGTGCTGCAAATCAGGGGAATGGGGATGCACCTTCAATTTTGCATAGCGAAACTTCCTAAATTGCCTTGTGTCCATGCACACAAACTCCTTGCCTTCTTGAATATTCTCAGTGTAACAAGTGGGCATCCAAGAGCTGTTAAACCTGGATTAATCCTGGGCTTGGGCTGCTCCAGGAGGGATTACAAAGCATAATATTGGCATTAAGGCTGAGAGATGGGAGCGAGGCTTTCCAAAGTGCTTACACAGCACAAAGAAACTCTGCCGGCGCCTTTCGGCTCGCGTGCGGCCCTGGGCTGTGAGGGACGACCCGGGGCTTTCTAGAGTTACATCACAATTATAATATTTGTAATCACAGAGATGCAATAGAAATAACCTCCTGGCAGAAGGGAAATATGTGGGTAATGAATGGGTGCGACCTGCCTGTTGCCGTCCTGGGTTTTCATGCTGGCTCGCGCAGCCCTTCCCGCTCTGCAACATCTGGTTTTCATCTGCTGCAGGAAAGCCAAATAATTTCAATGAAACTGGAAGAAAACATAATGCTTTAAAAAAAAAAGACAACTATTGATGTTAGCCTGGTTTTCAGCTGGCGTTAATTAGATTTATCAGCAGGGTTTATCGACAGAGTGGACGCTCACTTGGATGCTTGAGTTAATGCATCATCCAACGGACAACGCGATTAACGAGGGCCAAGAGCCACGTTTTTCCTTGGAAGAGCTTGAAATGATAAATAACGTGAGTTCAGATTACTCTGATTTTTGGTGCATCCCCCAGGTGATGAGTCAGGAGGGAACTGGGGCACAGAGGGGATTTTACTGATGGGAACAGCCTTGGTTCAGTGGCACTCGCCGTGGTTGCTCTGGGTTTAAGGATATGACAATTCCTGGATCATGTTAGCCTACAACAAAAATGCATTCCTTAAATTATCAAATATTAGATATATTGAAAGAAAATAAACATACAATAGATGTACAAGATATATTAATAAAAATATAACGTATGAGATAAAAAATATAAAATAGATATAATATATACATGAGATATAGAAATATTAGAAAGAAAGTAATGCATTTTTATTTATCTGTCCCTCTAAATCAGAATAAGGTTGTCATTGAGGTCCATTTTTAAGTTTAGATCAGTGTGGGTCAGCATCTGCTTAATCCCCACCACATTAGAGCCCCCCCTGGACTAAGTTTTTTAACTGCACTTTATTGATCACTGGGCTTTTAAAGACATCCATGAGCTCTCAGCAAATGGAGTGTTTGTCCTGCTCTGTGCAGATTGACCCTGTTGGGTGGGGGGTACTTGAGGAATAGGCAGGCTTTTTGTTCCATCTAGGCTGCAAAACTCTTGTGGGTTGTTAGGTCGACTCCCCTCAGTGGATTTTTGGTGCTGGGAAAGCTTCATTAAGATAGAATTATTAGTAAGTGAAATATTTCTGGCTTTCCATGTTATTCGTGTCTGTTCAGCAAGAGAAATGGAGCTGGGAGAAGCTTTTTGCATAAGAAGGACATCTCACCTCCTGGCTTAAGGCATGATGATCTGTGAGAGCAAATACTGAAGGAGCCATAAGTCTATATTTTGATTTAATGGTTGTAATTTTTAAATTGCTTCATGGTTATCATGTCATAAGATCTTAACCACTAATTTTTCCAAAGAGTTTAATTAAATTTCAAGCTTTCAACTGGAAATTCAAAATAGAAAATAGGTTTGAGCTTACTAATAAGTTTCTTGCTTTGAGAAAAGTCACTGCATTTAATAGAACTGTGTAATGGGCAGGGTTAGAAGGACTTTCATTTATTTGACTGGATTCAAACCACAGTTAATTCAACTTCACCCCTGATTGCCAGATCCACACTTCAGTTTCTTATGAGCCAAATTTCTCTGGACAAGGATGCAGCTGGAGCAAGACACCTGCAATTGCTCAGAGTGTTCTCAGGAAAAATCATGGTCTTTTATTTTTTTCTCCCATCCCATTCTTTGCCATGGAATCAACACAGTTTAATTTTGTGCCTCTTGTGGGGGGCTGGTGCCAGAGATGGGGTTAAAGGGATGCAGAGGGTGAACAGTTCAGTGAGTCAGGACTTAAATGTGTGGATAATTCAACGTGGATATTTCCCTCCCTCTTTCTGCCTCTCACATGAATTATATTTGATGCATTTCTTTTCTAAAGTGGCAGTGGAAGGATTGCAAATGCAGTAACAACCCCCAAACCATATGTTTGTAGGCTGGATCAGGCTCTTGATACAGTTGGGAATAGTGTCCCCCATGTATTTGTGCCAAATGTTCCAGGGAACAGCAGACTACAGGTGGAAATCTCTGAAGGTGATGTTGATTCTCAGCATCACTGATCATCAGACTTAGATTTTAGAGCTCCTTAGCACCAAATCTCTCCTTTTTTCCCCCTTTTTTTTTTTTGGTCCAGCCCCTGATACTGTGGGATTATTTTTCTATGCCTTGTTTCAATCCCAACCTGGGTTTTAATTATTATAGTGACTTTAGCCTGGGAAGCTGGTGAATTATCAGTAGTCCCCCCTATCCTGGGTGCCATCCAAGGGGGGAGATGTGGAAGAAGGAGCAGTAAAAAAGAGAGATGGCCANAGCAATATCTTCACTTTATGAGTAGATTATTTTTGGTAATAAACTCTTGAAAGATTGCCTACAATATAAGGGGGGAGATGTGGAAGAAGGAGCAGTAAAAAAGAGAGATGGCCAGGGAAAGGCCTCGCTAGCGGATGCTGGAGGCCGGGTGAGCGAAGCCTTCCTGCTGAAATCCGGCCAGCACGAGGTAGGACAATCGTGCTGCTGTTCTCCTTGGGAGTTATAAACAAGAGGATGAGGCTCAGCAAGAGAAAGAAAGGTTTCTTTCTGTGGTTTTCCTTTCTGTCAGTGTTTTAGTTTCCTTTTCCACCCTCCTCCTGAACTGCAGGCAGATCTATTTAGAGAAGAAATGCTGTTTTCACATGAGTTTAATTTTTTAATGTAGTGTTTTACTTGCTGATTAAGGTCAATAAAGAAATACATTTAATATTCTCTTGAAAGATGCAAACAAATCCCTCCTTAGTTAGCAGTGCTGGTGTTTTTGTTGGGGTTTATAAAGCTGCTTTGAGTGAGCCAGCGGGAGCAGCATCTCCGTCGTCCCCAGCCAGGATAAACAGATGCAATCCAGTGATTCCTGCTATATCCCACATGCATTTTTTAATGCAAAATGAAAAGAAATAATAATAAAGAAGGTTGAAAAAATAATAAATTTACATCATCCCAAATGCAACAAGAGTGGTTGAGCTCCTTGCTTTATTCCCACTTTTAGGATGATGTGTGTGTTATTATTTAAGGGAAGGATCTTTCAGCTCTACACCTACAAAATCTTTCCAAGATTTTATCCCTCTAGGAGAGACTTGTGGAGATATTTTGACCACTTGAGTGATCATGTCCTTGTTGTTTTCATCATCTTGAGAACTGGGTGGTGTATGGGGTTGTCGCCTCTCAGCAGTGACTTTATATGTATGGACTAAAGGTTTTGGAAGTGGATAAGAAGTGCTGGAAAATGTGAGATCTGGATCTAAGTCTCCCTCCAGCCTGTTTTGCATTGGCAGGTCTGATTCCTCTGCATACTGAGCTTGACTAAAAGCCTGTAAACCATCACTTCCCTTGTTCTGCTGTATGAAGGGACATTTAGGACATCAAAACAATGGGTTTGGATGTGTTATTATGTTTTTTATTGAGAACACAAGATTATATCTTGGATCAGTCATCATGATCCAAGACATTCACCCTCTGGAGATGCTCTATCATGCGAGGGTGATATTTGTACTGGGTGGGAGATGGGGTTGTGCCTCTGGGCACTGTTCTGCCCTTGGCCCTGCAGGGAGGGAGCATTCCAGCCTCACTCCTGGAGCAAGTTGTTGGCCAGAGTGCCAACAGCTCCTTTCCTTGCAAATAAACGCTGGTTCTCTGTTCATTTTTACACACCAAGTGTAATTAGTAATGGCTCACTCTTCATTGTGCTGTGCTGCTGCGTGTTAGGTCACCACTTGCTTCCAAATAATAGATGGAAATGTGGTTTTATTTGGATTATAAATTATGTATTGCTGCTCAGCACAGGGAGTGCTTGTTTTTCCTCTGCCTTTTCACATCCCTGGGCTCCTCTGGTTAAGGATCCTTTTCTCCCATTAAGTTCAACCAATGAATCTCTTGCTAAATTGAGAAAAATTACTCTGAATTTGTACTTGAACTTTGCAGTTTGTCTCAGCCTGGCAGAAGACATCTACTCAAATCCTGGTTGGGTTTTCCAGCTATTCCAATCAGGCTGGTTAAAGATACTCTTACACCCATCTACAAAATTTCCCACCTCTTTCTCTGTCCTATCACAGCCACTTTGATACCAGCATCAGGTTGTGATTTTAGTTATTCACTATATATTTAATTACAGAAGGTTTACTAAAAGGTTTAAACACACTGTAGTGATTCTTCAAAGGTTGAACAAAGAAATGCTGTTCTGAATTTTACTGTTGTAGAGGCTGCAAGTTTCTACAAGGGGAGTTGTAAATGTTTTGTTTAGTTACACCATGATGGAGAGGGACTGAGTATCATCAGGGTAAGGAACAATCAGAGAGGGTTTGTCAGGCTGTGTGGTGGCAAGAAAACAGAAAAAGTGTTAAAAGAAATCAGATGTACAATACCTGTGTGCTGGAAACCAGCGCTTCAGGAAATCAGAGGAGAGGGAAGTTAATGAGCGTGTGCTCTAACAAAGCCTTGCATATTCACATGAAATTAATTGGATAACGAAGTCTGGTTGGCCGTTTGCTCCGGCAAGCAATGCCCCTGTGGATTTTCCAAGTGTACCTGCTGTGTTTCTCCTGCTGGCAGCTGTAGTGGGAAACACTCGTGCACAGCTCCCAACACAGCAGGTCACCAGCACTTTGTCCAATACACCTTTCTTTGGAATATTTGTACTTTTTATGCATTATTGCACATGCACGTTATCCTGTGTTCTTCTGGAGGGCAGGAAGGTTTGAAAAGCTGATGTTCCCCAAAATATTATGCACATAGACTAAGGAGATGGCAAATTTAAATGCTGTTAAATGCCTTTGGAGGCTTAATTTGTTTTAAGACAGTCTCAGTGACACGGCATCCTCCTCCTGCTTCCCTTCCCTGCCCTCCTCACATCTGGAAAGATCTCAGCAGCTGGTGGGGGGAGATCCCAGATAGAGCTTCAGTGGCACTTGGATGCCGCTGTAAAAATTTGGACTGCGTTCCTTTCTCTGGTTTGCTCCATTTTGGGTCAAATCAATGCAGAGTGGGTGGTTTGGGCTGGCTCTTTGCTGCTGGAAGTCTTGCAGTGAGATTGGATGTGTGTGGCCGCTGTAAAAATTTACACTTGAGGTGTTGTTAAAAATCCTGCCCCTCCATGGAATATATAACCTCAAACTACATTTCTTAATACATACATGAAAACACAGAATTGAAGGAAGGCGCTTTGGGTCCCCACTTCATGATCTCTCCTCCTTGGCTGAGGTGGATGGTGAAGAGCTGCTGCTCATCTTGGTGCAGAGAGAAGGAACAGCAAGGCCTCTGCATCCTTGGCATGCTGGCAGCACATCTGCCCTGGCACACCAGGCCTGGGCACAGTTTGACTCCTGCCCTTTCCAAAGAGGAAAAGGAAAGCACGTTCCTCACATCCATCCCAACCATTTGGCATTTTGCAGAGCCGGGCTAGGAAGAGGTGGACAGCAGAAAAATATCCGTGTTGGTTTTGAAACGTTTTCTGCGATGTGGAAAGTTGGAGTATAAAATCTCACCACGTTTCCCCTAATTTCATTAATTCAGGGCTTTCCTTTTTTGGTTGGATTTTCTTGTCCTTTAAACCCCAAAGCGCTGTTCTCAGAAATACCGGCCTTGGCAGCGTTAAGGAACATTGCGCAAAGCTAAATAGGTGGTTTTGGCAGGATAACCTTGGAAGTGAAAGCTCCTTCCCTGCCTGGAGACCTCTCCCATGACAAGCAGAATTGCAGCACCATGCCAATCTCGTGCCACGGGGCATTGGCTGCTCCGCGCTCGCCTCACAGCTGTTCCTCCTCTGCAGAGAATGGATGGAGTGGTGTCAGATTTACCCCCAGCCCAGGAACCTGGTTCAGTTCATAGGAAACCTCTCCATGGTGGCCTCAAGGCAACCCCCAATTAACTCCTCTGGGAAGGTGACAGGCGGTACCTGTTGAATTGTCCTGTTTTGCTTTACCTAACGGCTGAAAACAGACACCCTCTCCTAACACAAATATCTGATAGGAACATGCTGATTTTTGAGACTTCTCTTTTGCTCCCTGAAAAAAACTGATGCCAGCTCTTGTTTTTCCTGGTGCTTATCAAATATTCTAGTCCCTGATAAGACAATTATTTTTCAATGCTTCCCATCGATCCAATGAGATAATAATTTTTTCACTGCTGTGCCTTGATCTGACTCCTGCAGGTGTTGTGGTCCATCCCAACGCTTACTAATCAGTCTTTTTAAGCTCTTATTTCACCATTTGAACTGTGGAAATAAGGGAAAAGGTGTTTTTGTGTGTCAGTCAGACATCTGAAGCTGCCTATGGCTACTGAAACATTACAAAAGCTGGAAAAGATGAGCCCAGCAGCATTGCCGTGGTGGAAGCGACTCATCCAAACTGCGTACGAGGCACGGAAATTTTATGCTGCTGCTCAGTGGTGCTTGAAATTTTAGAATTGTGTTAAGAAGAGTTGTAGATTATTTATATAATCCCCCAGAAAAGCAAGGAAGGGCTGGAGATGTGTGAATTCACATTTAACCTTCTCCTCACTCAAGAGATTTTTTACGTGGCAGAAAACAAATGTGGGTTTTATTGTGTTGATTAATGACAAAGCTCTGATTTGGTTGGTTTTTGTTTGTTGGAGGGGAGGGTGTGGATGATTTTTTGTCCATAAGAAGCAGAAAGTGGCTGAGGTCTGAGAGGAAGGACAGCAGGGGCGGGAGCCAAGCTGAGGCTCGGGTTACACTGGTATGTTTTGGTTGCTGCCTAACGTGTTTTTGTTTTTCTTCATTACACATATTTCTCTTGGGAAAAGCAGGAAAAACTGTGTGTCAAATATACATCAGGGCTCTGTGCCTCTGCTAAGAGGTTCCAGATGGGGAGTGTTACTATAGGGACACTTTCTCCTGCCTTTTATTTTGTGGCATTAATTTTGGTGACAAACTGCAGGAAAACTTATATCAAGCCCAGAGTGTGCAGTGAATGCTTCTTCTTTTTTTTCCTTTTGAGCATTTTTTGGGCTACTCAAGTATGCAATAGGAAGTTGAAACTTCATTTCCAAACATTTATGGCCCCATGTCAAATCATTATATTCAAAAAAAGGGTAAAAATCTAGAGTTTTGAAGGGACTTGGAGAGGCTTTCTCCAGGGGCTGGAGAGTGTCCAAGGCTTGTCCACCAGACCACATCTCTCTCCCTAAATTTGAGGCTGATGGCTGGGAAGGAGGGGATGGAAGCTGGTGAAGATGCCTCTGCAAGGGATGAGTCTCTTGCCAATGCACCATGTTTAATTTCTGTGCTGGGCAGGGGCTGTGGCTCCACCTGGGGTTGGCATTGTGTCTTCTTCAAGACAACCTCCAGGACTCTGATGGATTGTTTCCAGACCTGCCCTCAGGTTGAGGGTCCTCAGCTGCTCCACCTGGGGTGAGTGGTGTGGCAGTGGGAGCTGCAGTCAGGCTCGGGCGATGGCAACTTGTCATCACCAGCTCCTAAAATCAATGAGTCACAGCTTCGGCAAGTCTCTGAGTGCTACGAGAGCTGTCAGCAGGTGACAATGGCAACAAGAGCGTGGCAAAACGTCCTACAGTGTTCTCAGGATGTAGTTTCCTGTGTGGATGTTTTTGCATAATGAAATTATGTCTTAAAAAGTAGCACTTGGTTTGTGTATTGTGTCATTTGAAACATCCATGCTTCCAAGATAACAGGCCAAAAGGACTCAAAACATGTTACTTTGGGAAGGATGTGAAGCCACGGGTGCGGGGTGGCTTTCTACAGCTGGATGTAATCTCCATGCTCTAAAAACCAGGAGATGCTTTGGAGACAGGAATTTACCCCTGTCTTCTGCAGAGCACTGAAATATGTGGATGGATGACTGTTTGAAAATAGAAAAGTGATATTTTCTTTATCAGGGGCTTCAGGGCAGATAAGACACGAGTGATCAGGAGCTCTGGAGACTCAAAAGCCTCAACCTTGAGAAGGAAAAGACAAATGTGGTGCTGAGAATGTTGTTACCTGTTTATCATGGAATTACAGCATGGTTTGGGTTGGAAGGACCTTAAAGCCCATCTTGTTCCAACCCCTGCCATGGACAGGGATACCTTCCACTAGGCCAGGGTGCTCCAAGCCCCATCCAACCTGGCCTGGAACACTTCCAAGGATCCAAGGGGAGCCACAGCTTCTCTGGGCAACCTGTGCCAGGGCCTGCCCACCTTCACTGTCAGGAATTCCTTCCCAATATCCCATCTAACCCTGTCCTCTGGCAGTGGGAAACCATTCTCCCTTGTCCTGTCACTCCAGGCCCTTGTCCCCAGTCCCTCTCCAGCTCTCCTGGAGCCCCTTCAGGCACTGGCAGGGGCTCTGAGGTCTCCCTGGAGCCTTCTCTTGTCCAGGTGAGCACCCCCAGCTCTCCCAGCCTGGCTCCAGAGCAGAGGGGCTCCAGCCCTCAGAGCAGCCTCATGGCCTCCTTTGGACTTGCTCCAGCAGCTCCACATCCTCTCTGTGCTGGGTACTCAGGGCTGGAGGCAGCTCTGCAGGTGGGGTTTCACCTGAGTGGGGCACAGGGGCAGAATCCTCCCCTCCCTTGCTGCCCACACTGGGAGTTCAGCCCAGGCCATGGGGGGTTTGGGGCTGCCAGGGAAGGTCTGTCTTCTCCTCCAGCAACGTCCCAAAAGGTCCCCCTGGGGCTGCTCTCACTCGGTTATTTGCAGTATTACTTTATTTAAAGTAAAGGAAGCCAGCAGTGCTCCTGGCACTGTGTGAGGCTGTTTCTAGCAATGGCAGACAAGTTTTATTTGCTGCAGCTGCAGTTTGTGCTGCATTGCTGCACTTCATCCAGCTCTGCATAAGGGGATTATGAAAGGTGAGAAGGAAATCGTGATATGGCTTGATGTTGCAATGCATAATAAAACCTGTTATATAGGTTATACTCTCCTCAGTCATCACTTGAAATATATACATTAATGGGTCATCATGGGTAATCTGTTGTTATTGTATCAGTGCTGCTTTGTTCCCACTGCAGTGCTTGTTTACAGTACTTGTATTGCTGACTGAGTGTAAAACCTCCTCCTTTAGCTATGACTTGTTTCCAGCTGGTCACTTTATTGCTATTACTGTTTTATTGTGATTATTTTATGTCTTTATCCTATGAAAAAATCATTTGAAGCACCAATAAGGAGATTTTGCTCATTCCTGGCACCTGTTGGACACTTGCTGCCTGCGTTTGACAAAGTTTGTTCTTTGGCTGCAGAATATGAATGTTGGGAGTTGGAGAGACACTATAATAACACCAAGTTTCCCAACTTCGTTTTGGGATGCTTCTTTAAATCCGAAGCTCAACCTAGGATCAAGATTTTTTCCACCCAAATATTTGCTGGCCAATGTATGCGAATTTGCTGGAAAACATGAGCCTTTGGCTGTTCTTCCCAGGGTTGTCCACCCTGCTCACAAAAACATGAATGTCTGAGCAGAGGAGCAGGAATGTCGGCCAGACCGTCGGGATTTGGCAGCCTCTGCCTCCAGGATCCGTCGTACGGGCGTTTGCTGGTGGCTGCCAGCTCAGCCGGGGTTTTTTTCCCATTATTGCACTTGCGTAGGAAAAATGTCCCTGTTCGGGAAGAGGACTTAGGTCGGAGACTTTGGTTGGGTTTTGGGGTTTTGTTTTCTTGCATTGTGGTTTCGTGGCAATTCCTTTTTTTTTCCAGTGCATCACTTGAAAGGAAGAAACTGCAGTGGGCTGATCCTGTGCTTAAATATGGGAAAAGGAGGAATATTCTGCCAACACTGAAGTGTTTGCTGGGAACACAGACACTAAATCCTATTTCTTACATAGCTGATCCAGCCTCTGCATCATATCTCCCAAACAAGGGTGCATTGTAGTGATGCTTATAGGGTTTATCTCAGGTATTTTACCCTGTAATGGTGCTCTGGATATTTGGCACTTCAACGAAATTGACTCCTAAACCTTCTATAAGTTGCTGCTCTCCCATTAAAGTCTTTCTCTTCCGTATTTTTATTGGGAATTGTCAACTCGATGTGTGCAAAGACACGTGGTCATAACTGAGCCTGTATTTTAAGACAAGTTGTTGCAAAAAATTTGTTGTTTAATTTCTCCAGGCACTGAGCTCCTCTGTGGTGACCAGGGACAGGACCTGAGGGAATGGCTGGAGCTGTGTTGGGAAGAGTTAGGTTGGATATCAGGGAGAGGTTCTTACCCCAGAGCAGGGTCAGGCACTCAGCAGGCTCCCCAGGGAATGGTCACAGCCCCAAGGCTTCCAGAGCCCCAGCAGTTCAGACAGTGCTCTCAGGGAATTGACTTTATTGTGGTGTCCTGTGCGGGGACAGGAGTTGGACTTGTGGATCCCTTCCAGCTGTGGATCCCTGTGGATCCCTTCCAACTCAGTCTATTCCATGATTCTATGATTCTCCATTCCAGGATGTTGACATGATTCCCCAGAGGGGAAAGGTGCTATCTTTGAATAATCTCAGTCTTCACCCCAGGTAGGGTCTGTGCAAGTGTCTTACCATGACAAGACGTTTTTAGTTGGCATAAATGGTTTGTAATGAGAAAAAAATATTTAAAAAGATGTTTTATAGTTTGTACCACGAGGGTTGTATTTTACACATCAGTTTAATCACAAGAGGGTTTGTCTCTTAATGGGTAGAACTCACTTGGCTGCTGTTCAGTAATTGTAATGATGGAATGAAGGATTTGGTGTGCTTTTTGTTGGAAGAATCCCGCCGAGTTTAATTTCATGTAGTGGTGGCTGTGCTGTCATTGACAGTGAAGCGTCAGTGAAAGGATGAAGAACATTTTAAACTTCATAAATGCAACAAATTGTATGTTTGGTTGGTGTAGGGAGGACCCTTAAATAAGGTCTTGGCCCTTTGGGCAGTCTTTGCAAGCCATATGGACCTGTTCTCCGTGTCCTCCATAGGGGCAGGAGGGAGAGGAAAGGTCTCATCAGCACTTCCCAGGTGTTTTTATCCTCTGGACTTTCCCCATCTGAAGTATTTGTAGGTCATGTACTTGAAAGGTTCTTTTGTGGGTAGCAGGGACAGGACAGGTGTGCACCTTTTGGTTGCTGCACCTGCTTAAAAATTGAGTATTGATTTAAGTGAAGAAACAGGAAACTCCATGGGTTTGAGAAGCTCATAAGCAAAAAATCCAGCTGCCATAGGAAGCAAACACCACCAAGAAGATGTTCTGCTGTGTTTGCTGCCAAAGACTGGTGTAGGATTAGGTTTTGTTCATGCCCACAGCCAGAACATGCTTTCTCTAAAATGTTAGAGACAGGTATCACCAACTTTTAAACAAAAAAAAAAATAGGCATTTTGTCATTATACACCTTGAATTTAAGTTACTTTGTCATGTTTTGGTTCAAGTGTTCAGAGCACAGAGATGTTCTGAAGGCTGGAATCCCTCTGCTCTGGAGCTAGGCTGGGAGAGCTGGGGGTGTTCACCTGGAGAGAAGGGTCTGTGGAGACCTCAGAACCCCTTCCAGTGCCTAAAGGAGCTCCAGGAGAGCTGGAGAGGGACATGGGACAAGGGATGGAGGGACAGGACAAGGGGAACAGTTTTAAACTGAAAAGAAGGGATTTATATTGGATGTTAGGAAGAAGTTCTTTCCTGTGAGGGTGCTGAGGCCCTGGCAAAAGTTGCCCAGAGCAGCTGTGGCTGCCCCTGGATCCCTGGAAGTGTTCCAGACCAGGTTGGATGGGACTTGGAGCACCCTGGTCTAGTGGAAAGTGTCCCTGCCCATGGCAGGGGGTGGGCCTGGATGATGTTCCAGGTCCTTTCCAACCCAAACCACTCTGTGGTTCTGTGTTCTGTGAAACGGAAAACCCGTGTTTGCTCTTCAAGGTGCTGCAATGGCCCCTTGAAGCAAAGAACAGCGAGATAGGAAAGTTTGCAGGTCTTTAAAGGTCGGTGTGGAGCAGGCTCAGGCCCTGCTCAGGCATTGCAGCACGAACACTATAAATAATCTGTGGTTTGTGCTTTTGACCACAAAAGCACCGCTGGCTTCATCCGTCAGTGTGGGACATGGAGCCACAACCGAGAGAGCAAAACCCTGAGGTGTTGGCGCTTCGAGTCGTGTTTAGCTGCTATAAATTAGATTTTCAGTGTTACTGTTGAACCACAGCTTGAGGAGTTCCCATAAAAGCTATTTTTCTTTGCAGCTATTCAAGTTGTACCTCAGCTTTCAGCTTTGGTGCTTCCTTAGGGGCCGTGATCTCTCTGCATTGAGGTGGCTCCTCATGGGAATTGAAAGTCGGAGAACCCCATCAAAGTGGGGTTGTTTTAGTAGATCAATTTGGGCTGGAAGATTTTATCAGGAGGTGGGAGCTGCAGGTTTAAAAGCTCTTCCCAGGGCAGGAGCAATAATGGGAAGGGATTTAGCACGGCTCTAAGTTAAGTAGTGTACGTGCTGTTTATGTTCTGGACATAATTCAATATATTTCTGTTAAAAAGCAATATAACAGGGCAAGAAGAGTGCTGGGAGCTTGGTTTCAGGTGGAATGAAAACTAGGGCAAATGATCTTTATCATCCTGCTGTATATGTTTCAGGAGGAGGAAGAAATTTCTGAGTACCCTGGACACATAAAAAAGACATTAAATTTCAAAAATTCCAATACACTATTTTTCTTCCCTGTGTGTTTTTTTTTAATTTGGAGTGAAAGTGTTTATGGATTTTTTTTTTTTTTGCAAGCATAGTGTATAGAATATTGAGATAAACAGCCCTTAGATCTGGAAATAAATTACAGGGGATGTTTGAAACCACCACTCTTTGTGGATACACATGTTGTGTTTCTCCAACAGAAGCTGTAGGTGAAGCATGGGAATGCACATCTGATGTGCATCATGGAATCATGGGGGGGTTAAGGTGGGAAAAGGCCTTTAAGATTTTCAATACAACAATCACCCAGCACCACCACCACGTTCATCACCAAACCATGTCCTCAAGTGACCCATGCAGTCTTTTTTTGAGCACTTCCAGGGATGGGGACTCCACCATATCCCTGGGCAGCCTGTTCCAATGCTTGACAACCCTTTACGTGGAAATTTTTTCCTAATATCCAACTTAAACTTCCCCTGGCACTACCTGAGGACATTTCCTCTCATCCTGTCCCCGTTCCCTGGGAGCAGAGCCCAACCTCCTGAGCTGTCCCCTCCTGTCAGGGAGTTGTGCAGAGCCATGAGGTCCCTCCTGAGCCTCCTTTGCTCCAGGCTGAGCCCCTCCAGCTCCCTCAGCTGCTCCTGGTGCTCCAGACCCTTCTGTATTTATGTTATTTGGTGGGAAATAGATTTTAGCAAAGCTGTTCCCAACATGCTCACACAGTTACAAGTCATTCATACTTCATGAATACATTTGATTAATGAACTCCAAATTTCACAGTAAACCAGAGAATTTGAATCCTCCAGCACTGTCTTGTCTGATATTAACCTGTTTCTTCTCTCTGGCATTAATGAGCTTGATGGAATTTTGCTCCCAGTCCCTTCCATGCCCCTCAGTGGAATATAACTATTAATATAAGTATTCCACAATGGCATAGTTGAGATTTAAGCAGTCAACTTGCTGTTCTCCTGGTATATTCATGGTATGACTTTCTAAAAAATTCAATTTACATTTCAGGTTAATGGGGAACCATTTAAAAACTCTTGTGTATTAATATATTTCTTTTCCTGTACAGCAAAGAGAAGGTGATATTTTTATTATTCCCTCTAAGGGTGAGGGCTAAAGGCTCCTCTTAGGCCTGGGGACCTAAAATATGCTGGCAAAGGCCAGTATTTCCACTTGTTCTTTTACCACAGAAGCTGTTATTCCATAAGGGAATGCAGCTGTTATTCTGTAGGAGAATATTGCTATTATTCTATGGAGGAATAGCATTCAGTTTGGATGATCTATAGAACAGTGTTTTATTGCCAGATAAGAACAAGTCACCATGGTGTTTTCCCACTTGCTGAGGTTTGGAAAATGACTTTTTTTCAGGAAAGACATTAAAATAATCCTTATTCTGACTGTAATCTGGAATTAATCCAGATTGCATCAATATTCAGTCAAGAATGAGGAGGCTGAAAGCCTCTTGGATCAGGAGGAACGTGGAGCGTTTAGCCAGGAAACTGTTAATCCCTTTTTTTCCCTCCTCCTGATAGGCATCTCTTTGTGCAGGAGGGCTGGAGGAGGAGGAATGGGGCTGCTCTCTCCTGCCTTCTCAAACTGCTGGATCACCCTCTGGGTCCAGAGAGACTCCCAGCTCCTACAGAGGAACGTATTGAATTTTGTTTCCTTCCAAAGTTGAGCCCTGGCCAGTAAAAGCTTTGGTCTCCCCAAGAATCCTTGGAATGCTGTTATGGAGTTTTGTCCGTTGAACTGCTCAGCAGCCTCCAATCAATGAGTCAGTAAAGGGCAATCAAGTGAACAGAAGATAATTTGTTTTAGAGAAGTTATAACTCGTTTTCTGAGGTTGAACTATTATATTCTGCCCTGTTTGCAAGGGACGGGGTGTTCTGGTCTGGTCTATATGGATTAGACATGTATAAATTGAATTAATAGCACTTTTTTATAGCCCAACAGTCCTGCTAAAGAAACCCTGTGAGTAAAGCAAACAGAAATGTATTAAGTTGTCTCAAATCAAACACCAGACGTTTCTCCAGCTACTTGTTGGCCCATTCCCAGCGTGCCAGGCCCGGAGTCACCTGAAGTTTGCACAAGAAGGGATCCAAAGACCTTTCTCATTTATATCAGCACGAAAGAAAAATGCATGAAAGAGGAACATTATGGGCTGGGATTTCTGGAGGCATTTGGATTATAACATATCATGTGGTCTGGCACATTCATCCCCAAAAAAGCTCATTAAAAAAAAGAGGAATCTCGCTGTTCCCCACTCCTGTATTTGAAATGTTTTCTCCTAAATTTCCTTATTACAGAATAAGAAAGACTGATTCCTGAGCAAGGCTCTCCCCAAAGAAATGCCAATAAATAGACTTTGTTTGTCACTGTGAGTGATTACTTTGGGTAGAAATACAGGGAATCAAACTAGAAAATCTTCTTAATATTGCTCTTTGCTTAAATTCTTTATGAAATTTTATGAAAATTTATTATATGAGATGATATAAAACTGTGCTGCCTCCTGTTTGGTCTGTTCAGGTTCATCTTGCTGCTTCTCTAACAAGCCATGTTAATTAGGTGTGTAGAAATTTTATCTCATTGCCTTAAGATGGTTTCTTAGAACGGGTGATCCCATAGCAGAGAGATGCTCATAACCTAATTAATACAATTTAATACCTAAATATAAGGTGATGCACTTGCATGTCTTGAATATTCTGCTTAAAAGCTTCTTACTGTGTCTCTGCTCGCTGAAATACCTGGAGGTAAATCCTTTGGAAATCTTAAACACTGTCCTGTCTTTTAATATCAAAATTCCTGGTCTGGGGAGAGGATGACTGGATTTTCATCTCCAGGAGAGATTAGGGACTTCAGGGAGGTGTGGGTGCCCTTGATGTCCTCTGGAGGGTGGGTTGAGTGGGGATGCTGAGTGCAGGGAGGATTTTTGGGCTGAATAAGCAAGAAAAAAGTGTGAACAGCCTGAAAAAATGTGACTTCTCTGCAGGGTTCCTGAGCTGCAGCTCTGGAATGATCCCTCCAGAATAACCTGTTTGCTTGGCAGGTTTCAGCTCTCCCAGAACCTGCTTTAGTCAACTAAAGCAGATTCATATGCAATAGTTGGAGTTTAAACAAATCCCTGTATTCAGATAGGGGGGAAAATCACATTGTTATTCCATGGCAAACCTCTGTGGGTTCTTAAATCATTAAATCTGAGCAATCTGGGAAATAAATCAGCCTGGGAAGGGAACCGGATCATGCATGGACGGGATGTGTCCAATCCCCTTTCTCCAAGGTCTCATTTCATTTGGCCTTTATATTCTGCTTTTAGTTGGGAAGTTAAATCCACAAAGGTCATTTGAAAAGCTTCAGATTATAGATGGAAAGCCCTTTTAATCTTTCCTAATAAATAGCTGAGCAGGGAATAAATCTATTGGGAGCTGAGCTCTGATGTTAAGCCTCAGCACAAAATGCCCATACATGAGCAACACTTGGAAATTATCTCTGAAATTATAATTACCTTAAATAAATTTGACTTAGAAGAAAAGGTGTGTGATTATGAAAACTGGTTTAATAAATGAAGCATTAATTGGACCTGGTGGCTTGGCAGATTCTGTCACCGTGGTCTGGATGATTATGAAAGTGATTTAGGGACAACTGAAAACAGCAGTTTCAGTTCAGAGATTTCTTTTAACTGGCAAAAATTACTCTCTCCAGTCAGTGCTTTGGTAAGGCAGGGTTGGAATAAAAGCTTTGCATAATAAAGACTTAAAAGCGTTTTGATTTTGGAGAAGCAGTAGCAGCAAATGGAAACTAGGGTGTCTGAAATGCTGAAAATACTCTGGGTTATGCCAGTGCTGTGTATGACATTATCTAGTCTGAGTAGCCTTCAAAGCATTTTCCCCCCTAATTCCACGTATAATTAAAAAGCAGCTTCCTCTAGCTCATTAAAATGTAGAGTCCTGTTGGAGCAGTGTATTGTATATTTATTTAAATGAATAAAGCACAGCTTTAATGCAGACTGTAATAACTTCAAACATTAAATCTCTTCTGTGCAGCTCACACTTTATTTTTAACCAGTGTTTAGCTTCTCTTCGTGAACACCAGCTTGCAAAGGAACATGGTCCTCAGCAGCTCCTTAGATTATTTTGTGAACTTTCCCCATCCCCTTTTTTTTTGATGTGAAATGAGAGAAAAATCCCCCAAGTTCAGTTGTGAGTGACGCCCATGGAAATCAGGCGAGGCGTTGGCTTTTCCAGCATAACGATGGCATCTCCCTCTTTTCACAGGCATTTGGGAATGCAAAAACAGCCCATAACAACAACTCCAGTCGCTTTGGCAAATTCATCCAAGTGAATTACCAGGAGACGGGCACCGTGCGAGGGTAAGTGGGAACGGAGCTGGGTGAGCCCAAACCCAGGCTGCAGGAGGATATTCCTTGCTTTGGTCAGTATCTTTCCCAAAATGGAGATAGGAAATAAAAATTCATAGATTTTAACTTACTAAAATCTGCTGGTATGGAAATATTGGTGCATCCAAGGTGGGTGCTGAGGTGTGGATACACCTGAACTGCCTCCAAGCCAGCTGAGCTCTCCTTAATCCTGATGTCAGATTTTTAATGAATGTGAAAAGCAGCATCTCCTCCTCAGACAGGAGTTAAGGCAGAAAAGGGGAATGTTTTAGCTGGGATGGGGTAAGGGCTGAGCAGCAGATGTGGAGTGAAAGGTTTGGCTCAGGCTCAGGAGCCAAGGGGAGGATTTAATCTCTGGCTGGGAGTTCTGGAGGCCATTGAGCCACACTCTTCTTGCTCTCTGCCTGATTCCCCCCAGGCTCTCCCTGCAAGTCTCTCCTTAACTCAGCCCTTGACCAGGGAAGGCCTCTCCTTCCTCCCAGGTCACTGCAAGGAGATCCTTGTCTCTACTGTGATTCTCCTCAGTTTATTTCAGCTTTGGAAATTTGAGAGCAGACCTGAGGAGAAGAATTTTGGGGTGATGATTGATGAGAAGCTCATGGACATGTGCAGTGGGGACCCAGAAACTCCCCATGGCCTGGGCTGATCCCTCAGCATGGGCAGCAGGAAAAGGGGGATTCTGCCCCTCTGCCCCGCTCAGGTGAGACCCCACCTGCAGAGCTGCCTCAACCCTGAGGTTCCAGCACAGAGAGGATGTGGAGCTGCTGGAGCAAGTCCAGGGGAGGCCATGGAGATGCTTTGAGGGCTGGAGCCCCTCTGCTCTGGTTCCAGGCTGGGAGAGCTGGGGGTGTTCACCTGGAGAAGGCTCCATGGGGACCTCAGAGCCCCTTCCAGTGCCTGAAGGGGCTCCAGGAGAGCTGGAGAGGGACTTCGGAGTGACAGGACAAGGGGGAATGGTTTCCCACTGCCAGAGGAGGGAGAAAATGTAAACTGCAATGAGGGTTAGATGGGATATTGGGAAGGAATTCCTGACAGTGAAGGTGGGGAGGCCCTGGCACAGGTTGCCCAGAGCAGCTGTGGCTGCCCCTGGATCTCTGGCAGTGTCCAAGGCCAGGCTGGATGGGGCTTGGAGCACCCTGGCCTAGTGGAAGGTGTCCCTGCCCGTGGAAGGTGTCCCTGCCCATGGTAGGGATGGAACTATGTAAACCCAGCTTTCTCTCTGGCTTCAGATAATTTCCATGGCATCAGATCATCACCAAGGAGCTGTAAATGATCAGGGCTTCGTTAACTCCTCTTTTTGTCCAGGTTAACTGAGTCAGTTGGAAAAATGAGGGGTAGAAGCAGCATTTTAGGGGCTGTATAATTTCTGCAGCTGGCTAAGAGACCTCTTGCTGGGACTTTGTTGTTATTTTAGAGAATTGCTTTTAAAATTTTTTGCTTTCTTATTTTCCAGCAGAACAGTATCACACAAAGAGCTGCCGTTAATTTTTCAGTGAGCTTGGGTACTCCACGTCCTTTCCCACTGGTTTTGCATCCCACGTCAAACCTGATGCTCTTTTTTCCCCTTACTTAATTCTACTGCACAGTTCTCTTAAAAGGATAAACCTCATTTTTTTAATACCTCCTGGGTAACAAGAATCCAGCAAATGCCTTAACTGTGTATTATCTTGGCATGATGTAGCAGCAATGTGGTTGTGGCCTCTATTTTTATTTGGCAGAGATATGCAAATAACTGTATTCTTGTTCATAAAATAGGAGGAGTTTTCTTCACTTTTTAAAAAAATGAGCTTTCTTGGTCTTTGGTTGCACAGTGTGATGTGACTGTACTCTGCTACGAGCTTGCAGTGCTCCCCCAGTGAAAAGAAGAGATATTTAAAGAAAAATATAAGGATTTTTAAAAACAAAAAGTGTATGTGGCATATAAGCCAATATTTTTTTTTCTGTGAAAGAAGATTTTTGTAAAAATTTTAGCACAACCCAAATCAGTTATCACCCTTTGTTTTGTGGATCAGTAGCTTTGGTAATGGAACTATAAATTGCAGCCCCTAATCAAAGTTTTCCTCTCTTCAGAGGTTGAAAATAGCAGTTGAATATTTGCTTACAACCCCTCTGAGTATAATCACCCAAAACTTGAAGAGATGGAACAAGCAGGAGGTTGAGCAGGACCCACCCTACCCTGTGAGATGAAGTCTTGGATGGTCTCTCAGACTGATGGAACAGGAGCAGTGCTGCAGTTCAGGGCATTCCCAGGCGGCTTCCTGAATTTTGGACATCCTAGTCCATGATAAGCCAGGCCTGGAGGAAGGTCTTTGCAACCTGCTCAGTCCCATGAGATGATCAAAAGCCTTGACACCTGACACGATCCATGAAATGGCAGAAGAGCCAGATAGGAGAGGCTTTAGAGCCAGCTAGGAGGGGTTTAAATCAAAGCCCTGTGAAATACAGGCTCTCTGTGCTTAAAGCAGTGTTTTACACAAGGTCATTCCCTTAGAGCTCCTTTTCTTTGCTCTTAAAGGTTGAACTGACATAGCTGACAATGGTAAATAAAAATAAATTTGGAGACATCAACTTTTTAAGACATAAGCTGGTTTTCCTACTCACTATCCTGTTACAAGAAGGGACAGATGTTGTTCTTGGGACATAGATTCACTGTGACCTTTGCACTAAGCAAGGGATCATTTTACCAAAATAGCATTGTAATTGCATATGTTAAAAAAATTTAAAATATAAAATAAAATTTAAAATATAGAAACTTTCTAAAATAAAATTTAAAAAGTAAAACTAAAATAAATAAATAAATAAATGAAATTAAATTCCCCTGATTTAAATAGTAGTTGGGATCAGATAACTCCAGAAGATCTTTCCAATCTAAATTATTGCCTAAAAATTATTTTTGGGGTGGTTTATAATAAGAGCAGAAATGATAGGGGTAGGGATGAATGCCAAGGGCATGGACATGTTGCAGGTTGTTGTACAGGAGTGTGTGAGCCATTATCCCATGGGATCTCATCAATGGGATCTGGGATGCTCTCATTTATGTGTTCTCTGACCCTGCCTTCAAGCCCATGAATTCATGGCTTGGGAAGGAAAAATTGGGTTCAGGTTAGAAAGAACATAAAAACCCCATCAAGCTGTGGGTGAGGAATATCCACAGACTGTTCCCAGCTTCCTCCAAGGGAATAAACAGGAATACAGCTTTGCTGTCTGTCTTCCTTTATTCCTCCTGTCCAGCAAGATCATCCAGTGGGGAGTTGGATTTGCCACTTCCAGTAGCCTCTTCCAAGAGCTGCCATAAGTATTTTCACAAGACCTCTGCAGCATGTCCAAATGATTTATATTTTAGTTTTTATGGAAGGAAGGGAGAACGTTGTGCTGGAGGTAATAATTAGATCTGGCTTTCCCATCTGTGGTGGAGGAAAGCACCTCCTTGTGCCACCATGCCCAAGGTTTGTTGGGTTTCCCAATTCCTCCATAGCTCCTCCTGTGGGTGTCTCGTCACTGAGCATCTGTCACCAGAAAAGCACAGCTCCACCATCCAAACTGCCACCTAGAACTCCAGCTTCTAAATCCCTGTCATTACTGGTTAGGTTTGTTTGGAAGAAAAAAACCTGTGGAAGCTTTGTTTAACTCGACAAACCTGAAAAAAGTATTTAATATGTAGATTGAGTGTGTTTGTTGTGGAGGCTCTTAGGAGAAAATGTAAACTGCAATGAGGAGCTTTCGCAATTGTTTATTTTTTTTTGACTGGAGCCAGAAGTTAATAACCCAAATTTTTGGTGAGAAGTGGCTCTTCTGGAAGAGGGAATGGGGATTTGGGGACTGATTCTGCAGCTCAATGGCATCTTGCACACTTCTGCTCGCAGATGTATTTCCATGTGCACGGCTCCTGGGCTGCAGGCAATGGGATTTTGCTGGCTTTGGATGAAATAGGGATCCGAGCTCCTTCCTTGCAGACAGCATTTCTCTTGCCCATAGGCTGACGCATCTGAGATCATGTTTTTCAGATCCAAGTTAGTTTTGGCTTGGTATCAAACCAAAAAAACCTCAAAAGCCAAACATAATATTGGGCTTGTTCTGCTGAGGAAGAAATTTATATAACTAAGTGAAACAAGGCTGAAACTTCTTTGTGTGGATACCAGGGCTGAAGCCCCTGGTAAAGCTGTGTTCGTTGAAGCTGAGTATCAGATCAGTGAATGATGCTTTGATTTTTCCCTTGCAGAGCTTATGTTGAAAAATACCTCCTGGAGAAGTCCCGACTGGTCTATCAGGAGCACAATGAGCGGTGGGTGCCTCTGTTTTGCCCAAGGCTTGGGTTTAACTCCTGTATGTGGTGCAGATAACTTAAATCTCTGGTGGAGCTGGCACAGGGGATCAGGATTTTCATGCTCTTAACCCTGTGCTGCAGAGATTAATGATGCATTTTATATTTTAATATTTTGTTGTTTAGGGAGAAATGTGCTAATGGAGGGAATAAACTCCATTATTTTATCAAAAGTCTTTGACTTACCATGGAATCATAGAATAGATTGTACTGGAAAGGGACTCCTAAAGATTATCTTGTTCCACCCCCTGCCATGAGCAGGGGACCTTCCACTACAATATTGTTACATTTAATTTAATTTTCACTGTCTTTATGGCAGATAGATTATTATGTGCCACTTCATTCTTGTGCAACTTGTGAACTGCTTAATATGTCATTTTAGGAGAGAAGCATGGTATTTTCCTTCTTCTTTGCAGTTCACTGAAGCCTTTAGAGGGGCTTCTAGAAACAGCCAAAATTATATAGAGAATGAACTTATGTGAAGTGTGTTCTTTCCTAATTTGTTGCATATTCTTTGTTGCATATTCCTCTCCTCTCTCAGTAATTATTATTCCACTTTTAAATAATTTTGCTGCCTTTAGTTGTCTTTCAACTCTTGGCACTTCTGGCTGTGTTTCCCTTTGGAGACAGATGTGTGAGTTTTCTGGAATGCTCCAGGGCTGTTCCTGGAGTTAAAGAGCATCTACAGCCTTGACAAACGTCCTCTTGGGTGTTGCAAGATGATTAAACTTGGATCCTCTTGGAAAACATCCAACATAAAAGCACAGCTTTAATTTTAGAAAGAAATGGTGTTAATCTGTGTTAGAGTCGTCTGGAAGCAGAGCAGATGAGTGTCCTTTGGGATGGGTTTAGCATTAGTGATATTCAGGTATTTTGAACATTTGAGTTTTTGAATACTTGAAGATTTTTCAGTCTTGTCTCATGGAACTGCAACTGGAAAGTCATTGCCTTTTTAATGGTAATAAGGTATGAAAATTCATAATTTCTGCATTACAAGGAAATATGTTGTGGTTCTAATAAAAGAGGTCAGGCTCTAATAAAGGAGCTGGGGATGGTCAGGTCTGCTCTCAGGGAACAAGGTACAGGACAAGGGGAACCAGCGTCAAGCTGTGCCAGGGGAGGCTCAGGTTGAACATCAGGAGGAATTTTTTCATAGAAAGGGTTGTCAGTCATTGGAATGGGCTGCCCAGGGTTGTTTGGCATCCCCATCCCTGGAGATGTCCAAGGAATTCCTGGACGTGGTGCTCAGTGCTCTGGGCCGGGAACAAGGTGGGGATTTGGGCACAGCTTGGACTCAGTGGTCTGGGAGCTCTTTTCCCACCTAAATGATTATGGGATTCTGTGAGATATGTAGGCATTCCACATGGTTCTGAAGGAAAACCTGAGCATCCTAGGTTTTCTAGAAATTCTTCAAGTAGATTCTAGAGCAGTGGCTGTCCTTGGATGGAGAAGAGGGATCTCATTCTCCATGACATAATTGAATCTGTTCCATCCCTGCACAGCAGGCACAGACCAGCTCTAAACGGTGTCAGGCCTGAGCTTGGGAGCTGGTAAATCAGGTTGGGAGGTTTCAGTGTGCCTCTGCTCAGTGCTGCTGCTCATTTTCGAGTCTAACAGCTTTTGTTTTTCATTTGTCACCAGGAACTACCATGTATTTTATTACCTCCTGGCAGGAGCGAGCGAGGAGGAGAGATCAGCATTTCACCTGAAGCAGCCGGAGGAATATCATTACCTTAACCAGGTGGGAGTACTATACAGGAATACAATCCTTGGTCTTGCCTTTTCTTCTGCTGATATTTAATGCTAATAAAGAAGAGGTGTGGAGTAGTAAAAGTGGGGGGTTTTAAAGGTGTGGAGTAGTAAAAGTTGGTTTTAGTGGTTTAGAGGAAGTCTTTCGTCATTGGAATAACTCTGCATTAGCAATCTGAACACCTGGTAGTGTTTCAGGGAAAAAATAATCAGTGTTTTCTGTACCTGGGATATGTTAAATGTATTGAGTTTTTGATTGCTGGAGGGAGAAACAGTTAGAATTTCCTGCTCTCTGTGTGAATGCCATTTACTCATTAATATCTGTCTCCTGAGCAGGAGAAGAGGGGAGAATGTGGCATACTGGGATATAACATCTTGCATGAGGAAGTCCTAATTCTGTAGCTTCTGGCTGGCTTTTAGCACAACCCTCTGAATTTAACAATAGAACATGTCTAATATAACTAAAACCACAGCAGCCATTGAAAATCTGGGAATTAATGATGGATGAGGTGTTACCAACAGCCAAATAAACTCAGTTTACATGATGATAATTTTATAATAAACTGATTTACTTCAGGTATTTAGGCAGTTATCCAGTGACTCTTGCAAGTAGGGACTTCAAATGGACCAAAAAGAGGAGGAATATGTGGAAGAGGAGTTAAGTTACATGTTGATTTTAACTAATTGCAATTTTCTTGGTGCTGAAACATGAGGAGCAATAAAAAGCGATTTAACCCCTAAACTGGAAAGAAACTTGGGCTCACAGCCCAACCCAAACAGCCTTTAGTCTTTTTAGAAATATAACTTCATTCAGGAATAGCTTTCAATTACCAGGGACTTTTTAAGGATGTTTTTAAAGCAGGCAATCAACACCAAAATCCATTGTATATTAACGACTCCCACACAGCCATGGCAGGATTGGGAAATATTCCCAAGTGAGGAACACTCCGAGGGCTGGAGGCTCTTTGCTGGAGTCTCTGTGCCTCGGGCGTTGGTTGGAGAACGTGCTGTGATCTCCAGCACCATCTGTGCCACAGTTTTGCAGTGGGAAGATGCCAAGATGGAATGTTTTGTTGGATTCCCAGGTTTTGTTGGTCCATCCAGTCGCTTTCTGTTAGTTGAAAACATTGCTTTTAATTACAGTCCTTTTCTTTTACATAGCAGTTTAAGAGCATTTATATTTAAAGGAAAATTAGAAATCTAAGACCACATAGTGTGAGGAACCAGTAGGAATATTACAATTTAGGGTGAATTGTTTATTTTAATCTAAATTAAGGTGCTGTGGGGCAAGTAAGCTGGATAAAGCTGCTAAGATCAATCCAGTGGATCAGGGAAGCAGACTCTGGACTTCCCTGAACACAGTGAATGGACAGCAGTAACACTCTGAATTTTTGGGTGGTTTTTAAATAATTTTTTAGTAATTAGGATTAGAGTTAACACTGACAACTATGGAAAAACAGTGCCTTTAGATGTGGTCTGGGCATGGTTTCACATGAAGACCATCTGACAGTGCAGTAGCAGCTATTCCCTGCCCTGCAGGAGAAAGGAAAAGGAAAATAAGGAGAAAAAGGAAAAAGGAGATAGTGGAGAAATGGAAAGAGAAACTTGGGAAACATTTAAGAGAAAAGTTATAAAGTGACCCTTGAACATTTGCAGTCTCTTCTTAAGTGTGTCCTGGAGAAGACCCTGCCTTTTTAAAAGGAAAAAGAACCAGTTCAGACATGACCTGAAGTGTTTTACTGAAAATTAAATATTCATATAGAGAAGCCATAAAATATTGAACCAGGCCCCTGAAGTGAAGGAGTGACTCAGTCCTGAGTCAGGCTTTACTTTCTTCCTCCCAGGTTCCTCGGCTCTTGTTGGGTTATGCAAGACAAATGGGGAGTTTGCTTTGCAGATGAGAAATGATCTATTCAGATACTTAACCAAAATCTGCTCTGTAAATGCAGGGAGCAGATTGAAAATAAAGATTTCAATTTATTTTTAAATGCAAATTTACTCAAAATATCCCCAGAGTATGGGGGACTTTTCCATTCCTCCCCACCAATGGCAGGTGTACCCACCCCTGTGCACCCTGCAGCTCGCTGAATATTTTCTGTGCTGGTTGTTAACTTTTATCCATTTTGAAAACAGTCATTTGCAGGTTTAGATCCTTTCTTTCAGCTCCTCAGGAACTCCAGTGCCATCTCTCTCCCTCTTGGGACTGGTAATGCTTTGACTTCTCTCAACTCCATCTGTGTCTGATTGGAAAAAGACACAAATTCCTAAAAAGCTTTGGAGTGTTGCTTGGAAGAATCTCACTTTTAGTGTTTGTCTGGAGCAGAGGTTGGGAGTAGAAACAAACCAAATCTGTTCTTCAGTGAGATTTTGGCATCAGTGGCTCTTCAGCTCCACGTAAACTAAGGGTTTTCCCAACTCTGTAAGAGAAGAAAAGATTTTAGTATATCCATTAGGATTATTGATGAGAGGGCCTCACTCGATGAGGTGCACTATGAGCCAGAACCGGCATCAGGAATGCAAAAACATCATGAATCTTCCCTTAAAACAAATAAAACTCGGGAATGACTCTGCAGAATAACAATAATTTTCCTGCTTAGGGAGCAGGTCATTGGGGTGATTTGGGGTGGGAACACACTTAACCCGCTCTGCCTTGCTTTCAGATGACAAAGAAACCCCTCAGACAGAGCTGGGATGATTATTGCTATGACTCGGAGCCGGTCAGTACAAGAACGCGCCTCTTCCGTGTTGCTGGTGCAGGGCTGCTCTCACTTGAGTGTTTTAGGGACACAAAGAAAGCCAAATCCAATTAAGTTTAACCCATTAACCACCCTTTGCCCTGCAGTGGTGTTGCTTGTGACAGTACAGATTATTTTTTTCCCTTGCCCTTTTATGGTTCCTTCCATTTGGAAAGCTTCTTCAGCAGTTGGAAAAAGTCAGGTCTCTACAGTCCTCTCAGTTTTAGAAAACTAAAGGGGTTTTCATTCCTTCCTGATGGAATATGTGATGATATATGGAAATTGTGATGTGACAGCAATGTGAAAATTGGAATTCCATTCCAATAAAACAGCAAATCAGTGCCTTGAAGCCCCAAGAGATGCATCAGTTCATGCTGGTTTTAGTGGTGTATCTGCTCTCCAGCTTCCAGGAAAAAACAGACAAACCCAAAAACATCCCCCCAGCCATCTGTGAGAAAATCAAATCCTGATATTGTTCAGAGTGCAAAAACGATTCTTTCTCCTAAAATACTTCTGCTGACATGATCATCCTTTCCAAATGGATCGCCCCAAAAAAGGGAATGGTGATGCTTCTCCCCCTTCCCTGGCTCCTCCTGCGCCACCAACATGCTCTGGGTGTCCGTGTGTCCCGTGGTGCTCCCCGTCGGTGTGTCTGCATGTGGAAGCATGTTTGGCATCAGCTGCTTGTCCTTCCTGCTAGTTTTCCTGTGTGCTTGATGATTGCTAAAGTCTTGCTGATGCATCTGGAAGAGTAAGAGGTGATCTGGGAAGGAGCTGGGATTCACTTGGGCGAAACAAGTGTCTTAACAGCAACATTTCCCTGTGAATCCTTAGGAGGGGAGGAGGGAATTTCCCTCACAAGGTTAAAAATATTGGATATTGGATTGGCATCCTTAATCCATCAGCATCCTTAGGGGCCCTGCAGGAACAGGGAGTGATGAACAGATGCTGTTCTATACCTTAATACCCTTTATAAGTTGGAAAGCCCTTAATTGCTTTAGGAATGGGTTGGGACAATTTGCTGAAGGAATTAAAATTAAAACTACCCCAAAATTTGGTACCTTCTCCTGGCATGACCAAGAACACCCTGCCAGCCTGGGGGCTGCCATGTCTGTGTCCTTACTCTGTGCAACAAAACCACATGTCATTACCATTTAGCTGTTTATTTGCTAATTTATTTAGGACAATTTTATTTGGGATCATTTTCTGTGATAGTTCTGGTGAATCACATCTTGGCTTCAGTTGATGATTCACTCTTAAGCCTACTCTGGTCTTCTCCCCATACCCATGGACTCAACCTGCTGCAGACTCCAAGTTTATAAGGAAACTCTGTTTTATCCTCTTTAAATTTTCCATGGAAATCCATGGATCACTTCGATGTGACTGTAGGAAGCAGGAGACTCACTTTTGCTGGGAAACTAATTGCTCTGGATATTAACAGCAAGTTAGGTCTGTGGGGATGGACTTTGTGATGCTTGTCTGTTCCAATATCAAGGACACTCCTCTATTTTATAATTATCCTTCATTTATCATCCATTAGGAAGCGGTTCCATGCTGAAACACTGCAGAGAGCATCCGCTTTTAAGCCGAGAATTTGCTAAAAGTCTTTCCATGCGGATTAATGAGTCGGGCAATTGTTATGTAAATCGTTAATTAAATTGCCTTCGGCGTAGATTGTGCTACTTCGGAGTTGTCCAGGGTATTTTGCTGTTGACTCGTGACTTAATTTTGGAGGAATGATGCCAGAAAATGAAAATGTCTCCTGGAATGTGGAGTGCCACTAAAAACACCACTTGGTGTCTTTTAAAAAAGCTTTAAACCTGCCTGGTTTGTGGGTGTGTTGTTGTCCTGCCAAGTCCAGGTCCTGCCAGAGTGAGGGTGGGAAGTTCTGCTGAGGTCTCAGTGTAAGTGCAGTGGGTGAGGAAGCCAGGGTTGGAGCTTAGGAAGGACAAGGTCTTACCCTGAGGTTTTATGATGTGAATAATCAGTGCGGGTGCCTTTGGTGTCCCTGCTCTTGGTGATGTCATTTAGGTGGCTCTGGAACAGGGTTGTGTCCGATTAGCTCCTAATGGAAGGCGAAAATGCCCTTTCCTAATGACTGTTTCCTAAATCAGGCTGGTATTTTCTCCTGGAATTTCAGTCCCCACCTTCATTGATGCTCTGTCTGGTTTTAAATGGTTTTACTGTTCAACAGCTCCAAATTCACTTTGCCCATGGAGCATTAACTTGTCCCTGGGGACAATTGATAAAAAAATTTCGATTTTCTTGTCCAATTGCACTTCTCTGGCTTTTAGTGCAATTGTGTGGATGTCTCCTATGTTGCAATAAATATTTTAAATATGTAAGAAATATAATAAATAATAATGCCAACATTTAAATATATAAATATTATAAATAAATATATATTAAATAAGGGTTTTCCACTCTAATTATAACTATAGCTGTAATGATGCTCTGGAGTGGGATGAAGAACATCATTGATATGCTTGTGAGGCTTTAAATGCTGTAAACCACAAAGCTGATATTATAAAATAACTTCATTCTGTATATTCTGTATTTATGATTAATTTTCTGTACTATCAGTGAGTACAAGTGGCTTTTCAATGATTTATATAACCCTGTTTAAAGCAGACTTTCCTAATTTTTTGTGCAAAATTTTTTGCACATTTGCTTGTGTGATAAATATGATGTTCAAGAAATGATCAAAATCAACTATGTGCATTCAGCTGCTTAATTAATTCCAACTGCAGCTACAATTTTTATTTGTATTATTTTAATAAACTTTTTATAGAATTTTTATTTGTGTTTACTTACACTTGGATGAACTTGTTGAAAGTCTCTAATTACTTGTAGAAAGTCTTGATTTAAGTGTTAATAAAATAGTCTGAGGTTTAAAATAGCACAATATTGTGTGATACACAATAAACTAATTTAATTCATAGATGGGTAGTTTTTATAGGCAGCAATGGGTAGAATATTAAATATAAGCTAGGAAGGCAGAGAGAAGAATAAATAATCCATGGGAGGCCTACAGTGAGCCAAAGCAGAAGATATTTGGCATTAATGGTCTATGTATTAATTAAATTTAATTTCTGTTTCCTAAATATTGGTGCAGGACAACTTTGGTTGTATCTGGAATGTCACTGGATTTTTCCAAACATGTCAGTGACTGATATCAAGCAAAAATTAAACTGTTCAGGCACGTGAGCCTCCAAGAAGCATAGAATATCCTGGATTTCAGATTCTCCCAGTTTTGAAATAACTTCTTGGTAGTTATTGAAAAATATATTTAAAGCTTTGCCTTTCCAACACAGGATTTAATGCACTGATCATTTACATGAAGTTATCTGAATTCTATTTAAAACCTGAATTTCCCTCCTTAGGCATAGGACTGAATGTGGAATAAACTGCCTGTAAATGTGGAACAGATTTCATCTTGTTGTTATTTCCCATCCTTTTTGTGTAGGGTCACACTGACCAACTCTCACCATACTGTTGGAATGGGGTGGCTCACCTCTTTCCTTAGAGGTTAAACCTGGGAAACAAGGATGTATCTCCAGAAAATATTAGCCAGAAATGTTGTATTTCCAGTGCCAGGTTGGAAATGTTGCTGATAAAAGACCTGGAGATCACTCAGTGTTATTTACAGAGCAGTGACTTGGCCATCTGGACCTGATGTGGTGTTAATTGTGCCAGTGCTTCCTCTGTGTGTTTGACCCAACAGGATTGTTTCTCCGTGGAAGGGGAGGACCTGAAGCACGACTTTGAGCGGCTGCAACTCGCCATGGAGATGGTGGGGTTTCTGCCCAAGACACGCAGACAGTGAGTTTATTTTCCATTTTAATAGCTTGGAGATTGTCCTGGTTAATGCCACCTCCACTGGCAGGACATTGCCCAGAGAAGCCGTGGCTGTCCCATTCCTGGAGCTGTCCCAGGCCAGGTTGGACGGGGCTTGGAGCAACCTGCTCTAGTGGAAGGTGTCCCTGCCCATGGCAGGATGGAGCCAGATGAGTTTAAGGTCCCTTCCAACCCAAACCATTCTGTGATTCCATGATCATTGCGGTACTTAACGATTCTCTTCATGCAAATGGAGCGTTGGCAGGAGTTGACATCTTGAAGTATTTCTCAAGTGTTCATGAATAATCACGCCTCACTCTGCATGTCATGAATCCAGAGCTTGGTTTAATCAGAAGTCCTCATTATCCCTCATCAAACTTAACCCTTTGTGTGCAATTCTAGGTCTATAGACTCATTTCCAACTGGCCTTTTTCACTAATTTACTGGACATGCTGCTTTGAAAACTGGACTTTAGCTGGGTTGCAACACCACTGACACCATGGAATTAGAGGGTTCATAAGGGTCATCTCCAAGCAAACCTACAAAATAATCCCTCCTGTGTTGATTTTTGGCTTGAAAGGCTTGAGTAGGTTGGGAAGAACTTGACATAAAAAATTACCTCAAAGATATTTTCACACAACTGAGAAATTTTGGAAGCTCGTCCTTTATCCCTCACTTGTAACAAATCAATTATGAAATTAAAACTGCTTTTTCTCTATCTTCCCCACACACGTGGATAAACCCAAGGATCCAGACTTGTGTGAATATGTTCTGTGTCAGAGACTGCTTTATCAGGTTTCAGGATGAGGTTTGTCTAAAGCCTGTTGAGGGGTTTAATTGCCTGAGCAAAGCAATCAGGAAGTGTCAGGACTGAGCAGAGTCGGGTGATGCAGTAAATTCTCACTTCTGATTTACTGTGCAATGATTTTTCTTGGCACACAAGTTGCTCCTGGTGAATTTTGTGTGTCAAAAATAAAGTGGATTCTTCACTACACGAGCAGATTTATTTTGTTTGGCGTTATACAACTGCAGCACAAATAAGGAACCACCTTCAGCTGAGATATAGGAAGGATGTTTTAAATACTACTATACTTTTAAAAGTAATTTCTTTATAGCAAAACAGGGGGTTTCACCTTTGTGGAAACAGAGGAGAGAAATTTTTGTAAAATTGTATCCTGAAATTCACAACAAGGAATTAGTATCCATTCCTGTTTTGGAGATAAGGGAGGACTTGGAGAGGTGAAGATTGTCCAGACAACCTGGTGGCATAGCTAGGAATCACATTTGGGTTTATTCATTTTTAGCTCCCAAGAGAGTGTAGAATTAGGGACAAACAGGATTTATAGCTGAAGTCAGCCATGGCTCAGGAGTTGAGCTTGATGAACCTTGTGGATCCCTTCCAACTCAGGATATCTTTGAGTGTCTGGTCCTATTTTTTTTGGAGGGGAGATAACTTAAAAATCACCAAACTCCCTCCAAAACAGAAAAATTGGTTGGATAAATTTACTTGAAGTGCAACATCCTTTTCTTTGTCTCAGTTGCTTAGATATTATAAAAGCATTTATGCTGTTTTGTACAGTCTTTTGTTCCTGGCTGGGACTAGGTCCAAAAAGGTGACAAAAACATGTGTCCCAGGGGACTAAGAGGGATCACCTGCATGGCCATGCCCGCTCTACCCCTTAATTTAGGCAATTGTATGATAAATATTTAATCTGGATATCAAGATTACTGAAGGATTTATATTTTTCTTACAACATGGGCTGTAATTTTATAACTGTGGGTTTGATGTGTTAAAGAATTTTCAAGGAAACTGTATGGATGCAAGTTTGGTACTTGACTAAATAAAAATCTTTTTGACATGAGGCAAAGTGGATTCTTTGGATTGAAAATTAGAAGAATGAGCCAAAGAGAGACATGGCCCTTGGGGGTGAAATTTGCTTCTTCATTCACTTTATGAAACACTGAGTGAAAATGAATTCTCTCTGTTCAGGATTTTCTCTCTGCTGTCGGCGATCCTGCACCTGGGGAACATCCGGTACAAGAAGAAGACCTACCGGGACGACTCCATCGATATCTGTAACCCTGAAATACTTCCTGTCGTGTCAGAGCTGCTGGAGGTAAGGCTCTGCTTTCCCACCTGAAACTTTCACACCCAACAAGCCACCTTTGATTTAGGACACAGAACATGTGCAATTTATTTCCAGTTTCACCAAAGAGTAAGTTCTTGTGTGTTTCCATTCTTGTGGGCTGTTCATGTGTGCCAGGGAAAAGGTACAGGAACTTTTTTAAAGAGGTTTTTCATGGAGGGTTTTTGCCTCTAGTCTTCAGCTTCGAGTTTCATTGACTGAAAATCCTGTTTCTCTGATTAAATGTGAAAGGTTGCAGGGTCTAGATGCAAAGCAAACCTGCTGTCCAACACGGCAATGTCTTCAATTGCCAGCCATCAGCTGGTGCTCCTCAAATCTGTTCCAAAGTCTGTCTGAGGAACTCGAGCAGTTGTACGACCATAGCCCCTCGTTTTTGTTCCGTGCTGGCTGTAGGAGGTGCTGAGCTCCCTTGACATGTTTTGTGTCTGTTATTACCTGCCAGATTCCACAAGGGAATCTGTAGGCCCATCTCATCCCTCTAGTCCCTATTTATGTGCCTGTTATGGAGTTCTTTGGTGCATCTATTGATCATCTGCTGTTTAGGATCTGATACCTTGGCCTCTGTGAGTCACTGCTGTGCTGGTGTCCCTTGGGAAGGGTTTGTAGGTCTCCACCTGGCTGGCCCTGGCTGCATCCAGCTCTGTAAATCAGTGCAAAAGCATTAAGTGAGTTCTTAGGAGATGTGCTCTGTCAGCCCAAGCAGGTTATGAAGCTGTGGTACTTCTTTTCATGCGAAAAGTCTTGAAAGAGCCAACTTGTCCTGCTGGCCTTCAGCCTTCAAGAGCTGAGCTCAAAAACCTCCTGACATGGATTGAGGTGGCCAGAACCTCCCCTTGCTGCCTCACTTCACTTGAAATGCTTTAAACCTCTTGCAACTGAAATGTTTTTCTTGTAGTTGATTATAGCAACAATTATCTTTACCCTTTTGTACTCTCTGGATGGTCTGGAAGGTGAATTTGTGCTGATTTTATGGTAGAATCAGAAGGCAACTTGTCCTTTTGTGTTACACATGGTGCTCTTCTCATTCATTCCATTAAATAACTGTTGTGTTATCTCCCTACCTACAGAACTGGGGAATTGGCTCTCAGGGATTTTCATAGCACTTCATTAATGCTTTGAGTTTAGGGAGGGGAAAGCTTCTGTAAAATATGGTTTGAGCAGCTGGATGCTCTTTGCATCTTGGCCTTGGAGATTGCAGAAATAAACAGAAGGAAAATATAAGTGGGGAGGAGAATGTTGTTGATTTTACCCTGTTAAACGTGGCCAAGTCAGTTAAGTAATTGTTTTTTAAAAAAGTTTTGAGTAAGAGAGTGATTTAGAGAGCTGAAAAAGTTCCAGGCTTTGGGTCTTTGCCTTTGCAAACAAACCCTTTTGTAACATCTGCACATGGGGAGGTCGTGGGGTGGTTTTTACACATGATTCTGTGAAATGAGGCATTGCTGAGCCATGTAAATCCAACAGTGCCTTAATGCCATGGGCTGGAACAGCACCCCCAGGTAGTGTCAACAAGATGTGAAAATCAATAAGTACATTTATTTTTCACCATTTGAGACAAACAAACAAACAAACAAACCATTAGGATCTGATGTAGCTAAGCAAATTGATAGATTTCTGTTCATATTGGTAATTCTTTTTGCAAATTAAATGACCATCTAGAACATAAAATGCTTGTTAATTAGATTGGGACAATGCTTGCTGCATTGAGGTAGGATCTGATGAAATGCATCACTGGGTTTGGGTAAGTGGTGTTGTTTGTCCTTTAAGTTGCGTTTAGGTGATAATTGATCCATGGAACTGGAAGCATTTGCTGCCTCCAAGTGTAAACCTTTCAACAGACCCACTGAAATCAGCTGAAATAAAGCCAATAATCTCATTTTCAGACTTGATTTATCTTTATGAAATGCCACATTTCTCTTTGCAGACCTCAACAGATGTTGCTGCTTATTCAGGTTTGACCCAAAGGAAGAACCAAAGGGTTCAAACAGATGAAGCATCATTACAAAGAGCAGCCACCACTCCTTATTCATTACAGCTCTCCGCATTAATTGCAATAAGTAGAGATTTAAAATACTGGTTAAAACATTTGACACTTTGTATTTTGTCTCATTTGGGTAATTCTTTTTATTACATTCTTTTTTTTTTTTTTTTGTGGTCACTGAACAGTTTTGCTTTTCCCATTGTTGCTTAAATTATGAATTGGCTTGAAAAAGTTGTTAATCCCCTCTCCAGATCTTGGCATTAGACACTAATAACTGAAAAATCATCTCAGAATAAAAGTAATATGAGTTGACAGAGAGCTGAACTTCCTTTCCTGTGGTCACCGGCTGTTTGGTGGGACCATTCAGAGCACAGCAAAGGGATGGAAGAAACTGTGACCTGATACTTCCTTATCTTGGGGGAACTTCTGGGTTGGTCTTTATACTCAAATGACTCATTGGATTTGTTCAGTCAGGGATTTGACATGGAAAAGAGAAGGAAAAAATCCAACTGGAGCTGCGTTGGCCATCTCTGAGAGCAGCCAAGAGGGGATGCAGAGGTGCTCCAGCACGGCTCCCATGGGGATGTAGCCTCCAAGGGCAGGAGGGGAACCACCAGCCTGGCTGAAATTAAAAACTTAAGCAAAATTAGGGTCTTCTCCCACTGCAAAGGGGAAGCTGTCCCAAATTCTCATGAGCTGGTTGGTTTGTGTTGGGATCTCTAATGATAACTGGAGGAATTTCCCTGCTGCACCAGTTAATGCAACACCACTGCACAACTATCCTCCCTCTGTGTAATGAGATTTGTGTCCCTGTAAAATGAAGCTAATACAGAGATTTTTTGAAGGAATCTGGGAGGAGATGATGATCTGCAATGGATTTGCTTTTTCTAAGACATCAACAACCCCATCCAATATGTTTTTGCTTTATTAAACCATCCAGAGCAGCATTTGTTGAAACTGCAATGTAGGATTTTGGCCAGACTCTGCAGATCATCGTTTCATTTACAGTAAAATCCCAATTCCATTTTTTTTTTCAGGAATAGACATAGCGTGTGGATTATGTGATGCTTTTGGCAGATTTTTCAGGGCCTTTGTTTAAACTCTGCTGAAATGCTGTGCTGGGGAGTGATGTCAAGGCTGCCTGATGGATCAAGCAGACGTGGATTCCTGTGCAAGCACTGCAAATATCCCAGGGCCTGGGCAGAAATCATAGAGGGTTGTGTAAAACTGGGTAAAACCTTTGTGTTTCTGGGGAAAAAGCTTGGAAAAGCTCATTTGTGGGCTTATTAACAAAAATAATATATTAGAGATTATCTAGTTGACCTTAAAAGAGACTTTTTGTTTTCCATTGGAACAATAGGAACATTTTAATTGTGCGTGTTTACTAAAATGGGAAATTATTTCCATGGATGGAGCATTGAGGAAAGAGATAAATTCTGTCTTTGCTCAGTGGAGCAGTTTTGTCTTCAGCTTTTAAGTTTAGGTAACCAATGCAATACCTAACCTCAATGACAGTAAAGATAAATACAAGTTATCAAGTGCCCTAAATTAGTTTTGCCAGATCTCCCAGTGCACATTTGTGTTTGGAGCTAAAGTTGGCCTCTCCAGGAGATTTATGTGCTCAAGTTCTTCTTCCACTAACAAATGGCCTTCAGCTTCCCAGAGGGATCCCACAGATGCTGGGGCTCCTCCTGTGATAAATGTCTTGGAAATTAATTGGGGAGGGGGTGAGGATTATGGAGCAGACAGTGCTTGCTTCCAGCTTTTTCTTCTGGATTTGTTTTTCAGATGATGTTTTGTAGAATCACAGAATGATTGGGGCTGGAAGTGACCTCCACAGTTCATCTGGTCCAACATCCCTGCAATGAGTAGGGAAATCATCGTTGGATGCAAAATTTTGAGCCAGAATTAAAGTCAGAAAACTTCAGAGAATCACAGAATATGCTGAGTTGGAAGGGATACACAAATACCATTGAGTGTAACTTCACAGACACAGGCCCTGCACAGACACCCCAACAATCCCACCTTGTGCCTGAGAGCATTGTCCAAACATTCCCTGAGCTCTGGCAGCCCTGGGGCTCTGACCATTCCCTGGGGAGCCTGTTCAGTGCCCCACCACCCTCTGGAGAAGAGCCTAAACCTCTCTAACACAACTCCAGCCATTCCCTCTCATCCTTTCTAACTCTCTGGTTATTTGAAAGAAAGTCTGAGGAAAAGGTTCAGCTCTTTTCCAAGAAGAGCTGATAGAAATCTGAATTTATTTTCAGTTACTCCACACGAGGTGTCTTTAGAGCAAGCACTCAGCACCGTAATCCCTTTCTCAAATATGGAAGGAGAGACAAAACCTGATGTTTTCTTGTTCTCCAGCTGGAAATGGTTCATTTTTCTTCAGCTGCTCTAACATAATACCTCAGAATTACTGGAGGAGCAGTCTCTGCCTGCCTTGGCTCCAGCCCAGCCCTTGCTGGCTCCCTGCTCCCGCCGTGCTCTGCTGACGTTCCCAGCCGTGGCACTGCTGGTCACCCCTCACTGGCTCATGGAGTTGAGGCCTCCAGCCATCTCTGGCCCACTTGTGGCAACAAAGTCTTAAATCTGCATTTTGTCCCTGTAATTAAGATCTAAACTCCTGCAGGCTGTGTTTAAGAGGGAGAGCAGGCCATGCCCTTTAGGACCAGGAAGCAAAAATCTGTGAAATGTGACCCAAGAGTGAAACTCCAGGGCACAAAGTAAAGGAATGAGTGGTGTTCTCCTCTTTGCTACTCTGCACCAATGGGTGTCCCTATTTTAGTGTTTCACACTTACTGGAGGAGGACGTGTAGGATGTGGGGAAGCTGCAAATATCTCCATGTCCTTAGTCATCAGCACGTGCTGAGTTTATCTTTAGAAAGCCCCAGTGGCTCCTCCCTGGCATCAGGAGTCAGCTACTTTCATGCTGTGACCTTGAATGCAGATTAGGATGATTTGGTTGCACCCGTGGTGCTCATCAGAGGCGATGAAGGAATCAAGACCAAGCTCCCCTGGGTGGTAATTGCAGGCAGGGGCCTGGGGAGATGCAGGGATTCCCATCCTTGCCAAGAGTGTTTTTGTACAAGAAGATGATTCAGTGGGATCTCCCCGGGTCAGGAGATGAAAGATGCACATCCACAGGTTCCCTTAATCCAGAGAGCAGGGAGAGAAAGAACCAGAGTGACCATGAGATGGGGAAAGTGAGGGATGGCGTGGGTGATTGTTTAAATTGCTTAAAATCCCTGTGTTTGCTGACAAATCTGGGACTTGGATGTGTTTATGTTGTTGAGGAATATTTCTTTGGACTGTTTTGATTAGGAACCATCTGACACCCCTCTGCCTTGTTGCCTTGGATAATTAAAAAAAGCCAGCATGCTGGCTGTGGGTTTGCAGCATCCCTGAAGTGGGATAATGGATGGTGTGAAACTCACTTTTGTTCCAAGTTGTGCAGTTGAGGGAGAGCAGCCGATGGTCCTGCAGTTGAGAGCTGCTGGAAAAATGTCTGCAGAGCCGAAAATTACAAAATCACATATTTTGGTGATTGTAGAGGGATAGAAACCAAATGTGAAATCTTGCTGTGGATCTCTGGATGAACCAGAAGATTATTTTTTTTCCCTGCTTGATTTTGAAAGGTAAAATCAGACTGTAGGAACTGGGGGCTCCTGAGTAGTGCTGAGCACTAAATGAACCTTGAAGTGTCATTTCCAGTGATAGAGACCTTGCTGGCAGGTGACATCATATACAGGTGACTTGATGTATTCTGATTTCCACAGCGACAAGTTCTTGTTGCAAGAAGAATAAATGATATAAAAACTCCCTGGATTTTATCAGGGAGACTCTCACAATAGTAGTTTTGGCAGAAGGAGATTTTTGTACAGAAGGGCATCATTATTGCTATGGTTTGTGAGATTCCTGAGCTTCCACTGTCTTGTTTGCATTTCCTCTTCATACTAATTCCTGGATTAAACCCTTAAGTCAAAGTACGTACATAGAATTGTTTTGGTTGGAAAAGACTTCTAAGATGGTTGAGTCCAATTGTTAGACCTCTACATTTCCTATTTTCCTTGTCAAATCATAAATCGTTTCCCTGTGATAAAAATATGGCTTTGGATGGCTTCAGGAATGTGGATTTTGAGCAATGAGAGATGTCCAGAGGAGTTCTGGTGCCTGCATGGAGTCCTTCAGGTAGGATAAGCAGTTTGTAGAGACTTCAGTGCAGCTTCTCTGTGTCAATCCACATCCATTAATTCTGGGCTCCAAGATTTTCACCCAGACTCATGATGTCTTTTTGGACTTGGAAATTTAGTGAAGATCAGTCAACAACTCAAAGTTTTTAGGTCTAACTGGTGTATTCTGGGAGAGAGGACACCTTCTGAATTCCTCAAAGTAAGAGGGTCTTGAAGCTGATTGGGAAAGTGGCTTTTCCTGCAGGTACCACTTAATTTGTCAGGCACCATTTTCTTCTTCTCTGAAGTGTCTGTGTTTGCACAACTGAGTTTTGTTCTGCAGACCTGTGAGGGCTGATTAGAGACTGTCACCTCACCAGGAACTGGGGCTTTAGGGAGTAAACATCCAGTGCCAACAGCAGAGTAAATATCAGGTGCTTTTCCAAGGGTTTCTTCCTCCTTCTGACTCCTCCCCACTCTTAAAAACATGAAAAAACCCCTCCTTCACTTGGATATCTCTGAAACTGATGACACTGCTTGGCTTATTCTAGAGTAATTTGTATGATTTCATCTTGACAACACTAGAAAGTTGACTTATTTTGCCAAGAGAAAGTGTGGGACGGAGGAGCCGCACCGGAAATAAGGAAACCGATGGGAAATTGCTCCAACTGGGATGCCTGAATGCAGAAAATCAGGTTCCTTTGAATACCCTGGTGTTAGGTTTCTGATGCTGGATTTATGTGCTGAGTTGGCTCCTCCCAATGGCACGTTTCTACCCATTGAACTTAACTCTGCAATGGCTGGCAAAAATGGTTTGTTTTTTTTTTTAACTTAAATTTTGAAATTTGAATGTGTTTACACTGGATTTTTTTTTTTAAGTTTAAATGTTAGCATTTTTTTAAGTGGATTTAAAATAAATAAAGATCACTGTAATAATCATTAACATCTGTACTTTTGTTTTAGGTGAAAGAAGAGATGCTGTTTGAGGCCCTGGTGACCAGAAAGACAGTGACAGTGGGAGAGAAGCTGATCTTACCATACAAATTGGCAGAGGTCAGTACATGATGTTTGTTATTAAAAGGCAACTCTTGGGATAGTTTTCAATACTTCGAGATGCACACTCAGAGTTTCTTTCAGTTTTTATTTATTTATGTCAAAATAACATAGGAGAAGCTAATGGGTGTCCTAATCCAGGAAATTATTGACTTTTCTTCTATTCCATTCCTGGAAGGCAGGTTTGCACTTTATTCTGATGGTTTGTAAGTGCTTTAATGACTTGTGGTTGTGTGAGAGTTGTCCAAAGCAGAGCTGTGCATTGCTGAGTGTGTGTGTGGGTGCAGGTGTTCATCTCCAGACATCATTCCTTAAGCTGGAGCACTGATTCCACAGCAGAGTGCTGACCCAAGACTCCAGGAAATTTCTACTGCCTTCTGGAGTGCCTGTGTTAGTGGTGGTTCTTGTATGGCAGGAGCTGCAGATCTCCATAGGAGATTCCCAGTAGCATTTCCTCAGATCCCTCACAACCAGGTGTGATGCTTTGGAGCAGCCACAAATCCATCAGCTTCTCTCAGACTCCTGTGTAGTTCTATGGGATCTAAATAGGATTTTCAGGAATTCTGAATTGTATGCTGTGGCTGGTAGAGAGAAACAAATCTTTTCCTCTTATATTCTTCAAAATACATAAGTTCTGTTCTGCTGAACTACTTGTTTTGGCTATTTCTGCCTCTAATCTTCTTGTATCCCCCAGATTAGGAACACTGAGCATCACACCACACTTGGTCCCTCTGTTCCCTCTTGTTGTAGGGTTGTGTGAAAATTTAGAGCACCTTGAATCTCAAGAGCAGCCTGTTGTGTCACAAATAACTAAACACATCATGTTCTCACTGGGGTCAGCTGGAAATATTTCCCCTCCTTTTTCCAGGGGAAAAAAAAAAAGTATCTACCCTCCCACTCTGAGGGTGTGTTTAAGCTCAGTAACTGTTACTGAGGTTTGATCTTTAGAAGTGAAGTGTTGCCTTTGTGCAAAGCTGAAATGTGCCCTCACAAAGGGCAGACAAGGGCTCTCTGGGTCTTTGTGATGGACATTTAATCAATGTGGTGTTTCTACTTTTTTCCTTCATCTTGGGCACAGACATAAAAAAATGGCTAGAAAAGTTTGGAACTGAGCTATAACTACCCTTCTGCTGGAGGGTCCTTAGAGTAATTGGTATCATAGAGTGGGCTGGGTTGGAAGGGATTCCAAAGATGATCTTGTTCCAAGCCCCTGCCATGGGTAGGGTCACCTACCACTGGACCAGGTTGCTTCAAGCCCCATCCAACCTGGCCTGGAACACTTCCAGGGATGGGGCACCCACAGTTTCTCTGATCAGCCTGTGCCAGGGCCTTACCACCCTCACAATATCTTCCAATATCCCATCTAATCCTACTCTCTGTCAGTTTGAAGCCATTCCCTCTTGTCTTGTCCCTTCAGGCCCTTGTCCCAAGTCCTTCTCCAGCTCTCCTGGAGCCCCTTTAGGCACTGGAGCCTTCTCCAGGCTGAACCATCTCAGCCTTTCCTCACACCAGAGCTGCTCCATTCCTCTGATCACCCTGGTGCCTCCTCTGGACTCTCTCCAGCAGCTCCACATCCTTCCTGTGCTGGGCTCCAGGGCTGGGCAGGTCTGCAGGTGGGGTCTCACCTGAGCAGGGCAGAGGGGCAAAATCCCCTCCCTTGACCTGCTGCCCAACATCTGTAGTGTACTGACACAGCTGGGAGCAGTCTTACCTTGCTGCTCTTTCTGTTGAGTTGATCTAGAGTGGCTCAGCATGAGTTCCTCAAGTGCTTTCCCAAATGTTTTTGGTGATATGGCTGCTCCCAAATTTCAGGTGTCCCCTTAGAAAGGTTTATCACCAATATCAGAAGAAGAAAGGAAAGATCAGGGTGTGGTGGCTGTGGGGGAAGATGAAGGAGGGCAAGGCTCTTTTGAGAATGGTTGATGTGATCTCCATGACAAAATCATTTTGGAAGGAGCTGTGAATTGTGTTAAGATGAGCACCTCCCTTTTTTTTTGTTACCTCCTTACATCATCAGAATCCTGACCACCAAATTTTATCCAGGAGTGACCTCATTCTGGGAGCAGGTTCACTGCTCACAGAGCAGAATTTGAGATGCTCCAACTTGAGCCTCCCCATGGTAGGAGGCCTTCTCCTGGTCTTCCTCTGGCTCAGGGAGTAGGAGGAGTGACTTAAATTCAGATCTGTCTGAATCAGGAAGGAAGAATGGGATTCATTTGACATTTTGGGACCTCACAAAGACTACTGATGTCTGATAATCCCCACTCATGACTCACTGGACTCTTGGGATTCAGTGGGCTGGTTATTCCTGTGTATTTAACAAAGGAGCATTATATTTGGCTCCAACGGATGGAGCCATTGAGGGTTTGAGGATTTGGAGACATGGGTCTCCCACCACGACCTCTGTAGCTCATGGGCAGCTGCCTTTCCTGATGGATACAGCAGCTATTTTATTCTTCAGATGCCTGTGGGTTTTTTCATAGCTTGGTGCACTGAAATTTTCAGTGGAGTTTGTCAGGAAAAGACAGACAAGACAGAAAAGACAGCTCCACAGGCTCTCTCAAAAAGGATTGCATCATGTCATTTTGGCATGTCCTTGCTTCTTTACACCATCAAGAAGAGCAGGTTGGATCTACCAGTCTTCAGATTGCAAGAGAGGTGGTAGATGCTACATCCCTGGAAATGTCCAAGGCCGGGTTGGACGGGGCTTGCCCATGGTATGGGATGGATTGAGACGAGCTTTAAGGTCCCTTCCAGCCCAAACTGCCTGGGATTCCACATAAAAAGCTTGAGATTTAAGTTTAGGATGGTTTTTGAGCTTTGATGAGATCCCATGTGCATCTCCTCCATTCTGGAATGTTTCACTTTCTGTGCTCGGCACAGGGGCTGACATTTGCCCATCCCTTTCATCAGTGTTGGAGTATGTGGAGATGACAACTCCACACAGAAATGCTTTTTGTGGAAAGTGAATGTGATCATTCCATGATCCCAGCCTGGCTCCTGAGAGATTTGTGCCCTTAGGGTCCTGCTGTGATAACTGTCACCCCCTTTAACAGTCTTAAATGGGCAGAGTTGGCCTGAAAGGATCCTTCCCTTTGGTATTTTGGAGGCTTCAGAGCTGAGACTAGAGTTTTATTTTCCAAGCCAAGCCTTTTCTCTTCCCCTTCCCTGATCTGCAGCCCCGGAGCACATGGAGAGGCTGACTTAGTTGGATTTGCAGTGATGTCACCTTCCTGGCTGGCTGCACGCTCCTGCCTTCTTGTGTGCTGATTGGAAACACAGTCCTGTGGTTTGGGGCTTTTTTTTTTTAGAAACAGTGGTTTGGACGCTTGGCAGCTCACTTGAAACATTCTCTTTCAGTTATGAATTGATACCAGACTGACTGTTCCTGGTTCTGTTCATCTTTGCAGTAATTTGGGTAAAACTACATCTTCTATTCTGGCATGTTTTGGGTAGAAGGTACTGCAAAGTGGGGACAACTTGTGGATGGACATCATAGAATCACAGATGGGTTTGAGTTAGGAGGGACCTTAAAGCTCATCTCATTCCACCCCCTGCCACAGGCAGCGACACCCTCCACTATCCCAGCTTGCTCCAAGCACTGTCCAGCCTGGCCTTGGACACTTCCAGGGATGGGACAGCCACAGCTTCTCTGGGCAACCTGTGCCAGGGCCTCTCCAGCCTCACAGAGAGGAATCCCTTACCAGTATCTCATCTAACCCTGCCCTGTGCCACTGGGAAGCCATTCCCTCTTGTCCTGTCCCTCCAGGCCCTTGTCCCCAGTCCCTCTCCAGCTCTCCTGGAGCCCCTTTAGGCACTGGAAGGGGCTCTTGAGGTCTCCCTGAAACCTTCTCTTCTCCCAGCAGTGGGAAGCTTGCAGTGTTGAAGGAGAAGCTGCAACTGGCATCCACCAGTAAATAAACTTCTGTTTATTCATATTGTACTTCTTCTCTTAGGACTTCCTCTTGATGGTTCTGCTTCAGGAGTTGAGTTGGGCTTTTCCCTCAGGAATAATGTGCCATTTTAAAGTTAGGCAGAAATATTGACTTTGTCAACTCTGTGTTTCTTTTTATAAATTCAAGACTTTTTGATTCTTGCCTGCATATAATTATTCTGCTGGATGATCTTGGAGGATCCAAGGACTGTATTCTAGTATCTAAAGGGGAAGGCTCCAGAGTGAGTTTTTACAAGGGCCTGGAGTAGCAGGACAAGGGGAAATGGCTTCAAACTGAAAGAAGGCAGGGTTAGATGGGGTATTGGGAAGGAATTCTTCCNTGTGTTCTAGTATCTAAAGGGGAAGGCTCCAGAGTGAGTTTTTACAAGGGCCTGGAGTAGCAGGACAAGGGGAAATGGCTTCAAACTGAAAGAGTTCAGGGTTAGATGGGGTACTGGGAAGGAATTCTTCCCTGTGAGGGTGGTGAGGCCGTGGCACAGGGTGCCCAGAGAAGCTGTGGCTGTCCCATCCCTGGAAGTGTCCAAGGCCAGGCTGGACAGGGCTTGGAGCAACCTGGGATAGTGGGAGGTGTCACANGGCCAGGCTGGACAGGGCTTGGAGCAACCTCGCCTAGTGGGAGGTGTCACAGCCCATAGCAGGGGGTGGAATGGGATGGGCTTTAAGATCCCTCCCAACTCAAACAGTCTGTGAATCTTTGATCTAGATCAGGTAACAGGTTAAATGTAACACTGAAGTCCAGTGAGGAGGTAGGATTCCAGCAATTAAAATCAGGGTCTCCTGTGTGCCAGCAGCTGCTGGTGCTGTTGTCTTCAGCTGAGCAAGTTCTCTTCCCAGCAGAGAGGAGATGTCATTTTACTTTATTTTACCCAGGAGCATCCGAGGTGTGTGACAGCAGCACCTGCTTGAGGAGGGCCATAGATAGGAGCAAATAAATAATTGTGAGTCAAACTCCAGGGTGGGATTCTTGGTGTGTAGTCAGTGCCTGTAGTTGGGATGTTACAGGGATTATGGGATGAGCACGTGGTTTTTCAGGAAGACCCTACAAAGCATAATGTACCATCAGCTTTTCTCATCATTCAGTAACTCATTGTTTAGAGGTTGTGTCTGACCATGGTATTAACATTCAAGTACATCCCCGTGTCTCTGGAGCTGCAGCTCTTTCTGAAATTAAGGAGGGGGCAGTCAAGGGGAGATCTGGTTTTGCAGGGAAAAATCAAGACTACTTTGTTTTGCCTCTCGTGGCTGTGGCACCGATGGCAAACGTGCTTGATTTGGGACCCTGCAGGGGAGCTGCCATCCTCTCTGGCTGCACCTCCAGCACCTCTGGCAATCAACGACACCACATCCATAAATAATGCTTGTATTCATCTCTGGCAGCTGCCTCTTATCTCCTGAGCCACAGTGGCTCATCTGCCGTGGAGCTGCCTCCTGGAACCATCCATTTTTCCTTTTATAGCACTGGATGGTGTTTTAATGCAGTGTTTGAAACAACTGTGCAGTTTAGGTGAGTGCAAAGGTTTAGAAGCTTTAAGCTGTAGATAAATTTAGGGAAAAGGCTGCACAGACAGGAAAGGCTGCACTTCTGTGCTGAGGTCTTGGGCTGTTGTCAAAAGCAGCTGCCAAAGACTTTATCAGAAGTGAGATGGTGCTTTAATGGAGCCAGCAGCACTTCATGGGTTTCCAGAGAAATCACAGTGCAGCGTGTGGTAACAGTGAGCTGGAAAATTCCACTTATCATTTAGCAATGGGGAGGACCCCTGGAAAAGGCCATGGGAGCAATAGAGCCATCAGTGGTAGTAGTGGTGATTGGTTTGACTATTTTGATTCAGATCTGTCTTGAGCATTGGGCATCTCTGCAGCCCCAGCCATCCTCTCCTTGATAAGGCAAAATACAGCAGGCACGTAGCTGAAAAGGGGAAAAGTGGGATTTTAATGGCAGCAAAGCAACATCCTGTGGGTTGCTGTTGTCCTTCCCAAAGTGCCCCTCAACTCCAGACTCTGGGCTTTTTTCACATATTATTATGTACATTTTTGCAGTTATACTGAGGTAGGAAAGTTTCACAAGCCACAGTTCAGGTATTCAAAAGAAAAATAAAAGATGTGCTAAATATCGAGTGACTTGACTGATGTTTGGTAGGAGACGTGGGAGCAGAGCACTTCAGTCACGTCTTTGTGGAGAACTTGGGGGTTGTTAAAAATCTTTCTCTTGATCCTGTTTGTAATCTGAGTATCATCTTAATCCATGTGAGGAACTACTCTCCTGGGCCACATCTTTCTTCCTGTTTCTATTGAAATAATCCAAGGAATTCAGGTTTTTTCCATTTCCACTCACTGCAGGTCTCCAAGGCCATTAGACTATGCCTTGACTCATCCACTCATTTAACTCTCTCAAATCCATCTTGGTTGGTGGTGGTTCCATCCCTTTCCATCATGCCACAGACAAGCCTGTGGCTGAGCTCCACAAGCGTCCCTGCCTGGTTTCCATCCCATCTGTTCTGTTTATTAGGCTGGTGTCCAGCACCTGCTTGTCTGTTTTTCACCAGTCTCTGCATTTTTTCCCTGTTTTTCATCCAGTGAGACAAAAGTCATTATCAAAGTAAATACATCTGTTAGCAAGGCCTGTTTACATTCCTTCAGAAAAAAAAAATTCCATGATATTTTCAATTCATTAACTTCATTTAACAAATGCAGTTGGTATTTCTTAAGCAAGTGACTTTGCTAATAGACATTATTTTAACAGATCTTTATAATTTTAAGCCATTTGTGATCAAGGACGTTTTACCCTAAGGGTTAGAAAGCGAATTAATTCACACTTTTGGGAGAAATCTGATGTGAAATTGTGCAACAGAAGGGAAATAAAAGATGTGAGACAACTTCTTGGTCAACAACTTGACCTGATTCTTGCCTTCCTTTAATTCTGGAGAGCTGTTGGGAGCTGGTTGTCTATGTGATGGGTGTCACTTTAAGCATGCCCTGTATTTAATGAATGTGTGCTCAGAATGGTAAGTGGAAAATGGGTGTCTAAAAACTCAGACAAACAGAAAGGGACTGAGCTGTACCTCCAGCAAGGCAGTGCAAGCAGCTGTTGAGGAGCAGATGTTGGGCCAGCAGCTCTGAACTCCCCCATAACCTGGCAGCAGGGAGAGGGGGGATTCTGCCCCTCTGCTCTGCTCTCATGAGACCTCACCTGCAGAGCTGCCTCATCCCTGAGGTCCCCAATATCAGAAGGATGTGGAGCTGCTGGAGGGAGTCCAGAGGGAGCCTCAGAGAAGCTCCAAGGGCTGGAGCCCCTCTGCTCTGGAGCCGGGCTGGGAGAGCTGGG
>VXBC01000812.1:478824-524949 GCA_013399945.1 Ploceus nigricollis | reverse complement strand
AACAGATCTTTATAATTTTAAGCCATTTGTGATCAAGGACGTTTTACCCTAGGGGTTAGAAAGCGAATTAATTCACACTTTTGGGAGAAATCTGATGTGAAATTGTGCAACAGAAGGGAAATAAAAGATGTGAGACAGCTTCTTGGTCAACACTTGACCTGATTCTTGCCTTCCTTTAATTCTGGAGAGCTGTTGGGAGCTGGTTGTCTATGTGATGGGTGTCACTTTAAGCATGCCCTGTATTTAATGAATGTGTGCTCAGAATGGTAAGTGGAAAATGGGTGTCTAAAAACTCAGACAAACAGAAAGGGACTGAGCTGTACCTCCAGCAAGGCAGTGCAAGCAGCTGTTGAGGAGCAGATGTTGGGCCAGCAGCTCTGAACTCCCCCATAACCTGGCAGCAGGGAGAGGGGGGATTCTGCCCCTCTGCTCTGCTCTCGTGAGACCTCACCTGCAGAGCTGCCTCAGCCCTGAGGTCTCCAATATCAGAAGGATGTGGAGCTGCTGGAGCAAGTCCAGAGGGGGCCTCAGAGAAGCTCCAAGGGCTGGAGCCCCTCTGCTCTGGAGCCAGGCTGGGAGAGCTGGGGGTGCTCACCTGGAGAAGAAAAGGCTCCAGGGAGAGCTCAGAGCCCCTGCCAGTGCCTGAAGGGGCTCCAGGAGAGCTGGAGAGGGACTGGGGACAAGGCATGGAGGGACAGGACACAGGGCATGGCTTCCCACTGCCAGAGGGCAGGGATGGATGGGATACTGGGGAGAAATTGTTCCCTGGGAGGGTGGAGAGGCCCTGGCACAGGTTGCCCAGAGAAGCTGTGGTTTCCGCATCCCTGGAAGTGTCCAAGGCCAGGCTGGACAGGGAAGGTGTCGCTGCCCATGGCAGGGAGTGGAACTGGATGACCTTGAAGGTCCCTTCCAAGGCAAACCTGTCTGCATTCCATGATCATGTCTTTGTTCAAATGGCCAGGTGCTCTTAAGCAGCTGGGTGCTCAGTGCTGGTGTTACATGGCTGTTGAAGGTCACCATGGAACTGTTCTGTGACTGTCCAGAGCACCCAAATTACAATTAAATCTGTGAAATGCTTTTTATTCTGCATAAATAGGTGCAGCTGTAAGTGCATGTGAAATCAGCTCATGATTAGTTAGAAAAGCAGTGATGCAATTCAGGTCAGATTTACAAACCAAAATATTCAGACTCCTGATAAGATGAGATGTGCAGAATTAGGCAGGGGGTGACAAGCATTGAACCTTATGTTTTGGGTGACAGCAAAGCAGGAGAGGAAAGTCCCAGGTCTTCTGGAAACATTTGTTGAGGGCTCCACATCTTTGCTTTCACTGTCCTTTCATCCTCTCATGTTCATTGTCTCTGCGTCTGTGCTGGCTCAGCAGAGCCAGAGAGACTTCTTGGAGTGGGAGGAGAGAGTTGGATTTATGTCCTCTGGGAGAAGGAGAGAGGAGAGAACCTTTGCCCAGGAGTGGTGGGCCAGACACATCTTTCTCTTCCGGTGCCACAAAACCATTAGATTTTATTTTTTCACGTCACCAAGTGTCATTTTACCTGGTCCTTCTTCACCTGGGATGAATTTTTGTCAAGGAATACAAGGCTCTTGGAATGACCATCACAGGATGGTTATATAAACTCTGCTGTGTTAGGGACTTTAAATCAGGGAGAACATCTCATTTTCAGCACAAACACTTAATTTTCAGCTCAGTAACAGTTAATTGGCAGAGACACAAGGTAGAGAAGCCTTGTGGAGTGAACTGTAATGAGTCAAAAAAGTATTTCATTACAGCAAAGAACTGAGTGATGTTTCATTTTCTATATCCTTGTAGTGGGACTGGCTGATGCCTTTTTCAGCCCATTAAAAAGGAAAAGAAATTGAGTTCCAGGGCCAAATGGCAGAACATTACCTAAGATATTAAAAAAAAACCAAAAAACAACAAAGGAAAAGATCATAGTTGCAATTAATCACGAGCCTGAAAATATTCAAGGAGAAAAAGTGGGAAGGAGACAAAATAATTAATAGCATGAAGAAATGAAAAATCTCAGTCCTGAGGTACAAGGACAGGGACACTTAATGGAACAGAAAGCAGCAGAACTGCTGGAAGCACCTACTAATCCCAAAACCCATTAGCTGAGGAGACTCATTGTCACCACGGGTTATTAACGTGAGGAGCTCAGCAGGAGCCCTTTGAAGAGCTGCTACGTTGATGAGTGGATTCAGAATTCACAGAAAAATATTAATGGAACAAAACTGAAACCCCACAAAGCTTTTAAGAGCCAAGCAACTGTCTCTGCTTCAGGACATGAGGGCAACCTGAGAGGGTGGAACTTCAAAAGAAACCTATTTGTGGGATGAGGTTTCTCACTTTTCCCTTGGAAATTCACATCCTCATGTGCAAAAGCTGCTGCAGTCACTCTTCTGCTCCGTGCCACCATGGAAATTCCTGTGTGTTAACTGTGTTCCTACTATTTATTTGGCACTGATGTCTGGGAAAACAAGGAAAACATTGGGATTCCAAGATTCCTGAACAAAGTCCAAGATCAGGAGTTTAGAAAGGGAAATGCTGACTTTTCATGGATTGCTGTGCCTATAGCCCACTCCAGCTGCCCTTTCAAATGAAATCCATTCTCAGCTCTTTACAGGATTCTTTTAATTATGTTTGATTACCCAAAAGATGCTTTATTGTCACAGAGTTCTTTTAGTTACTTAAATTTCCACTAAAATAATGTGAAAAGTTTTCAAGAAATGCAAACAAACCGTTCCTGGGTTAGTTGCTTTATTGTTCCCACAAGGGATGTCATTTTGGTACAGTTGCTTGGAATATGGGATTTTCATGTGTAATCCCAGTGTGAATAAATTCAGGTTGATTTCTTTCCTCAGCCCAGGGCTGTTGGTCAGTGGCTGAAGGAGGAGGAGGTGTAGAAGTTCTGTGGCTGGATAGGGTCTGTTGCACAAACTTTGCCTCTACAGCGGTAAAAGCTGAGGTGTGATGAGAAATAACTTCTCTTTGGGGAACCTTGCCAAAAATAACCTGGAATGATGACGATGGTGCACTGGCAGAACAGGTTTGTCTACACTTGCCCTCTGCTTGGAAGGACCAATCTAAAGGCAGGATTTTGGCTTTTAAAGGCTTGAGGGCTGTTTTTGGTGACTGATTGGACTCCTTGGTGAGGATCCCAGTATGTTGTGCCTGTAAGGGCTGAACAAATTTCCCTGAATGTATCCTCCTCACATCAGGTCACACAACTTCTTCCTGTGACACAAAGTAATTTATTAATTGGTTTTTGTACTGGTTTTGCTGTGAAAACATGGGTGGAATGGGAGCTCAGTTCATGCCATTGGCAGAATACACTCTGGATGCACCAAGGTGGAGGAAAACACATTTTGTCATCAGTGGACCTTTCAAACTTGGCTGCCTGGTGACTCTGTTCTCCTGTAGCTCTGTGGTGGGCTCAGGATGGCTCTGTGTCAGCACCTTTCCCTAAGGGATGTTCCACGTCTTCTCCACAGGAGAAGCAAGAGCTGCAGCCTTGTTTTCTGGAAGGGTTTAATTTCAGGAAGAGAGAGTGGTTTTTTTCCTTTCCTTCTCAGTTTTGATTTGTTACAGATGACACTTTCTAACCGCAGTGCCCAAATGGAAGGCTCTGAGTGAAATCTTTTTAGGAAGATGATGCTCGTAACTGCCTGGCTCTGCAGTCGGGACTCGGAGAAAATCTCTAACAAGATTTGTGTTGGTTTCCTTTGCTCCTGGCTCTGCTTGGGGGCTGTTTCTGAAAAGCATAACCACAACTTGTTCCAGTCATCAGCTGCAAAGTGACAATATCAGAGACAAGACTTGAAATCATCTCTAAAAATAAACAGGCAGGCTCTGGCCTGGGATGGGAATGGGAGTGGTTGGTCTCCCATCTGTCCTTTCCCAAACCTGCCTGCCACCAGTGGGGACACAATAGCTAGATCTTCAACATACACACAAAAGATTTTCTTATTGTTCTTATTTGAGGTTTTCCATTTCATTTTCTGTGTTTGCATCCATCTAATGACAGGAAGGATGAGTAAGGAGGGGGCAGTTGCAGGAGCACTCTGATGCTTTCTGTGCTGCTCCTCAGAAATCACAGGAATTGACAGAAGCACATGAACCATTTCAGTGGGAATGTGTGTGAGATAGTGTGAGAATCACAGAATCACAGCATGGTGTGGGTTGAAAGGAACCTTAAGGATTGTCTAATTTCACCCCCTGCCATGGGCAGGGACACCTTCCACTAGCCCAGGTTACTCCAAGCCCTGTCTAGCCTGGCCTGGGACACTTCCAGGAATAGGGCTTGGAGCTTCTCTGGGCAACCTGTGCCAGGTCCCCTCCAACCTCACAGGGAAGAATTCCCTCCCAATATCTCATCTAACTCTGCCCCGCGACCTCCAGAAGCCATTCCCTCTTGTCCTGTCCCCCCAGGCCCTTGTCCCCTTGTCCCCAGTCCCTCTCCAGGTGCTCTGGAGCCTCTTTAGGCCCTGGAAGGGGCTCTGAGCTCTCCCTGGAGCCTTCTCTTCTCCAGGTGAACACCCCCAGCTCTCCCAGCCTGGCTCCAGAGCAGAGGGGCTCCACCCTCAGAGCATCTCCATGGCCTCCTCTGGACTCTCTCCAGCAGTTCCACATCCTTCTGATGTTGGCCCCAGAGCTGGAAGCAGCTCTGCAGGTGAGGTGTCACGAGAGCAGGGCAGAGGGGCAAAATCCCCCTTTCCGGCTGCCCATACTGGGGAATCAGACCCCAGGGATGGGAGAACTCGGGGTCCCAGAGCACACAGATAACTCACATTGAGCTTTTCATGACCCAGAATTGATCTACCACTACATTCAGCCCATTGAGTGAGTCCTGAGTTACCCCTGTGTGTGTGGAGAATTGTGGTTTCCTGCTGTTCTGCTCCTTTCCCTGTTGTGACCCAACATATTTGGGTTTCCATCCCCATCCATGTCCTGCACCTGGGATGAACCAAGCAGCCTTTGGGGTTCCCCCTTGGCTCACGGGGCATGGGCTGAGACAAGCAGGATTAGGGTTTTTTTAAAAACAGAGGCTTAACACCCAGAGGAAAAGTATTCTTGCAGGATATCAGACTCAGTCTTAATCCCTGACTTGGCATCCAGGAGTGTTATATCATGCTTGGGCGGGAGAAGTATGATGTCATTTTCCACACTCATATTTTATCTGAACATCTTATTAAAATCCTGTCATTCTCCGGGGTCATTTCCCTAAGAGAACTCAGATCATCAATGCACCACTCTGGCTTCAGCCTGCAAGAAAGGTTTTTTAATGATTTTTATGTACAATTAAGGAGGAGGAAAAATATCTTTAAAGGCATCGTTGAAAGAAAAGGAGTGAAAAATGTTTTTTTTTCATTTTTGATTACAACAAAAAAGAGGAAAAGTTGGCTTAAAAGTAGTTTGAGCATTCTGCAAAGGTTCATTTTTATGCTTTAATTCTATAAATGTACCTGCAAAGGAAGTACTTTGAAAAACAACAACAAAGCACTGAAACCTTGCGCTATCTCTGGCTCCCGCCCTCCCGGCTGGCTGCCACATCCTGGCAGAAAGCTTCCACTATCACCCCGGAGTTGGGAGGCAGCGGGTTGTCCCGCCAGTGGATTTTATCCAAGAGATGCAAGTGTCAATGATGTTTTCCAGAACTTATGGGTGGATTTTTCCAGTGAGAAAAAATAGCCTGTAATGTCATTAGCATACAATGCTGCGTCGTGCCCCAGCGTAACGCTCAAACACAAAGGCACTTCAGGATTTTGTCACTAAACCAGGTGTAAAGTTCTCACAATCAGAGAGGGAGTTTAGGTATTCATTTCAAATTTTATGTTACACCTTTCTTCTAATTCTTCTTGTGCTCTCCCTCCTCTTGTACCAGTTTCTCAGTATCTTCCACGACGGCCTTGGGCCAGTCGGTACCTTCACAATCACCCTCCTTGGACAAAGGTCCTTCTCCAAGCTGCCAGTCTGCATTAGTCAGAGGCATGTTAAGGGGATTTCCCAAACCATACTAACACCCTTCCTAAAAATCCTGATGGGACAAGTCAATTCAACAAGTTTATCCAGAGAGACAATTTTCCAGTGTCAACATACCATCAGGTTGCAAGGACATCCTTCAGAACTACTTGCTTACTTGCAACTCTAGGAAATTATAAACCACTAGTAATTATTTATTTTTAAAAAATAATTATTTCTAAAGAGTAATTAAAATTACTTTAATATCACAATGTTCTCATCCTGGATTAGTGTGTTCATCCTGCTGGCCATGGATGGAGCAGGACACATGGCATGGGAGGGGATTCTTCCTCTCCACTCTACCCTCATTAAANCCCAGGGGCACTGACCAACCACCAAAGGGAACAGAGGGCACACAGGTGCAGTGCATGAACATGAGGGGTATGAAAGGGTGGGCTAAAGAGCTGGAGGAGCAGATGCTTGCAGCCTTCTGAAGTGACCTGATGTTTCTCTGTATGGGCAGATGCCTGAAGCCTTCTGATGAAGTATGGTTACTCTGTTTGGGTGAATGCTTAAAGCATTCTGAAATTGTATGGGAATACTCTGTGTATCGTGGCCATCTCAACTGTGATATATGCTACAACACCTGCCCATGGCAGGGGGTGGAACTGAGTGATCCTTAAGGTTTTTTCCAATCCAAACCGTGCTGGGATTCAATAAACAAGGCAATAAACCTGCATTTGGACCAGAAGAGAGATTTAGTCCTTGTCTGATTCCAGCAGCTGAGAGGTTTCTGTCTGTTTCCTTCAAACCCAGAAATGTTCTCCCAATTTCAGTGATGAGCTGTAGATACTCCAGCAGGTTTTGTGTGTGGTGCTGCTGTCCTTCCTCACCATCCTCCTCGCTTTCTGCTCTTTCCCTAATTTAGCTCTCACAGCTACGTCTCTCCCTTCCTTCGTCGCTGCTCCGTCTCAGCACAGGAATGTCAAACCCAGCAAACCACTCTCAGCAGTTCTCTTCCTACAACCACAAACCCAAGCTGCAGCCGCTTTTCATGTGGGTTTTTTCAGCCCTCGTGGAGCAGTAACAGTGTCAGAGATAAAAACTGCATTTTTATGGTATTTTAGTAGATGTGATCTCTCCTCCTCTGACACAGGCACTATGAGTAGTATCTGGCACTCCTAAGCACTATTCAAATAAAAGTGTACTTTCAGTTTGCCTTTTTTAATCTCTTAATTAGTGATTGCTGTAGATCATCATCTCTGAGATGCCCACGTGGGCTATTTTCAATTGTCTGCACATCCAAGGCTCACTGAGAATGGAGAGTTGGCTTCTGTTCCTGGTCATTAGATCTCTTTAGGTAATCCAAATCAAGTGCATTAGGAGAGCTTGAATTCCTTCTGCTTTTGCTTGTTCTAATCTTGGATAAATCCTATCCCTCTTCACAGTGGCCAATCATTGTTAATATGTTTATTTTTTTAAAAAAAGCAAGCACAGATTTTAATTTTATTTTTTAGAATAGAAACTGATTTCTCTAATCATTTACTTTCATGCAGCTTGATTTTGTTGAATAGGTACTTTGAAGCAAATAAGAAAACACATACACACTTTTCCTGATTTTTTCCCCTACTTGGAAATTAAATATGTCGTTTAAACCCACAGAAGTGATGGAGGGAGGGAGATTTTCATCTGAAAAGCCTAGGTAAATACCATGGGTAAAATTCAGTAGGTTTTAAAATGTGTTTTTTTTTCTCTGAGCCATATTGGAATGAGACATTTGTGTTACAGTAAGTACCAATGTAATTATGAAGCAAATTTTACCTTAGAGAATAAACAGGGGAAAAATGGGAATGGCTGATAAGGATTTCAAACCAAACATCAAATGATAATGAAAATCTAATCCTGTTTATGATAATAGCTCACTAAATAATTTCTGTGGTAGGATATTAAACAGGTTTCTGGGATTTAGTGCCAAATCCCTGTGAGCAGAAACACCAATTGATTAATCAGAGAAGGTGCTGAAAACTTATTCCACGTATTAAAAGAAAAGCAAACAAATGAAGCTCCCACGGAGCCACTAAAACCACATATCCAGATTTGATTTTTTGAGGGATTTCCTGAAGAGGAAGAATTCTACTGCTACTTTTTTTCCCCCAAACGTTTCATTGGAAGCACCTTTCATCCTTGTATAGAAATTATAGGAAGCCCATCAAAGGTCCTAAGGGAAAAGGGGATATTTCCTCTCTTCCTGTGTTCAGATCTGATTTCCTGAAGAGAAGAGGAATCTCTGTTTTTTCTGTTTCTTCTCTCCAGCAGAAGAAAATGTATTTTGTGGTGCCCAACTTTACTTAAGTAATTGAACACCTTTTCTTTGTTTTACACCAAATCCTGCAAACTTCACACCTGGAAAGAAACATTTCTTGTCATCTTGGAATTACTGTAATTGTTCAGTATTGTTGATAAGAGTCTGAAAGGGGAATGTGTTGCTTGTTTTCCTCCTGGAGGGCAGGAAACAGCTGCACATGTTCCGAAAGAGTTGGGGGGGTCACCAGGAGAGAATGAATCCATAGGTAGCTCCTATGGCTGTATCAACATCATTCTTATTTTAACAAATCATTTTTTGGAGCTATTGCAGGTTCTTGGGAAAATTACAAGGAGTGTTGCTTGTAATGCCATATTTTTTGGGATGGGTGGGAGTTCTGCATTGGTAGGGAATGCTGGTGCTGGCAATATGTTTATCCAGTGTGAACAAATAACATGGATAGTGTCTGTAATGGGATGCACACACACAGTCTCCTGGGAAGATGCTGAAAAACTGGAGGTAAAATGACCACAACCAGCTATGCAGCAAGTCTTGTGAACTGTACAGCAAAGCACCAAGCTGCCTTTGGGGCTAACACGTCAGGCTGCCTTCTAAAAAGTCTTTTCTTCTAGGTCCAAGGAATTTTCCAGAGTTGTGCTTGAAAAATGGCATTTAAATATCAGCTTTTCAAGTTCTCATAGCTTGTAGAAAATCTGGAGTGGGTGCACTGACCTTGCCCCCATGTCTGTGATGTCCCCAGTGAAAAACTGAGATTTAACAATGTTATGTTGACCAGAATTGTTGACAGCTGAGTCTGTCAGCACATCTTTATATGGGTGCTTCCTAGATTTGCATAATGCTGAGAGATGGGATAAGTGTTGTCACAGTTGATAAACTCCACGGGTGTTTGATCCTCATTAGGGCTTTAAGTCGTTCTGGTGCTCGCACTCACTTTCCAGTTGTATTTAAATCCATTTCTCATTAACCAAGTCTGTGCTCAGGGACTGGGGTCTAAGCCCCAGCTCTGAGCACTGTGCCCTTCCTGAGGTGCATTTTTCATAGCAGTGGCCCAAAACAGATAGTCATGTCCAATGTGTATGTGTAAAAAGGGCATCTTTTCTATGAAAAAACAGGTTTGGGTTTTTTAGTCTTGCTTTTCTAGAAATCAGCATGTGGTGCTGGCTGCACTCCAGAAGTTTCAGTGGTGGAGGGAGGCTCAGAAACCCTCCTAGGCAAACTCAGATATATACATGGCTGTGCAAATGTAATATTGTGTTTTGATGATCATAAGAGCTGCCCAAACCCAAGTATCATCCACCACCTTTCTCCTCTGTCCTGGATCAGTCTATGCTGTCCTCTGCATTAGTTATGAGGGAAGATGGACAAACCTCTCAATGAGCTGAGATGTTTGAAGTCTTTAGAGACTTGTAGCTGTCTCATAAATACCACTTTGGAATGATTCTTACTCAGAATTGCTTAGTGCACCAATACCCTGCTCTTCCTAAGTGATGCAAAAATGATGAGCTTTGCTTTGTTTTGGTCTTTTAATTTTCTGATTTTGTGTCGAGCAATGCCCTGAACAGAAACAGTACTTCATTTTAGTCTGGCTCTTTTGAAACAAAATATTAGAGGAAGTATTTATTGGTTACAAAAGCCCTTCGTCCACGGATTTGTTTGGGTCAAAAATGCTTAAGGCTGAACACCAGAGGCCAGTTTCTGTTCCAGATACTCTCCATGGTTGGGTTGGTTTGATGGAGTAATTAAGAGGGACTGTCTCTTGTATTTCACTCCCACTCTGGATCTCACTGTGGTTACTAGGGTCCACACTCCAAAAAATACTCCTCTTGACTATGAAGGATGTGACTAAAACCACAGAGTTTCCAGCAGTATCCTGATGGCTTTGTCCTCAGAGAATATCTTGTGTTGAAAGAGGCCCACAAGGATCATCAAGTCCAACTCAGTGGGATGTCTTTGCTTTCTGCTCCCTGGGACATTCAGGGATGTTGCTGCAATTTTTGTTCTTTGCCTTTCCAAGTCCTTCGGCACTTGCTTTCACCCACTCTCTGTACTCTGGGCTTTGTTTATTCCCCTTAGTTTGAAAGATGTAAAATATTTGAGGTTTTGTTGTTCAAACTGAGCTGTTGCTGCTCTTGCTCATGTGTTAGGTTAGTCAGCAGTAGAAACACTGAATCGAATAAGGAGCATGGGGGGAACTTCAGCAAAATCATGTGAAAATGTCTGTAAAAGGTTAACTGAGCATCTTGGAATCGTGGAATCAATTAGGTTGGAAAAGACCTCTAAGATCTAGTCCAACCATTCCCCAGCTCTGTCAAGGCCACCATTGACCCATGATCCCAAGTGCCATATGCACACAGCTTTTAATCCCTGCAGGGATGGAGTCTTCACCATTTCCCTGAGCATCCTGTGTCAGTGCCTGACCAACCTTTCCACCAACCTGAGCCTTGCCTGACACAGATTGAGGTCGTTCCTTCTTGTCCTGTCCCTCATTCCCTGGGATCAGAGCCTGCCTCACCCCCACGGCTGCCTTCTCCTGTCAGGGAGTTGTGCAGAGCCAGGAGGTCTCCCCTGAGCCTCCTTTTCTCCAGGCTGAGCCTTCCCAGCTCCCTCAGCTGCTCCTGGTGCTCCAGACCCTTCCCCAGCTCTGTTTCCATCTCTGGCTCAAACCCCACAATGTCTTTCTTGTAGTTTTCAATGTGTAAGTTTGGTGGGGATTTTAACCCACCTGCTTTCCCTGGATTTTTTGGATACCAACAAATATTTTGAATAATTCCAGCTTGAAATTTCAGCCCTCAGCTTAGTGCAGAAGGGCAGGAGTGAGGGATCCTGCCTGGAGCAGGGGGTGCTGTGGGATGGCAGCAGACAGATTTGCTTAAATATATTTAGTGACTTTGTAATCTCAGTTCTTAAGGATCTCCTGTGTCTGTACAAATGTCTTTTACAGAGACTTTTAATTTGAGCAAATTTGGGTTCCTGAGATTACATCTTTTCCAGCCTCTAAAACACAGGCTGCTGCTGCTGGAACTGTAAGTCCTTGTTCCAAAGCACTTCAAAAGCAGATTTTAATTCTTAAGACTGTCTTCCCTTTGTTCCTTTTAACAGAAGATGTTTCCAGAAGTTTATCTATTTTTAAGGTGGCCTGAATCCAATGCTGATCAGGACAACTTTCACTACAATTAATTTGGCAATGAAATGATACAAAAAACTCAAATATGTTATATCAGGATCTTAACAAAAGTTGGCCAACCCAACAAGTGGAGTTTCTGGCATATAATAAATAATATATAGATCCTTTCTAGCTTGATAAGCAGGAAAGTATTGATTAAAACCTTGTCTGTAGCTTATTTCCTGACCTGCCAAGTCAAAGCACGTTTGATCTCAGTTTGGAATCAGCAATATTTTTGTGTGGGTGCAACATGTCCTGCTCCCTTTGATCCCCAGAGATTTGTTTTGGCATTGCAGCAGCTATTTTTATTTTGCTTTGTGAGGGAAATAAAAGTGGTTTGATGAGTATAACCATGTTCCAGATCTGCCTAAATGTCACATAAGGAGACTTGTGGAAGAGACCAGAAGCTGTAGGTGTTGACCTGAAGACAAGCTGTATGTGATGTATAGGATGTAGTTCAGAGACAAGAATTAATTTATGTAGGATAGTACAGAAATAAATGATTTCTCATTAAATAAAGCATAAAACGTTGTTTTAAATGCTCTGCTGCAGCTCCTGAATTTGAAAAGAAATAATATTCCCTGATGGTCTCCAGATTGTGTAGTTTTGGAATCTGTTTAGGATAGTGAGGGGCTATATTTAAAATGTGATGTCAGTGAAGATCTGTTCTAAAAAATAAATATTTATTGAACTGAAATAAAAAATTCAAATAAAGAAAGGTCCCCCCTAAACCCTGAGTCATTTAAAATAGGTGCATTTCAGTGCAGGTATTTTTTAAATGGATGAAGGCAAAGTGCTACATCTACCCTGTATTCTCAATATGTTGCTTTGCCAGGAGTTTCCTACCAGCTCTTAGGATTAAACCATCTCTTCTAAAAGTAACTGTTGAACACTTTGGGATCTGGGTCACTGATTGTGGGACCCAAGCATAGCAAGGAAATCACCTTTTCATGGGCTTCCCAGCTTTGCATGTAGCTGAAACCACCTTGGGAATAAGAGCAGTGGCTCACCCCCCACCCTGCACATTCTGGAGGAAACTGGGCAGTGCTGGTGTCAGGGAAACTTCCCAGTCTGACCATTCAGGAGACTCGTGGCAGTCACACTCCCAGCATTCCTCAGCACTGGAGTGGTGCAGGCTTAATGATATCCTTGTTTATTTTGGAAAAAAAACCCCCAGGGACATTCAGGGCTGAAGTCCTGCATATCCCTGTAGCCTCTAATAAAAGGTAATAAGAAGTGTTATGACATAAACCTATATATGATGCTGTAGGAGAAACAACTATGTTCTTTTTGGCTTTAAATAGATGTAGAGTTTGTTTTTAACTGCACGTTGAAGGAATTAATTGGGCTGGTTTATGCCAGGACAAAGCATTAGGGCAGTGAGAGGCATTCCTGGATCTTGGCCTTCGTCTTTCCCCAGAGACTGATTTTTCTCGTGTGACAGTGGCACTGATTGTCTTCCAGCTTAATGAAAAAAGTGTAGATGGAGCCTTGAATTTTCTATTAATCACTGAAATATTCTCTCACATTTGAGTAAATTAAAAAAAAAAAAAAAAATTAGACAGCAACCTTCCCCCCCAAACAACCTGTGTTGCTTTTAATAAAAGCAGCCAAAAAACCCACCCCAAACCCTTTTCATCAGTAAAAGGAAGAAAAAGCAGTTAGTGGGAACTGGAGCTCTTTGTGTTTGAAATGCCAGCTGCTTTCCAGCCCTTGTTGGAGAACTCGAGCATTTCAAGAGCTCACTCTTTAAAAGTGCTGGCTGCTCTGAGCTGCACCAAAATCCTCTTGGTCCTGTTGCTCACCTATTTGCATCACATGCTTGTTTTTGATTGTTTTTTGGGTGAGGAATTCCTTGCTAATTATGGCCATATTTTGTAGTTACCTTGTGATGTCACTTTTTATGGTTAGCAGCATACAGAGGCTGTGAGCATCCTCAGTCATAGAACCATGGAATTGTTCAGGTGGGAAAAGCTCTCTGAGCTCATCCAGCCCAACCATCCCCCAGCAGTGCTAAGGCCACCACCAACCCATGTCCCCAAGTTCCACAGCCACATGTCTGTTAAATCCCTCCAGGGATGGGGGCTCCACCCCTGCCATGGGCAGCTGTTCCAATGCCTGACAGCCCTTTCCATGAATAAATTTTTCCTAACATCCAACCTAAACCTCCCCTGGCGTGGACTGTGTTAATCCCTTCTCCTATTCCAGCTGGACAGGGAGAGGAAGTGAGACCATGTGCTTAATAGCATTTTAAGAGCAAAACATTGGCAGAATGGCTTGTGGTCACACTAAGTGCTGCTGTCTCCAAAAATCAAGGAAAAAAGAGGTGGGAGTAAGCTGATAGAAGATAAATGATGCTACATGAGCTTTATTCCTTCACTTGGGGTCAGTGACATGAGGCCACTCAGATGATGTTCCTCAAAGGGAGCATTGGTGAGAAGCATTTCAAGGCAATGTGTGACGAGCCACTGATTTGTTACAGTTCAGGGTTTAATTGAAATAATTACATGGGAATCTTCTGGTTCCTTTTTTATTCTTATGCAGTGGCTAAACGAGCCAAAATGTAGCAGTCATGGCTGGTGCCATAAGTTTTTAGGTGATTAATATGTACCAAAGCTCTACTCGAGGTGATAATTGAAACCAAGGAAGAATCCCAAGCAGCAAGAACAAAGATAACCTTTAAATAGAAATTCCTGCTTTCTGGGTCTCTATGTAGGTGCCTGTCCAAAAGCCCAGGGATCTTCCTTTGATCTCAGCTTTCATCCCATCAAGCAGAATCTCTTTGATCCCGGCTGTGGTGGGGATGACCCTTCCTCAGTGCTGTTATTCCTCTCTCTGGGAGAGCTGCTGGAGGAGCGCTGAACCTGCCTGCCATGATTTGTAGCTCCCGCTGGTGGTACCTGGAAAACTTCAAGTTTTCAGGAACCCTCAGATTTACCAGAGGGGTTTTTAGCCTCCCCTTTTGTAGCCCTCCTGTTGGTGCCAGGCACTGCCTGTTCTGGCCTGTGCTTTCACATCACTTGCTGTCACTCCTGTGCAATATCCACCCTTCTCTTTCCTTCTCCCCCAGGAAACCCTTCAAGGGTCTTGGTGAATTTATTATATTTATATTTAATGTATGTATTTATTTTCTTTCCTTTCACCACCAGTGATGGGATTTGTGGTGTGATCTCATGTATCATCCACTCAAATGCATGAAAGAAACCAAGCCAAAGTCAGGGAACATCCACAGCCCTGGGATTACACCCAATTCCCTGTGCTGTTAGGACCATTGACATACGTGGCATAAAATAAAATAGCAGACAAAAGTTTTGGCAAAGGAAAAATATGAACGTTGGATATGGGAGCCTGAGAAGCAAAAGCCATTTGAGTGCAGAGCAAGAATCATTTCCAATCACCTTTTTCCTTTTCTATTTCAGGCTGTGACCGTGCGGAATTCCATGGCCAAGTCGTTATACAGCGCCCTGTTTGACTGGATCGTGTTCAGGATCAACCACGCGCTCCTCAACTCCAAGGACATGGAGGAAAGCACCAAGGTAACACCTCACCAGCTCTTTTGGCTCCTCTCTTGGGTTTTTAAAATAGGTAACTGAGTGATAAAACATTACCCAGGCATGTTGCTTAACATGAAGTTAATTTTTCCTCGGATCATAACTGAGTACCTCGTTATTCTAAGTGGTGCTTGCTGAGCTGGGAAGGATGAAGCACCTTAAGTACTATAAGCTCAAAGCAACCAGGGAGAAGATTTTGTTGTAGCCACAAAAGCTAGCAATGGCAAATATTTTCCTCCTTATATGTGAAACTAGAGGATCATGTATAATTCAGAGGGGAAAAAAGGGAATTCTTGCTACCGCATTTTGGTGAAGTTGCTCCGTGTGAAATGGTGAACGAGGTGGGTGTCTGTAGGTACTGAGGTAGTGCAGTAGAAAAATGAATTTAAAGAAAAGAATCATGATGGGAAAAGTGAAGCTGGTGGGATGCTGTACCACCTTCCCAAAGAATTGATGGAAAGAATGACATGAAGTTTCCTGCAATAGCAGGGCCTGCATGCTGTGACCCAAGACATCCTCCCCAACCCTCTCGTGTACTCATCCACACTCCTCGTGGCTGGGGGATACTGACCCCAAAATCCATGTCCATGTACACAGGCACTTCCAGCTCTCCAGCTACCCTTGGCTTGGGAATCTGGGACATGGTCCAGCAGCATGTGGGGTTTTTTGAGGGGTTGTGCATCCAAACTGAAGTCACAGCTGCCAAAAGGAGGATTTTTGCTGAGCACTGACATTTGGATTGTGCCATAGGGCTGAAGTTGCAGAGGCTCTCAGTGTGGTCACTCCTTTATTTAATTCCAAAAAAGGGTTGTGGAGTGCAATTGTGGACTGGAAATAAAAACATGCCTATGAAATCTGCTTATATGCTTTTCTGACAAAGAAGGGTTGTTACAGTGATAACATCCAGTGAGCCTTCTGACTGCACATGCTGCCTCTCCCTCTGTTTAATATTTTACCAGAAATGTTGTGGTCTTTCCTGATTTTTTTCCAAATAATCAAAAGTTTTGTCTGGGCTGTCAGGAAAAAAACAAACCACACTGTTTACATATTTGGTGAAGCAGAAAAGTGGATTTGTTTTGACAAGGAAATGCATCTCAAATGCTAATTATTTTTTATTAATGACCCAATGATTCTTTAAAATTATTATCTGTTCTGTAATATTTAAATACAAATCAGTCTAGGACACTCCTGTATGTTTAGTCAGCATGGCTGTGAAAGTGAGGCACCATGGTAGCTGTTGATGGGCAATTAAACTTTTGTTCCCAACCTCAAATCTCAGCAGGTAAGAGCCAGAACAGCCCAAATTCCTGCTCTTTTTCCAACATTGCTGCTGCACATTAACCCTCTGCTTTCTCCAGCCAAGGCTCCCATGGAGTGTAACCATCTTCCCCCTTGCCCACCTCTGGGTGTCATCTCATGAATTCACAATTCACAGGTTTCTGGCCCTTTTTTTTTTTGCCCCAAATCGTAACGGGAATATCCAGGTCAGGCAGCAGGCGCCAGGAGCTGGGAGTGGTGTTGCCCCTGTGCCAGAGCAGATCCACCCATGCTGGCAAATGCCCAGGACCTGGAGCTGCAGAATGTGCTCATACCCAGATCCAGGGAGGCAATCCTGGACTGTACTTGGGCCAGAGTTTCTGAAGCAGAAAGGCAGTGCACAAAATACCGGGAAATATCTGCTGCTCTAGGCACAAGTGTAGTTCAGTTTATCTTCAGAGTCCTCTATGAATTGGATTGATTCCCACAAAGCCCCCAGAAATCATGAAAATGCACAAATCCTCCCCATTTTAGGGGTGGAGACGGTGAAGAAGAGATTTACGTGCATTTCAGAGCAGCTTCGTTAAACATTGACAGCCAATTTTCCCTCGAGTGGTTCTACCACGTCACCTCCTCAGCCCTATTTTTAGCCCCTGACTTGGGTCATTTCAGCACAGAAGAAGGAGAAATGTCTCCCTGGACTGGACAGGGCTGGGAATAGCTGCTCCTTTGCCCTCGAGGAATAACATTGCTGCCAACAAGTGTCCGAGGGCATCCTGGGCTCTGCAGCTGCCGTTGAGGCACCAACCGAGAATCACCACCACAGAGAAACGGAGCCAACGACTGATCTGACTTTTCCTACCACTTCCCAATCCTCCTGAATTCCTTTTCAGCTCATTCTTGGAGAAACCCCAGATGAGGATGCAGGTTCTCCTTAGCTTCCCATATGGTGTTTTGAGGTTGGGCAACACCAACTGGGTGACTGGGAGATGGACTGGAAGCAGTGGCATCTTCAAACCCTTGGAGTACCTCCTTGCTGCAAGGCAAGGCTTTGGCACATGGATGACACCTCCTTGCTGGCATATACCAGCCAAAAAAATATCTGAAACACACCAAGTCTCTGATTTATGAGAGCAAAATACAGCCTTGCACCTCAGAAACTCCTGAGTGTGCAATGGGTGAATAATATGTGAGTCACCCTGCGGCAAATGTCCCGGATTAATCCCAGCCCATGCTTGACACTGATATTCCTCTGACTTTTAAGATACATTTTCAAACAATCCTGCAGGTTTGGAAGGTTCAGAAAGTGTCAGATGATGGATTTGGGGCACAGAGCTTTCTTTTATAATAATCACATTATGCAGAGGGTAAAACAAGACTCAAAGCCATCTCAATTTAGAGTGTGTGTGGGAGAAGTTGAGGAGAAAAATTAATACAGAAGTTTCTCTCTTCTTGAGTTTAGATTTGATTTTAGTGGGACAATGGGAACCAAGATAATTTTCAGATCCCAATATGTGTTTATTTGATATCAGCAGTAAGGAGAAGATCAAAAGATGAAGCTGGGCAAAGAAAAATAAACACTCGGCCGTTGTTCTTCCATATTGTCCAGCAAATATTTGGAAGATGTAAATCAGATCTTTGATATCCAAATTTAGTTAAATGTACAGTGAAATATTTTGGGAAAACACAGTGGGATTTGGCTTATCTTGCTTGGTGACAGATTTCTAGCATATTATTTCTGACCCGGGTTGTGAATACGTTATTTGATACCTCCTGGTTTATGGTAATGGCAGAGCTGCAGTGGGTCAGATTTGCTCTGACTCCCTTTTCCTTCATCTTCTCACAATTCCTTTTAGTTCCTTTTATGTTCTCATGATTCCCTACAAACTGCCTGAAATTTGACCTTTATTAATGAGGTCGGAGACTTTTCCTTCTCTTGAGAACGAGATTACTAAACCTCCCAGAGCCTCTTATTGAATTCCCCTTCCATAAATCAGGTTAGGAATTTCTAGAAGTCCATCTCACCTCTTAAAACGATGATAGAGTGGAGATGATGGTGGATCAAAAGGCATTTCTAAGGGTGTTTTTAATCTTTTCCCATTTGGTTCTTGTGAAGTGTCTTAATTTCTTCCCAAATCACCCTGCTGCTATTCTCAGATGATGTGCTGTATACGTGGGGATGATTGTGAACTCATGGCTGTGAAGAAAATTAAAATTAATGGCCATGAAGAAAAATTTGTGGTTGAACACATGAAGAACTCATGGCCATGAAGAAAATTCATTTAAATTCAACCAACCTGTTAATTCTTGGCTTTTTGACCTGAAGCAGACGAAGAATTGCTGAACATGCAATATGTTTATTGTGCATCAGTTCATTAATTTTAGGTCCCAGCTTCCAAGTTTGTAGCAAATCACTGTGTTTCACTTTGTATGATAGGTCATTATGTATATTGGGGTGATGTACGTTGGAGTGGTCCTTTCAGATGAAGTGGTGATGGATTTTGGGGTTGTTTTGGGGAGGGATTTTTTACAGAATTAGCTTTGGAATATTGTAAATGAAAAGAAATTGCTAAAATGAAAAGAGATAAAAAATTTGAGAATAGTAATAAACAAGATTTTTCCCCTGAATTTGAAGCAAACCTATTTGTGATTGCCAAAATGTACCTCCATGGTGGAATTACATCACCAGCGTGCATTTGGGGCAACATAAATCAGCTCCAATGATCCCTATTTATTGGCACTTTGGGAACTGCAGAGCACAGAGCTTCAAGGCCATCATTTGCCAAAAGCCCTTAAAACTCATGCTCTGTGTTTAAATGTCATGGCTGAGACATTTTAAGAAAAGCATGAGGTCATTTTTCATCATCTCAAGCAGAAAGCGCTTACTGACCCAGGGTTCACCCACATTTTAAAAATCCTCACAAACATGCACTTTTAGTCACAGGAATTTTGATATGCTCATTAATATATTCACACTTTTTAATTTTATATGTTAGTTTTGATAAAGAAACAGCATTAACACACAAACTAGACTTGGCGAGTCAAGGTCTAAATTATCTTCATGTGATTTCCTCATGGCATCTATTCAAAGGATCCATTTGAAGCTGAAGACCTAAAAGATTTGTAAATGTTAAACTCCTTTGATTATTTTTTTTTATATTGTGATGCAAATTTCATCCTAAACCCACCCAGATTACACACTTTTTACAGGCAGTTTAGCAAAATTAATTCCTGTATATGTCAATGGAAATGGTGTTTTTTCACCTTGCTACAAGAATTGACTCTGTACACATTTGTGCTGCTTTATCAGGGACAGAGAGTAGAAAAAAGAGCCATAAATTCCAAATTTCTCAGGTTTTAAAGTTTTCCCAAGTGGCATCCATTGGCCTCATTCTTTTGGGAGCGTCGTGGCAGAGGACAAACGACTGTTTCACTGCAGAGCTCTGTCCGAATTTCTCTGGTGTGAAACTCTGCAAAAAACCACATAGTTTAAAAATCTGTATTCTGGAGGAGTTTGGTAGTTACAAACACAGGGATGTGAGAAAAATGTTGGTTTACTCTATATAACAACCACGGCAGAATTAATCATCCTCCTTCTGGATGTATAGTTTGATACCTGCAGTGGTTTTGTGAAATGCAGATTATTTTTATAGTTCTGTGTGTGTTTAATTTTAGGTGTCAGCAAAAAAATTATAAAAACGCAGCTTTAAAATATAATATTTCCATAAGATTCTTTTATAACTGACAGGGTTATTTTTTTGCTATATATGACTCTTCTGTTTTGCTTTATAAGTGTATTTCCACGCCCACACTGAAATATATTTAGTAGCAGTTTCAATGCAGTAAATGAACCAGGACTGGAAAAAAGGGAGAGGGTTTTTGTGCTCAGTTGTTTCATATTAAATTAAGTTTGTGAGAGCTTAAAGACCTTGTTCAGATTAAAGTCTTCACTCATGGCAGGGGCTTAAGTATTTCCACAGGGCGTCAACACAATGCTTTTGAAAGCTGGTGTCAGTAAATCCATGAATAGTCTGGAAGTGTGAGCATTTTATCTTCCAAGTCTTGTTTGTGTATGGTGGAATTGAGACTTTTATGTAGGGGAATTTTTTGGAGCTCTTGTCTGTTGTAGGGATGAGCTTGAACAGCAGTGGGGTGGTTGGGGTCGGGATTTGCAAGGGTGATGTGAAGGGAGATGAGAAAAGTCACTTTGTTGTGTTTCCATCATCAATTTTTCCATGGATAATATAGATATGCTATGATCCATTAATCATACAGAGAGTTTAAGAAGAATTCCTCCTGAGATGTATTTAAAAAAATGATGAGGCAGATTTCTGCCCAGTGAGCAAAAGGGTTGCTGCATCCATTGGGATAAGCAGGAGAAGATGCTGGACCTCGGGAAGCAATGGGTGAGAGTGAGTCCCTCTGCCAGGCTCAGTCCTTGGTCCAGTGGTTCCCAATTTCCACCTTCTGGTCAAAGAGCTGTTTCTCATGGGTGTTTTGTCAAGTGATGCAAACTTCTGGGAAAGTGGCCAAGGGGCTTCATCCTTGTCATGGCATCAGGGAGGTAGAGACCGTCTGGCCCTGGAATAGGGAGAAAAATGGTTTAAAGACTTAACTTTGTGCTTAAATGCTTTTTTTGTTGTATTTTTGCTTGTCCCAGTGGCCAGAGTCCAGGTCAGACAAAGCTCCAACTCACAGCTGAGTGGCCACTCTGCCCACGGCAGCCATGCCTGCTCCAGCCGTAGGTGGTTCCCTGCTCAGGAGTCAGGCACAGAAGGAATATTTTCCTCCCACATTGTGATGTGTTGAAAATGGACAAAAGGCAGTGTGGAGAGGCCTATGAACAGTCTGGTTTATATTTCTGGCAGTGGAATTAAGCTGGTCTTAGAAAATCCAAAGTGCAGGTAACACCAATACAACTAAAACCAGGGCACTGGGCAGCTCTCAGGTCCTTTGAGGTGGAGGGGAGGGGTTATATCTCCTCCCTACTTGAGGTTTGGCTCATTTGACCAGTGCTAGTGTTTTTACCTCTCTTATTAATTATTTAATTAATTTTAATGGGTGAACAGAGTATTTGTGTGAGGTGGCTTTGGTTGGATCCCAGAGCTTGGTGCTCTAACAAGCTGCTGGTGGAGCTCTCCCCAGATGTGTCCTTCAGGCTCTTCACTTCTTTTCTGATGACAGGAGCCCTTCTGGGTGGGCACAGTATGAGTTTTATTTATAACACTAATTATGAATTAGGTGTTTAACACAACAGTCATGTACAGGCATGGAAGCTGCAGCAGAAACTTATCTTGAGCTTGTTTTTCACCCCGGCCTCCTCTGTGGATGAGGTTTATTTGCTGACACATCCCCTGTCCCTTTTCCTCCGGGTTTCCCAAATCCATCTGACAGGCAGAAGGCTCAAATTTTATGAAAAGCAGTACCTATACAAAGGAGAAAGTTCCACATTTCTACTCCCCTCAAGGGTAGGAAGCACAGTCTGAACCAGGAGGTGATGGGTTACACTCACCTGTGGGCCAACATATGCCTGGCCAGAGGTCCACTGCCTCTCCTTGCTTGGCTGGTGTGGGGAGAGGAGGGGGCCAGGAGGATGCAAAGCAAACTGGGAATTCACTGCAGCATTGCTCTTGCTTTGCCAGCATAGGAAACGTTGGTGCACCCAGATCTTGATGAGCATCTCAAGAGCTAATTGTGGATTAGAGACCAAATAGGCATTGGCTCTTCAATTTGGGGAAAAGCCTGGGGTGAGATATGGCTGAAGTTAACAAAATCATCAAAGTAATGGGGGAAAAAAAGACTATTTAGAACTGTAACTCACCAAATCCTGCAATTTATATTGTGGGTTATGGATTTAATAAAAGAAAACCTTCCCTATTGTGAACTTCTGGAAGTTCATTAGAGAGAATGTAGAGCTCATAGTGCCACTGGGTTCCAAAAAAAAATGGGATGGGTTCCTCTTTACACCTCTCTTGCCCATGAACTAAAGGAGCACAGAGGTGTCCCTCCATATCCCTCATCCCAAACTGGCGGGAGCCGGTGGAAAAAGGTGCCGGAACGCAGAAGAGCCATGTGGACACAGCCAGGTGTCACAGGGGAAGATCACGTGGGCAGGGCTGGGCCAGCAGTTAGGGCTGAGTGTTAGTCAGGGCTTCGGACTCCCTTTTTCAGCAGCATTATAATTTTTGTGTTAATTCCCCCCTTTCAGCGAGGCTTCAGGAGCGACTCGATGCTCCCAAACATCAGTCCATTGTCTGATCCGTCTGACAAGCAAGGTGGATGCTTCATTTGTGATACTATTTCAGTTTTCACCAGGAGAACTGAAGATTATTTCCATGGGAAGCTGTGATACGTAGGAGTTTCTTTTTGAGGTTTGCAGCTGGAGTGGGTTTGCTTGGACAATGCACTCACCTTGGAGTTGTGTTCCCGTGGGTTGTCTTCACAGTGCAAGCCTTTGCTTCCCAAGCCTATCCCCATTTTTCTCTTCTGAAGATCAATACTTAAATGCAATAGAATAACTTAGAACAGGCTTCAGGTTTCTTCAAAGATGGCCATTTGTTTGTAAATAAGAAAAAAATCACCTCTCAAAGGGCTTTTCTCTTAGAAAAAGCCCTTTTGTCCAGATATCTAAAGTTATCTGTTGTCTCTCTGGATTCCAGATGGCACAATATCAACAATTCCAGTAAAATTCCTACTATTAAGTATATTTAATTCTGTCTGTGTGCTTTTGATTATGTACTGTGTACAAATAATCTGCTTTATGTGATTTTATTCTAATCCTCACTCTTACTTTTCTCGCAGACTTTGTCCATTGGGGTGCTTGATATTTTTGGGTTTGAAGACTATGAAAACAATAGTTTTGAACAATTCTGCATTAATTTTGCCAACGAGCGCTTGCAGCACTACTTTAACCAGCACATCTTTAAACTGGAACAGGTAAGTCCAGAAATATTTACTCTCTGATGCCAGTGAATATTGACATGACTTTGTGGCCCTGATAAAGTTCTGAAATTGTCCCTTTAATTCTGTTTTGTTAAGGTGTGTACACTGAATTATTCCAATTTAACTTCTAATTGACCGTATGACAAACTTCCACCTGTAAAATAAAATCCAGCCAGACATTTGCTGGTTTAAGATAAACACTTTGGCTTCCAAAAACATCATGAAGACCTTAACCACTGCTCTGTTGTCTCCTTGATATGTGCTCAGAGAGCTTATCAAGGAATGAGCAATTCCTTCCTTGCCTTTGCCTGGACATGCTGCCATGCCATTTGATATCACATAAAAGGTTTTTTTTTTAATCTAGTGAAAAAGCCACCCCAACCTTCCAGTGGTTTTTTGCCTTCCAGTGTTGATTTGTGGGGAGGGAGGAGAAATGTCACTCTCATGTGTCAGACTTGAGAGCATTATGACCTTCAATAGCCCTGGCAGATGAGGAAAGGCTGAACTTTAAGCTTTGCTTTACATTTGTTAAGACAGGGTGTTGCTTTCCAGCCTCAAATTAATGCACTTAAGAAAGATAACAAAAACACAGGCTGCAATCCAGCAGGTAACACACACAAGACGTTTTAGATGGATGGGAGGAGGCTTCTCTGTTTGTTATCCAACAACAAGCAGGACAAGAAAACTGGAAATTTCCTTCAATATCCATGTGTTGTTTCATGGATGGACAGCTATTATTGGGCTGTACAACACAGGAAATATGTTTGAGACCTTCAAAATGCCTTTTTTTTTTTACATGCCAGTCTGCATATCCTCTCTCGAGGTGAAATCCTTCTTGGGGGAGGCCAAGGGGAACCCTAATTGTGATCATTACAGAATTAACCCAACCTTTCCCAAAAACCCTGATAGTTTCATTTTGGGTTTCTCCAGTGTTCTCAGAGATTGGAAAATTCAGAAGAAAAAGTTGCCTCGAATATGAGGATGTTCAAGAAACAAGTGATATATCCCTGAGTGGGTCACTTAGGGAGTGTTTGTTCATGAGTTTGATGGTTTCTGTTTAATCGCTTTGGTTTTGATTAATAAGGTAGAGCAGAGCTGCTCAAAGCCATTTAAGTTCAGTTTTTTAAGTGGCTTTTGTATGCAGGTGCACCCTACTCAATAGATGCTCCAAGAATGGGATAACCTGTCTATTTCTAGGGACAGGTTTCTTTTCTCATTGTCCACCACAGAAATGCAAATTTTGATACTATCACAAAGCCAAACCAGCTGGATTTTTTATAAACATTGCCATACACTTCCTAGAAGAGACTCAAGGAGGGAGGATCCTTCCTGAAAGCTAGAGACAGATGATTCCTCCATGAGGTGGGGCTTCAGCAGCCTCCTCCAAAATGCCATCATCCATGAGGGAATTCCTGTTATTGGGCTGGGATTTCTTAGTAGGTCAGTGCTCCCCCCAAGCCTGGGGGATACACAGAGGTCCTGAGTGCAGCCGTCCCTAATTCTTCTTGGAGCAGCTTCAGAACTAATTAGCTTTCTCCTGGAAATCTGTCAGGTATGTGAAGTCTCTGGAGTCAGTGTTTGCTGTATGGATATGAGGAGCAGTTGTGGAGCCATCAAACTGCAAAAGTCCCATTCCAATTCTTAATGCCTGAGCACGTCATCCTCCTGGATCCTGGCTGGAGCACTGCGAGCTCTGCTGCTGGAAAATTCAGACATCTTGGCATAGATTGAATCCATAAATACAAGTAATCTGTGCAGCTGCACGAGTGCTGATCCTTGGGTGAATGAATTGGATGGTTTAACCCTTTACTTTCCCTGGAATTCCAGCTGCATGTGGAGGAGTGGATTAGATGGAAAGAAAACTCAAGGACTCATATTCAGATCTTGGGTCTTCAGAATGTTCCTCATTCCTCACTGGCCCATTTTTTAATGATAGTCACAAGTCTACAGATGAAGACTAGGGAGTTAATATTGTGTTTCTAGGGAGAAAAATAGTTCTGTTACTTCAAAATGTGAATTTATCTGAGGTATTTATAAGAGTTTCTTTCATGTCTTGGTGATAGGGTCCTGAAATGGATAGATCCTTCTCTGAATCCTCAGCTCTCCAAAGCTTGCAGGAGGCTGAAGAGAGATTGCTGAGATACCCAGACACTTCTGCCAAAAAAATAAGTGACAAAATTAAATAGTCACTAAGGATTTTTCTTGAAATCCTCATAGAATTTGTCTGCCAGAACTGCATTTAGCCATGATGGAATTGTTGCCATGACATGCTATTGATGTTATGGAAACCAAAATACCCACCACAGTCCTCTAGGAGAACCATGGGATTATTTTAACCTTTTTTTCCTTTTTTTCCCTGTGGTGAAATCTAATACAACGTGTCTGGTGAATCTTTTTTTAAACCTTCTGTCTGAAGATGCCACTATTTCCAGTGGTTTGCAAACAACCACCAAGGCATCCTTGATCTTCAGCCTGGTGTGTCTCAAAAATACAGCGGCTCTTTCGTTTGGGCTTTTTTAGGGCATTGCGCTAAATAATTGCTGTGGATGAAGATTTAGTTTGGAGGTCACCAGTACCTTTCCACCCATGATCTGAGTTTCCTCCAAGTTTCCAGGTCTTTGGCAGTTTAAGGGCCAGGAGTACAAGTTTTTATTTCTTTGTGTGTCCCATTCTCCAAACTTTGTCGTCTTCGTCCTCACCGATCTTCCCCCATCCCTGCTGAGGCTCATCTGGTTCTCTCCACCCCACTCACTTTCCCTGTTTCAGCTGATGCTTTGCAAAGGTTGAGGACTCATCCTGTAGCTTTTCATCCCACAGGTCTTGCTATTAAAGTTCTTTTCTACCTCTTTTTCCAGCTTTTGCTTACCCACCAAACCTCAGTTTCAAGGGCATGCTTTTATTGTTTTAAAAAAATATATAAATAGCCAAGATTGAGGCTGAAAAAATTATAGAATTTGGAGTACAATCAACTGGCAGGAGCTCAGGTGTTCAGTGAAGTCTATTTTCTGGTGGAGTCCCTGGTGAGCTTGGTGTCCCAGCCAGCAAATATCAGCCTGCTCAGACTGAAAAACTGAATTTCATCAGGATAATGCATCCTATGGAATGTTTGCTCAGCTGTCCAAAATTCTGTAAATATTTAGGGAGGTCCATAGGATTTACTGGTCCTGTGCAATAGGTGGAGAAATCCAATAGTCTGGACTAAATCGTGGTGGGGTTTGGTTGAAGGTGTGATTTGATGGTCTTGGAGGTCTGGTCACTACCTCCAACCACCTCTGAATTTCACCTCATGATTCTGAGGAGCAGCAGCCCCCAGGAACATGACACTCTAACATGAGTTTAGATATCTTACTTAAGAAATTTACATTTAGAAATTAATGTGGGAGTGAATTAATTTTGAAGAGCATCAACGTAAAATATTTGAATTTAAAATAAATTATGAAAAAGGGTCTGTCTCCTACTGCTTGGAACACTCTTCCTTTCCTTCCAGCCACTTCTTTCTGTATCTCATCACTGGTTAGGCGTTAACGCCTCTTTATTGCCTCCGAAGACAAAATCCAACCATCAGAAGTCAACCATTGAGTCCTGGGAGGCTTGGTTCAAATTTCTGTTTTCCTTGGAGATGGGAGAGCGGCTGCCCTTTGAGAAATGTTGGCCAGCTGCAGGCCACATGACCCGTGGAGAAAGAACAAGCTGCACAAGTTATTGATTTATTATTTGGCAGAACGCCATCGAATGCAACTCATGTTTGGGGGAAGAGGACGCTGCTTAGAGCACATAAATTATACTAATAAAAATCAGGATGCTGAGAGCTGTTTAAGTGGTATCTGCAGGGCAGGAAGATTTCAAAGCACATTAGTGGAATGAAGGACAACTCTGATCAAGCTCTGCCAGGGTGGGTTCGGGTTGGACATGAGGAGGAATTTCTTCATGGAAAGGGTGGTCAGGCACTGGAACTGCTCAGGAGGTGGTGGAACCCCCATCTCTGGAGGTGTACAAGGCACACCTGGATATGTCACTCAGTGCTCTGGACTGGTGACAAGGTGGGGATCAGGCACAAGTTGAACTCAATGGTCTGGGAGGTTTTTCCAAGCTCAGTGATTTTGGGATCCATTGTCAGTCCCCCAGAATTTTGTCTTGTGTCCTTACAGCATCCCTGAGTCCATGGATGTTGCATGAAGGGCTGAGGGGCTTCATTTGCCACCCACTTGTGTCTAGGTTTCTCCAAATGATGAGCAGTAAATATATAAATATAATATATAATGTGTGACATGTAATAGAATATATCCTAATCCCTTGTATTATTTATATATCCTCTGATCCATAGAGTAGATTGACTTGGAAGGGACCTAAAGGATCATCCAATTACAACTCTTCTCATATAGAATTTCCTGACCTTTAATTTATTCCCTCATCCCATGCTCCTTGCTGTAACTCTCCAATTCACAGATGCTTGTTCCTAGTGCCTTTAACCCTCTCCCAAGTCACCATGATCCCTTGAGTTTTTTTTCCCCTCCTCTGGGCTGGTTCCTTCCTTTTTCCAGGTAGATGATGTTTTCTGCTGATTGTGGTTCCTACTCAGATGTATTGGCTAAATAAATGCACAGACTGTGCCAGGGATAAAGATTTTTATTTAGTAATGGTACAAGAAGGATTTGGAGTGCCAGGACAAGGGGGAATGGCTTCCCACAGCCAGAGGCAGGGTCAGATGGGATATTGGGAAGAAACTCTTCCCTGTGAGGGTGGTGAGGCCCTAGCAGAGGTTGCCCAGAGCAGCTGTGGCTGTCCTATCCCTGGAAGTGTTCGAGGCCAGGCTGGACAGGGCTTGGAGCAACCTGGGCTAGTGGAAGGTGTCCACAAGATCTTGGAAACAGAAGATCTTTAAGGTCTCTTCCAGCCAAACCATTCTGTGTTTCTGTTGGTGGATTTCCATAAGACAGAGTTGTGCAATGTGACCTCTCCTCTTAAGCGAGATGATGAGCAGGAAATCTTTAAAAGCCTGTAAAATACTTCAACCAACCTAAAAAATGGTCTTATTGTGGCAGGACTGGAATGGGGAGTGTGTTAATTAACACAAGTGTGGAGTGGGACTGGAAGGGGGAGGAGATGTTCAGCCTCAAAGACCAGTCTGGTCCTCACCATGACCACTGTGGAGGTTCCTTCACATCTCCTAAGTCTGATCCATCTTTCAAGGTGCCCACAGATGCAGATACAGATACTTCTTTTCCTCTTTAATTTTGATCACAAGAAATTAAAGGAATTGAACTACCAACAGATCACACAGCAATGTTAAGCTCGTGCTTCTCCTGGCTGTGTAAGGGCAGCTTGGGAAGAAGATGTTTCTGCAGAGGGAGCCCATGGGATCATGGCAATGTGTGTGCTGCCAGCTGAACCATGCAAACCCAATTCTGCCCATTTTGAGAGCAAAATATAATTTATTATTGAAATCCTGTTACTGCTGAAGTTCAGGGAGCTGATTTGAGCTCAGAGATGGATGGTTTGGAGCTGGAACATGATTTTCTGGGCTGAATCTGCTCGTTTAAAACACTTTCATGATGGAGAGTCCAAATTCCAATAAATTCAAATCTGTCTACATACAGCAGGGGGGAGGTTATCAGTGGGTGCAGCATCAGCCTCAGAATAAACCAAATTCACGTGGCATTTGGTGAGGAGCTGTTGAAATAATCACCTGGAAGGAGATCATCTCAAGGAGGGCCTTGGTTTCAAGGGAAGGCTCATCAGCTCCCCTGCACTGCCTCATGTTATCATGGACAGAGGGGGCCTTAAAAACCTGTTTATAGATCATGTACCCACAGAGAATGTGGTTAAGTATTTATAGTTGTTGTGTCTGTGAGCACATGGTTAAAAAATATATGTGTTATATATTTATATTTATGTCTGTGCCTATAAATTCCTTTTCTACTGAAATTGAGAACAAACATAAAAATCCTCATTCCTAAATGAAACCATCAGCCCCAGCATCTTTTCCTGGAGGGATGTTGGGAACTCGAGGCATCCACCTCGTCTGCAGCACAGGCAGACTAAGGACCAGACATTGGTCTCAATCATTTAGGAACTTTCCACATCCCATGGATTTATCATATAAAACTCATTTTAATCATCAGTTTATGCTAGGATGATTCTGCTGGGCCTGGCTCACAGTGCCCATTTGCTGAACAAGCAATTAATCCTCCATGGGATGGGCTCATGCCTGAATGGAGGAATCCTTAGGGGAGAGATTCTCCCACACCTTGTTGCCATTTCCAGCTGTGAACAAATTTTCCCAAGCTCCCCAGGATGGGTTTTAGGATGAAAATGTGTCCATACATGGCCAGAAAAGAGCCTTTTTGAAGTTTAGCTCCTTTAATTTTTCATATAACAACAACCCTTTTTAACATACAATACAAAAATATTTTGGGATTATTTTAAACCAGGGAGTTGAGCTAGGAATGGAGAGAGATGTGGAAGGGGCATTAATTCCTAATTTCTCACTTTACAAAGAAGCCTGAAGCTGAAGCAGATGGTGTTCAAGGCAAGAAGAGAGGAATTTCACACCCTTCTGTTTAGTCGGGAATTTTTATGCCAAATATATACATTTAGACATCCAAAAGTAGCTGCCTGTTGATCGTATGGCTCTGGATTACACGAGTTTTTATGACAGGAGCGCGATGGGAAACGTTCCCACATGGAGTTACGCTGGGAAAAGGGATTTTTCAGTTGATTTCTCACTTTAATCTGGGAATTTTCATCGTGTAAACAAGGTTTTCCTATGCCTCAGTAGGGAAAGGCTGGAGTAGATAAACTCCAGGATCTGGTCTAGCTCTGCCTGGGAGGAGGTGGATGAGTTGGTGGAGATTTCTGCTGCTCTTGGGGATTGTGAATCTTATTTTTGGGGCTGTTTCTCAATTCTCACTGTGACTAATGGCAATATCCCTGTGGGATAAGACATCTGCCTCCAGGGCACTGAAACACTGAGGGATTTTCAGGGCTTTTGGCTTGCAGGATGTGTGGATGGATGCCCAAAGCCCTCCAGACCTTTTTTAATCATGGGAAAATTTGTATCTTTGATATCCCATGATAGGACAACAAATTTCACATATCATGGTAAAACCTTTATCTTTAAGTGGGACTTTTCACCACCTTTTGGTTTGAATTTCCTAAACCCTGAGTTTTGTGCTTTTAGACAGATGGGGTATTTATTATGGTTTTAATTTATTTTTATCACGGCTCTTGTTTCATTTCATCTCTGCATTTCCTCTTCTCTGAAATTTTTCAAGCCCCTGGTCCCTCCCTCCCCATCTCTGAACTTTGCCATGTGATTTTGGGGAGCAGCAGCACCCAGGGACCGTGTAACTCCAAAGAGAGTTTAGATATTTTATTTAGATATCATATTTATCACAGATATCATGTCTATATAAGTGGGAGTTTAAAAATCATGTTTAACTTTTTCTCCCCTAACTGTGCTTTTTAGCATTTGGATTTATTTACTGATGACTGTGGCTGGATACAGAGTAATTGATGATCATATGCAGAGGTGTAAAGACATTTTCCAGCATCTCCCAAGATTTTGTTGGGCTTGTGGGTGTTTTATCCCACTCAGGATAAAGAAATCTTTAATTCCACCCTGGATTAGACTGTTTTGGTTTGGTTTAGCACAGAAATAAAGTCCTGATAACAGAACTGGTCCAATGCTCCTGTAGAGATAACAGGACTTGGTTCTCAACAACTCCAGCTATAAAATTACAGGATATTTCTGTTCTTAGCAGGAGGGTTTCCATCAGGCCTTGCAGCCCAGTTGGGAAGGTTTTCCTGATGCTCAGCATGTGTGTTTTAATTTTAAATTCATTATTCTGTGCCATGGGCAGCGTTCGTGCTCTGGGTCAGTGTATGCAGGCAGAGTTTCCCTTTAACAGAGCTTTAACAGTGTCCCTTTCCTAGAGTTCCAGCCATTTTCCTACTTAAAAATGTTGTATATTCTGCCCCATTCTGGTTGTTTGATACCCCAGATTTTACATGCTGCTTTGTCTCAGCTAGCACTGCGTGAGAGTAAAGATTTACTCTTATATTCCTTGTTCATTTCAAAGTCTGCATGCCCATTTTATGTCTTTTTTTAATATATTTGAACATCATAAACAGTGTTTTACTCAGTGGCCCCACAGTGACATACTGCCAATGTCTCTCTCCATGCTTAAGGCACAAAGCTGTTTCTGATTCCCAGAAAATGGGAATCTCCTTGTGGAGTCCATAAAGGTCACTTAGAGAACAATCTGTAGCATCTCACCCAATAATTAAATGAAAATATGGAGCCTGCTGGACTCTAAAAAAAACCTTAATGTCTTTTTTTTGTTCTTTGCTCCATTTATTTTGCCAAGTCTGGGAGCTCAGTGCTCTTCTCTCCAGTGAAATTGCATTGCTCCACTTTCCAGCAGACCAGGTTTCAGGTATCCAGGGATGGGAGGAGCAAATCCTCACATTTTTATTGCAAGTAAGGATGCCAAAAAAGGGGCTCTGTGGACTTCACTGCACTAGAAACTTTTGCAGATAGTGGTAATGTCAACAATTTGGTTCTTAATGTAAAGATGATCTTCCAGGAATAGGACATTTGAATGTGCCCCTAAACATAACTTAGTTTTAAATCAAGGTATAAATTTAAGCTGATTTTTAATCATCTCCAGCTTGAGGTGTTTCTGTTTGAATGAAAGTGTTTCATGTTGTTTTTGTCTTGTTAAATGAAAGCATCATGTTTGAATGGAATTCCCTAATACTCCAGTGCTCCAGCACCCTGCATCCATCAAAGGATGGCAGAGGCTTTGTTGTCATGTTCAGAGATGAAGGGATATTTTGGAGGTAGCTTTTCAGATATCCCCTGAATTCTGCAGGAAGATGGTCATTAGAAGATGACTATAGGAATCATATGGAATATTAACAACTGCAATTTAATTAAGTTTAATAGACAGCAGTGATTTTATCCTATAGCCTTATATCCTATATCCTATAGTCTTTCTGTGAACAATCTGCAGAGTGTTCTGCAGACCAGCAAATACCCCAGAAATTACAGCAGGCCATCTCAAAACCATATCTCTTGTATCTCTGAGCTCAGATCCTGAAGGCAACCACATGAAGAACTGGAAGAATGCTAGGAAAAAAGGAATAAGGGGGATTTATTTCCATTTAAGCTTTGGAGCAGTTGCTCTGGAATATTCCTGCTGCCTGTCTTGAAATGAGAGTAAATCTCTGAATTATTGTGGAAAAGGTTGTTTGTTGAGGACTTGAATCCCTTTTCTCATTTGGCCAGAGCAGGAACAGGTTGTACTGGGGATGGAAGGGAGGGAAGAACCCCAGAGCCTGGGAGTGAGGGTTTCTCACCCAGCCCAGAGGAAAAAGTAGCAGAGGAGGGAGAATTAGCCAAAATCCTGCAGCTGAAGGAAACGAGGCCAGGAGGGACCTGGTGACTGACCATCAGGTCTGTGGAACAGCTGAAAATGAGCCCAGAGAACTAGAGACCTTGAACTCTGGTATTTTTTGGTCATTTACTAGACTGTTTTAAAAAAATCCATATCTGGCTTTGCTGATTAGTGCTTTTGCACTGATCTCAGCAGCAGTATAAGTTTTTTAGTGTGGCCAGAGGAGTTTCACAGCACATTTGCTGTGCAGCTGCTGAATGTCCCATGTGGAATTATGGATATCTAGAGGCCTTCTAGAGCAGAGCGATGGTTTCGCAGCTTAGATGTGTGGGGACATAAAACTCTACATGATTTATGGGTTTTTGGGGGGCAAAAATGTAAAGCCCCCCAACAAGTACTCCAACAAAGAGTCATTATAATAGATATATAAGTCTGGTAACACTCACCTGTCAGCACTGAAAAATGCTGCTCTTGGCTCATCACACCAAGGTTTTATTGCTCTCTGCATGCTCCTGACCAGTCTTGAGCTGGCAAAGCTGGGCCTAATGGACCCTGCACTCCATTAAGGGCTGTTGGAAGCAGGCAGCTGATGGATGATGCTGACTCCCAGTGACTCTCAGGGAAATCCCTCGGGAGCAGCTCATGCCTGCTCTGAAATATGCAGCCTGCCATTGCTGGATAGAAGCTTTTTGCTGGCTTGCAAAATGCCATGAGGTTTGATCAAATCTGTGATTTTTGATTGCCTGTGATTCAACAGGGCCTTGAGAATGTTGTTGTGAGCTTCTGCTGTGTCCTGGTTGCTTGGCAAGAATTGAAGGTAAAAGATTAAAAAATAAAAAGGGAGAACAAAATTCATGATGCGGGGTCATTCCTTATTTTCAGGATTTTTTTCCCCAATGGGATGTTGTATATTTTGAATTCCAAAGGCTTTAGGGATATTAAAAACTCCTTCTAAGGGAGCACACATCTGTATTTGTCTGTACTGTTGTTGTAAGATTATACAATGTCTCCAATACTGAATTCAAGACCTTCTAGGGGTTGTTTTAGCAAAAATTTCCTTGTGAAATGTCTCAAAGCTCTTCAGACTCTTTATTTCTAAGAATATCTGTGGAGTTCATGTTAATTTTGGATGAGGATGGACATACTTTTTTTAAAGTTGTTTGCTCATATTAAAAATAAAGGCAGAGGCACCAATAATAATGAATCTGATTATTAATGGAAATATGCATCCTATTGGGATTTTGAAACCTGTTTCCTTTTTATCTTCAATTCTGCCATCAAAATGTCCTGTGATAGTGAAGTAAAAAGGCAGCAGAAGTAAAAAAGATCAGTAGAACTTTGTCCAACACATGGAGTAAGGTGCATGGTCCAATATCTCTGTTTAGACAGTGAGTCATAAGTCCTCAAACATATGATAAAAATTATGATTTTTAAACTCTACTTTCATTTAGATGCCCAAAAATAATTTCTGCATAAGACTTCTTGAAGTATTCCAGTTGCAAGTATATCTCAGAGGAGATAACCTTCATAGGAGAGCAAGGGTTAGAACTATTTTGGTGGAAAATGAATAGCTTTTTTTGCCTCAGCTTGAATTTGGAGGCAGATCCTCACTTTTACTGTAGAGGGTGGTGGTTCTGCTGGTCCTGGAGCAGTGGCTTTGTATAGCTGGAGGTCTCTTCTTTAGCCCATATGGCACGGGCCATTAATAGTGGGAGATATGGAAGAGCAGAGCCCAGGGAAGTAGGAGAGGGAGGTTTACTGCTTTTTCTGTGTAATTAATGTGTTGTACCACAATTTCCTTCCAGCAACTGAATACTAAATATTAATTGATGCAAACTGTGTGACACTTTGATGGGTGGGAAGTTCCACATGCCCCTGCCACATGCACTGGGAACCCCAAAACCCCCCAGATGCCAAAGCATGGGAAGCAGGAGAATCTGCCCTTCTGCCCCATGCAGGTGAGACCCCACCTGCAGAGCTGCCTCAGCCCTGGGATCCAACATCACAAAGATACAGAGCTCCTAGAGAGAGCCCAGAGGAGGCCATGGAGATGCTCTGAGGGCTGGAGCCCCTCTGCTCTGGAGCCAGGCTGGGAGAGCTGAGGGTGCTCACCTGGAGAAGGGAAGGATCCAGGGAGAGCTCAGAGCCCCTTCCAGGGCCTGAAGGGGCTCCAGGAGAGCTGGAGAGGGACTGGGGACAAATGCCTGGAGTGACAGGACACAGGGAATGGCTTCCCACTGCCAGAGGGCAGGGTTAGATGTGGCTGCCCCATCCCTGAAAGTGTGCAAGGCCGGGTTGGATGAGGCTTGGAGGAACCTGGGCTAGTCGAAGTTGTTGCTGCCCATGGCAGGGGGTGGAATGAGAAGAGCTTTAAGGTCTCTTCCAGCCCAAACTGTGCTGTGATTTAGAAGCAATCCAGGAAAAGGAAAGGAGGAGTCCACACACGCTGGACGGCCGTGGCAGGCTTGGACTCCCACACAGCCACCCTGTGTCCAAACATCTGGTGCATCTGAAATTGGGAAATGCTCTGTGGTTTGCTTTGTTTCAGGTTGTTCCAGAGGTTCTTTATCCTTTTCTTTGGAATCATAGAAAGCATTGATGGAATATTTACAGGAGAGATGTCCATTTTGGTAAACGGTGTATCAGTTTCCACAAAACCCTTTGGATTTTGTCTTTTATTTTTGCTTGCACCAAATCATCATTATGTCATCTGTGGGTTGTTTTTTTTTTTTTTAGGAGGAATATAGAGCAGAAGGAATTAGCTGGCACAACATCGACTACATAGACAACTCCAGCTGCATCAACCTGATCAGCAAGAAGCCAACGGGGCTGCTCCATCTGCTGGATGAGGAAAGCAAGTGAGTAGGAAAATGCTGGGTTTGTAAATGAGATTTGTTGTTCAGTTAAAATGTGTTTATCCTTTTTTCTGAAAAAAAAACAACTTCCCAGAAAGGTGCTAATAGCTTGCTGGGCTGATTGGTGTTTCTAGTGTTGTTTTTGAGGTGGTGACACACAGAGTGGAGAATCAGCCAGCTGAGCAAAAAGCCTTAAAAAATAATAATTAAAATTCCTTTCAAGAATTTCTTCCATTAAAGGGAAGGGAAAAGGTTTCCTTTGCTTCTCTCTTCATTTCTTTCCCTGTCTCTTGGAGTGTGACAATGTGAAGGTGCTGAACCCAAGTGTGTGAGTTAAAGCAGCATGTGTAGGTGCTGTCATTGAGATATAAGGTGGATTTTTCAATTTGCTGGTAAAAATTGAAGCAGAGTGAAGTGAGGGCACTTGTCCATAGGGGCTGCATTTCCACAGGGTTTCATGGGCATCAGGGACTTAGCTCAGATGGTTGCATCCATCTGTCTTGGGAGAAGTTCTTGGGGGAACGTGTGGCTTCTGGGGCTGCCTTGGTGTGGAAACTTTGGAGCAGAACTGTTCTCCCATCGGATGCTCGTGCCAGTTTCATCCATGGGAAAGGCAGGGAAAGGCCAGGTGGTTTTGCTGAGGTCACCTCAGATCCATGTGGCCAGGGGCACGAGGTCTTCTCCCACCATTTGCCTTGCAGGTTTCTCCCCCACTTCTTGTCTCGTTGATGAGAGACCAGCAGTGATGCTCTCCCAGTGATATTGTACTGGGATAAAACAACTTAAATGGGGTAAAGTTGTGAAATACATCCCCATGCTGCAGATTTCCATGAAGTTTGAGGATGGAGGGTTGGCTTTCTCTACTGAAGCAGGCACAGAAGTGGAAGCTCAGAATGTCTCTGTTTTCCCTTTCATGGATATGAAAGAAGTGGAAAAATTTTCCTGTTAGGTTTGCAGCTTCTTCCTTTCAATTCTCTCCACTCAGTTTTCCTCAAGCCACAAACCAGACGCTGCTGGACAAATTCAAGCGTCAACACGAAGGGAACTCCTACATTGAATTCCCAGCAGTGATGGAGCCAGCTTTCATCATCAAACACTACGCGGGCAAAGTGAAGTATGGAGTCAAGGTCTGTCACCCAGCTGTTCCCCGACAGTTGCTTTCATCTAAATCTGGGTTTAGGAAGGAAAGCTCCAGAGGCTCCACAGGGATGTTTTGGAGAGGACTTGGTCCAAGAAGATGGGAGGGTCAGGAGAGAAGTGTATGGGGAAATGAAAAGGTAGTAGGGACAGGGTCTTCCTGTTCTTCACGTGGGCATTTTGGGGAAGAATTTAGGGAAGTGCAGTGAGTTCAGTGCTACACCCCGACAACGAGTTGAAATTGGGTGTCTGGTGACCTTTCTGGACTTGGTTTGTGTAGAAAACCCAGTGTTTTCCTCATCATTAGCCACTTTTAATACAGATTATGTGTGCTTAGGTCTCCACATCCCACTGCTACAGGTACTTTCTGGAATCCCACTCAAATTATTCCAAAGTTGACCCCATTTCTATTCATGCCAGTTATTAGCAGAAGGAATTCCGGTGGCCAGATGAGCCTGTGTGAAAAATAGCCTTGGGATTTGCAGCTGCAAATCTCTCATTATGTTTGTGATGCAATAAATGCACATGATAAGCATCAGAGATGATGATCATAAAGAGGTATCAAATATGGGAGCAGGAGAGAAAAAAGAAACAGGATTCAATAATTGTGCTGGCCCAGAGATAGCCTGGAAGATCCTACCTGGAGTATCACGTGGATATTGTTTATTTTCCTCTTTCCTCCTCCTTCTCTTCCCTAGGATTTCCGGGAGAAGAACACGGATCACATGCGCCCGGACATCGTGGCTCTCCTGCGGAGCAGCAAGAACGCCTTTATCTGTGGGATGATTGGGATTGATCCCGTGGCTGTTTTCCGCTGGGCCGTCCTGAGGGCCTTTTTCAGGGCCATGGTTGCGTTTAGGGAGGCTGGAAAACGATACGTGGAGAAGAAAACTGGTACGTGTGCTCATCACCTGATCCTGGAGCCTGTTTTTCAGCAGCTATTTGGGTCTAACGTGTTATTACCCTGTTTTAAGTAGCCTGACTTATTAGGAGTTTTGAATCTATTAGAATATTTGCTGAATTAACAGGTAGATTTTTTGTGAAAGTCACATTTAAAGGTACATTTGGATTTTAACGTATCATAAGGAAATATTTTCACTTTACTGCTGCTTTAATTTTTCATTTTTGTAGGATGCATGGATAGAAAAACACAAGTCATTCAAACAGAGACATACAAATTATCCAGGAAAGAAGGCAAATTATTTTTGTAATAATTCTTGAACTGTTAGTTACATCTGGAAACAAAAAAAGGCAATAAATCTTCCTATGATTTTCCAAGCTGTTCACCCTTTCAGCTGCAGGAGAGCATGTCTCTTGTCTAGCAAAATTCATGGCTTTGCAGTCATCCAGAACCACGGATCACAGGGGCATTAAATTAAAGGAAAGTGATGGTGCATCATCATGCTGTGGCAGGCAAGACCTGGCTGTGCTTTTAGACCATTTCTCAGCATAAAGCAATTTCGGAAAGACGGGTACAAGCTATTACTGTTCATTTCTGGGCACAAGAGGGCTTGAAATCCGTGATGGAATTAGAGCCTCAGCAGGGAAAATGTCAGCGGGGTTAAAATTAAAGGCAGAGCCGCACCATGAATTACTTTGTAATCAGTGAGGTTTGCATGGTGGAGAGTGAGGGAGCCTGGGACAAGGAGCATAGGGAGGCAACTGTTCAAGCAGCAAGAATCATTTTCTTGGGAGCAAATCCTAAGAAGAGCAGGAGGCAAAAAATCAACTTTCAGTTCTTGCGGTTCTTCCTCTGACACCTCCCGGATGCGGCGTAAGAGAAGAGCTGACTCTCATGAGCCTGGGTCTGTCTGGCACGTCAAGGCAGCATTTTTGGACACAGTAACCAAAGAGAGAGATGGCAAAGATATTTGGCTTTGGGAGAAAAACCACTCCAAAGGGGTGCCTTCCAAAACCCATCTTTGTATTTTCATCTTGCATAAACCCCAGGCTGAACTCAAATGAGGTAATCCAGAAGATAAGAAAAAATCATTCAGTCTCAGGAAGTAAGAGCTGATTTCAAGCCCTGCTTCGCTTTCTGTGTCTCTGGCAACTGGTCCTGCACACTGCTGTGCTTGTCTCCTCACTCCTGCTTTTCAGTCCAGAGTTTGTAGCAGTAATTGTTTATTTGTTTATATCTCTCTTTCTATATATATCTGTATCAATATATAGATATGATTATAGATATATATATATGTAACTGGATGAGACCAGGAGGTCTTGAGACAATTCTGAGACTCAATTTTTGTATCGCCTTCTCTTTCCATACCAAAATTAACTAATACATGGTGATGGCTGAATTTCTAAACCTTTTCATGATGCTGCTCTATTATCTGTCCATGTCCTTTAGCCTGTACTCAAGTGGCATTGTGCTTTGTACCCTCTGGGTTGTGAGTCAAAGAAAAAGCAAACCCCTCAGAAAGCTGGATAAGGCTTGTCTTAAATTTACCAACAATCCTCAGATCATTTATACCCTAAATTTTTATGTGCATCAAATTGGGAAAAAGTCATGAGAAAATTTCCATTATACAGGCAGCATTACTGGGAGGTGATATCCTAAATGTAAATTTCATACTGAGGTACACCTTATCTGTGGGAAAAACTTAGCCTACAAGCAGTGGCAGAGCTGGGATACTGTCCTTGCCCTCTTTGGAGAACTACCCACCATGTCCAAGCATGACCATCCAGGCTGGACAGGCCTTGGAGCAACCTGTAGTGTAAGGTGTCCCTGCCCATGGCAGGGGGTGGGACTGGATGATTCTTAAGGTCCCTTCCAACTCAAAACTGTTCTGGGATTCTGACTTTGCCCAGGTCACACTTAGCAAGGTGAGATCAGTAGCAGGGTTTTCATTGTGTTTTTGCTGATGTGACCTTACACCCATCCCCTGTTCCACTGTCCTCCTCCAAAATCCTGTCACCAAAGCATGTGGCTGTGGAAGAGGTACACATGGGCAGAAGGCTCAGCCAGTGTCAGGACAGTGGGATGGGCTGGTGTAACATGATGCATCCACTGCCAGGTGCTGGAATTCCCTTCCCTTCTCCAATATAATGCAGAAAAGCCCCAAATTGATGTTTTGCCTCTATGGCAGAAAACATTTGTGATTTATCAAAGTATCACTAAAATTCTCCCATCGTGATAGATAGAAGCAGAGAACCAAAGGCAGCACATGTTTGAGGTTTATTTTGTTTTTTATCAAACCTTGATGGCTTTAATTAGCCTGATTTGAGCATCTGCCTGCCAAGAGATGTGGACCTGCTGACAAAATGATGCAAGAAAAGTAAGAGAGAGTAAGAAAAGCCTCTCTCACACAGTCATCCACATGCACACAGGGACTGGATGATTCTTACAGATGATGTTATTTGTACAGATATTTTTTCAAGACGTGCTGCCCATTTTTGGTTTCTGATGCCCTTTCCCCATCCATCAGGCAGGTGAAGTGAGGGAGCAGGGAAATCTCCAAAATTTACGTCTTTTAATTAAAGGTTCTTTGCATTCTTTGTCTGAACCCCAACTGGATCTCTCATGCTTTTACGCTTGCAACACCCAACAGGGTTTTTCCCCAAAAATCCCTAGCTTATGTCTAAGCAGCTCTGTGAAATTTTACTTTGCTTCCTTTCCACATCATCCTTTTGGTTGTCTCCTCCATGCCAAGCAGATGCTTCTGGAAGGATAATCAGCATTTTTTCTTGCTGGCTTTGGGGACTCTTCTTTTTTTGTGCACCTGATACCCTCCTAGTGCAGCTTTTGGTGGTTGTGTGATTGGCCTCATTAACTTGAAGATGAAGAGCAGCAGAGTGGTGTCACTGTGAATTTTCTTTGGTACCTTTGTGTTTCTGCCTGAGTGATGCTTCTTAGAGTGCTGCCAGCACTGCTTGAATGAAAGATGCCAGGATCAGGCGAGCTGCACTTAAGCTGAAGGGTGGAACTCTTCAATAATTTGATTTTTAATTATTTTTCTTACTAAGTGTATCAATGAGGATTGAAATGGTCCAGTAGAACTGCATGTTAGAACTGGATTTGTTTGTGAACTTGGATTAAAGGAACACTGTCAAGCTTTTTAGGAAAGAAAATTGGCTGATTGACTTTTTTGCTGTCATCGATACACATTTATTATGCAAAACCCTCTAATTTGTAGCAAAAACTTAATGGAAAAAAATGGTGCTATTCATATAAACTAGGCTGCAGAGACTTGGTTTTACTGGACCTAAATCCTTGCTCTGACAAAGGTTTTGTGGTCTTGAGGTTGTCCCTGTCCTTGATGGGCTCTGCAGTTGGATTTGGCCAACAAGGGTTGCTCCTTGGGTAATTCCTGCTTAAAAATAATCCTACTGGCTTCTGCAGATTTATTCCTGAAGCTGATCACCAAAAAAAACCACTGGCCTCAAAATAATCAATTAAAAAGGCTGCACTTGCCAAACAAAGGTGACAGCAACCAAAAACTTGGTGTTTGAGGTCTCACTGGTGTTAAGGTGAGGAAGACGCCCCTTGGCAGTGTTCCTGTGGAAAATTCAGATCAGTCCTTTCCGATGGTTCGATGTGTTGATATGAAATGCTTCCATAGATGCTGGCACAAAGTGACTCCACGGTGACCTCCCCACGCCTCACTGGGAGTGTGGCACATCCTGGACTTGGCCAACAGTGACAGAGAGATGCTGTGTGTTGGCACAGCTTCACTTCTCCTCCACCCTGTGCTCACAGCTGGGCCATCAGAAGTCCTCTTGGTCCATTGATGGTTTCTTCCAACCTATCCTGCCAAACTCCAGACTCTGTGTTCTCTGCCCTCAGGGAATATGGAAATGGTGCTTAATGCAAATAATTTACATTTTTCCTTTTAATTGCCAAAATCTGAGCAAAATGTAGCACTGGGATGCATGATGTGAATTCCAGGTGGTTGTGTCATGGGCATCTGGACAGGGATTTGTGGGTAACACTGGGCGGAGGCAGAGAAAGGATTTTAAAAATAAGTTAATAAAACTAAAGATTTATCTAATAATCCTCTTTTTGCCTAAATAATCTTGGAGTGATTATTAAGTGTTTGTACTCTGTCTAATGAGGATTATAATTGGGACTGGGACGTGGTCCAGCCCGTTGCTTCCATGCCACAGTGCCATGTGGAGGAAACCACAGTTAAATTGTGTCGAGCACAAAAACCTGTGACCCTCGAGCTCCTTTGGGCTTGTTCCTTCCCCCTCTCCTGACTTCTGCTTATAAAATCTTTCTCTTCTCTCCATTTTTTTTGTTTGTTTTTATTTTGCTTCCCAAGGGCATGATGATGCAGTGCCATGTGCGGTTTTGAAAAGTGTGGATAGTTTTAGCTTTCTCCACCACCCAGTTCATCAGAGGAGCTTAGAGATCCTGCAGAGGTGCAAGGAGGAGAAGTACAGTAAGGCTCCACCACCCGCCCTCCCCTCTGATACCACACTCACACGTCCAGAAATGGAAACCAGGTGCATTCCATGTAGAAAGGATAAAAAACCAATGCCTGAGGAGCCCTTCATGATCAAACCAGCTGCCTCAGAGCAGTTTTGAACCTATTGGGAAATGATTAGGCAGAGTTGGAAGAGTCAAATTAAAAGCAAACCCATATCTCTTGAGATCTTGCAAAAATCGTTTTGTTGGCAATTTTCCTGTTTACTCACTGACATTAATAAAGAATATTCCTGATACAAAGCTGGTACAGCTGGAATCCAACTTAATTTGGATTTCACTGGACTTCAGGAATATCTTTAGCTTGTGCAAATATTGTCTCCCAGGGCTTTTACTTAAAACAGAGGCATTCTCAATGTTATTTTACAGAATGATGCACTTGGTCTCCATTTCTTTGTCTTCACTCCTCTGTCACGTAATAAACTCATCCTGCATGACAACATGGACACTCTTGCCTGCACTACTCTATTTTATTTTTATATTTAAATAGATATTTGGTGCTCTCATGTTTAGATATATTATTTTTCTACCATTATTCTCTTCATTCATGTTGCGTGTTAAAGTTGACAGAAATAGAGGTGCTGTGCAGGGGCAAAGCCTCAGCCCAACTTGCTTAAACTTAATGAAATTCAGGTGTAAGTGGAAACCACCTTTTTATCTGTAGAGCTGAGCACGGTAAGTACAGTAGGTGCATGTTAAATCTTCATAAATATGGTTTTCCTGTTAGAAACCTTCTATCAGACGTCTGTGCTTCTTGCAGCATGTGGGGTTGGGGGAACAGTGGTGGTTTACGTCTTAATTTAAGCTTTCATTCTTAATTTAACTACATTATTTTCCCCTATAAGTTCCCAACACTGCTATAAGAAAATATGAAGGAGTGATATTAAATTTTACTTGACTTTAGATTTTATTAAGAGGTGTTTTGCCAAGTGACCTTACTGATATTACTAAGAAACCATTGGAAAGGAAGATAGTTATCAGGAGAGTAATTTTACTTGCAATTAATGAACCAATTTTACTTTAGTTTTTAAGTTGGCTCAGCAATATGGGAGATTTTGGGGGGGTTAGTTTGCAGTTCCTTAGGTGGGAAAAAGGAAATTCATACAACTCAAGAGATATTTAGAGCTTTAATTTAGTGGGAAGCAGGAAGTTGAGCTCGTTGTTGAGCTCAACACCTCAAAACCTCACTAATATAGATGAATCCACACAATTTGGGATCTCTTAGGATAAATCTAAGAAGAACATTGCCACAGTTTGTGAATTGGCATCTGACCAGGAAAACAAGTAATTCTTGTTTTGCATTCAGAGATCCCATCTTCCCACGGGGTGTGCTCCTGCTTCCCCAGGCTCCCGGCCTTGGCAAGCTGAAGTGGGCTTGGAGCGTGTGGAACGTTCCGGTTCAGAATCCGTCAGGTTTTGGGCCCCACAGGCAAGCTTGGCCCACAAGTCAGATGAGGTTATACATCCACATCATCCTTGAGACAGGAACCAAGGTCAGCTCCTTGTCTTGAAGTGTGCAATTAGTTCTGAACAAAGAGAGAAAACAAATTGGTTTGATGAGTTTATTGGGATTCCTGTAGGTCCCTTCATGTTCAGCTTCTGGAGCCAGCTGGTCGCCCTTCCCTTACCATCAGCTGCTTCCCTAATACTCCACCACCAGTTCCTCCAGAGCAAGGCACTGGGTTTAGACACCTCTGATTCAGGACTGGAGGTCTGCTGGTTGGCATTCATCCATAGGGAGTAGACAGGGCTTGTCCAAAACTCTTCTCAACAAGGGCAAAGACCTGTTAGGTAAATCAGTGCATCTTTCCAAAACACTCCTGCTGAAAGAAATGGAATATGCTTCAAAATTCAGAATAATTTTCTGCCTGGAGTGTAAACCAGATCAGGCTGTGTCTGAGCCTGACAGAAAGGTAGGAAGACAGATTTTGCTCCAAAAAGAAGGGTAGGCATTAAAAAAATCTTGGAAATACCAGTGAAATCCCATTTTTCATGGACTCCTTTAGATAAGAAAAGCCTTCTGGGCCTTACTGGGGGAGTACCCAGGCATATTAAAATATATTAATTTAATCTGTATTAAAAATAGATCCAGCTAGACATTAGGTGCTTTCTTAGTCTAAAACTAGCTATACAAAGTACTAATGTAACATTTTAAGCAGATTCCTGGTTATTCCAATTTTTCCCTATTTACAATTGGGTTTCTGTGCTCTAAATCAGGATTTTGGACACAGAAATGCCAGTCTCGAAAGAGGTACCAGAACACCCCTAGGACAAGAAATGTAACCCAAAAATGGCTTAAATGGCAAAAAGAGGGATTGAAAAGAGTTTTGAGCTTGGGTATTGTTAAGCACTCAGATGCATTACCTGCCTTGCTTTCCAAAAGCCTCCGGTGCTGGGGATGCCAAACCTTCTCAGCAGGAGTGATTTGGTTGGTCCTGCCTTGGAGCACAGGCAGGATTCAAAGATGACCTGGGACAGCACACCCTCAAATTTTCTTTTGTTAACATTTCCAGAATATTTGGGCACCTTTAGATGCAAAAACTTGACCAAGTGGACCATCAACCTTTTCAGGGATCTCCTGCCCAATTCAAGATAAACAGATTCTCCTGTTCAGCTTCAAGATGAGCTGTTACAATACCTTAACAGGGCAAGGAGGATGGTAAATGTCCTGTTAAAGGGATTTCTTTGGTAGGAACTCATCTTCTCCTCAGGAATTCCAGGCTCAGAACAGCAGACTGAGCTCAGGTCTCAGCATATTTGCTTTGTGTTCATCTTTCAGAATAAAAAATCACCAGGACACCTTTTAGCTCAGCAGCTGGGCTGCATGAAATAATGGAATTATAAATATGGGGAGGAGAGGATATGCCATTGCTTCCTTCTGTCCTGCTACAAACCATAGTTTAGATTTTTTTCTTTTTAGAAAGCTTTTTTTTTCCCCCTTTTTTTCCCACTGTAGATGTCTCAGGGTAGAATAAAACAGATTTTTCCCATGCTGAGGTGAGAGCTGTGATTTTTCCTGTCTCACAGCAGTGATTTTGAGACAGTTATAAAATTACTCAGCTGTTTTCATGTCAAACTCCACATTATCAGATCTTTATATTTTTGTGGTTTGGTGACTTGAGGTGTTTTGTTGTCTACAATAATTGTCTCCTGTCTTCCTAAGTGCTTGGTTATAAAACATTTCCACTTCAGGGAAGATTACAGCTGCTACTGTAACCGTGTGTGGCAGCTTCCTTGGCTGAATACAAAATAGATACTTTATTTAATATATTGTTTTATTAGATAGATTTTATTACAAATAAATTATTCTAGATATCAAAGGGTATAGGCTCAATAGGCAATCAAGCCTTTATAAAATAGTATATAAAGCATTTCCTATTTGCTGCACATGTCCATCTCTTTGGAGGAAGGGAGAGAAGAAGTGTCTGAGGAATAAATGACCATTTTTCCAAGCATTCTAATTATGCCCAGGTGTTTTGCCCATGCAGCTGGGTTATCCCATGCACAGTGGAAAGCTTGGGAATCTCTTGGACGTGGAGAACATGAGTGGCTGCTCCCTCCATCATTTCCTTCCCTCACCCCGTTTGCTGGCTGGGACAGCATGTCCCTAAAACACCCCATGGGTGTGTGGGGAGGAATTAGAGGCTGGAGCAAGCAGTGTTACTCACAAGGGTGATGACTCTGGCAGGGGGGTGGGACTGGGGAGCGATGGCATCCCTGGCACCCGGCTGTGCCCGGCATGTGCCAGGACACGTCCGCGCTGCTCCGCACCAGAGTCAGGCCTCAGCTATGGCTCTGCTAATTGTCTCTGGGGACGGCTCTGCTAATTGTCTGTTGGGTTTGAGCCAGTTGGAAACGTCTTCCTCATGTGCTGCTTCAGGTATCACTCGGAAGAGCCCGCGGACGCCGCTCTCAGACCTCCAGGGAGTCAACACCATCAACGAGAGGAGCCCACGGTAAGGCTCCTGCTTTTACCTTGGCATGGCCAGGATCTGGGATGGGAGAGCACTGTCAGTACCTAAAAATGACTGTATTGATATTTCTTCCATCTCGCCCGTCAATCTTCCCTCTCCTCTCCCTCTCTCTCTCCTCT
>VXBC01000812.1:440871-478744 GCA_013399945.1 Ploceus nigricollis | reverse complement strand
TCCTCTCTCCTCTCTCCTCTCTCCTCTCCTCTCCTCTCCCTTCTTTCTCTGCCATGTGATTGGATCTAAACACCTTTCCTGACTAAACAGCAGGCAGGAAAAGCAACTTCCCTGTGTCAAAGGCAGCAGTTGTTGGTGGTGGGTGTATGAGGAGATAAGAAGCTTAAAAAAATTAATGAATGTGCCAATGTCAATGAAATAGTCATTTAAGGAGGGCAGGTTTGGGTGCAGAACTGCATATACAGCATGTGGTGGCTCCAGGCACCCTGGAATGTGGAAAACCTGGAAGTTGTGGGGTTTGAGATGGTACTTTGCCAAATGCTTGCTTGTTTTCGGGGGGTGGAAGCACATTTGCTTCAAAATTGATTGATTTTTACAGATTTTATGTAATTTTTTATTTTTAAACCCTTCCTTGAAGTTTCTGACCATTTAAGCAGCTACTGAATGAAACTCAGGTCTACACTTGAGATACAGAGCTGTCTCTCTTCTGCAAAGCCTTCTCCATCCCCATTCCATGATTAACTTGCTTGTGAAGCCAAAGTCTTCATTTCCAAGGCATGGCTGGGCACTGATCTTTTTCCCAGCTATTCTTGTGCTATTCCTCTGCACATCCCAGGGGGTCTGATTTTCCCAATACCCCTCTAAAGGCGTGTGGTACCTCTCTGCTTCCCTCTGAGCAGGTGTGTGCTGGGGAAGGAAGTGATAGGAGCACCCTCAGCTCCTACAGCCACTGCTTGGAGCTGCAGATATCCAAGTGTGTCTTTTTGGCTGCTCTGAGGTTAATGAGAAGCCCAGAACAAGTCAAGAGGAGTCTGAGTTTGTCTCCTGAAATGGGCCCATTAAATCAGTCCTTGCATCTCAGTGGCTTCCCTTCCATACAAAATTAAATATCCTTCAAGGATATTATGAAGGCTCGTTTTTAATGGTTTTAATGCCAAACGGCCACAGCAAAAATTAGGTACACATCGTTCCTTTTTTTCTAGGGGAAGAAAAGTGGCTTCTTCTGCCTTGTTTTGTTCACCATGTGCTCTCTGAGTGCCATCAAGAATAGAATGTCCTTCTTCTTCTGAATTCCTCCCCTTTAAGAGAGACAGTGACATCCTACTGAAGGAGAACTGAATGTTCTCACATCATTACAAGTCCATTTCAGTGGTTAGAGAGCATGGAATTTACTTAAAATGGTGGGATTTGAATTCATAAATTTGTGCCACTTCTCGAGTTCAAGCAGAAATCCAGGTGGTACAAGCAATGCCACTCTATCCTGGGAAGGTGGTGCAACCCTGGCTGTCCTCACCTGAGCCTTTGCCACCCTCCTTTCCTTTCTCATAATGCTGCAGCTGCTGGGGCTCTGGTGGGTTGGGTTGCGATGATGTCCTCGGTAACGCTCAGAGCAGGGAAGGTTGGTGTCTCCAGAGGTGACACCTCTGTTCCCTGTTTCCAGCACCTCTGATTGTGCAAGTTTCCCTCAGGATAACGTAACATGAAACTTTGTCCCTTTGGAGATCTTCCCTTGGAGATAAGAGGATTCCTGCAGTTTCTCTATCCAACCTTTGGCACGTGAGGAGCATCTGTGAACTGGGGCAGGGCTTTTCTTGACAGCCCAGCTCCAGCTTTGGAGGCACTTTAGTGTGGGAGCTGGGGCTGTCAACATTTTCATAGCCCAAAATATTTCAATTATCTCAGCAAAAGGACATTGTAAAGGCAGGGAAACTCCTCCTGACCCAGGCAAGGAGGAGGATGTGTTTATTTACTGTGGAGTTCAGTGTGTGGTCAGCTCTGGTTATGTGCTTAGCCCATGCCAGCACAGCAGACAAGTCAGCCTAAACAGCCAGCATTGAGGAACTGTGTTTTTCTTCCTCATCCTCAGCAGCTGTGTCCTACCAGCAGCCTCAGTTTGAGCCTTTATTTGTAGAAAAAAGTGCTTTTGGAGTCATCCTAACTCCTGTGTTCCTCCTCCTGTGATGCCTCAATAGCATGGTCTGTGATCTTCCCTTGGGCATCATCAGTAATGGGTCCCCAAATGTCACCTTTGCCCCTTCCTTCTGGAAGTACAAACCAGGTGTCTCGTAAGATCTCCAAGCCTGTACTTTCAGAGTAGACTGGTGATTTTGATCCCTTTCATTGTAGCTGCTTTTGATCTGGAGAGTCGTGTCACCCTTGATGAATGTTGGTATTTCAGGTAAATGGCACTTGTTGAGCAAGAGGAGGTGAGCACAGGAGTGAAGGTAACACATCTGGGAGAGAGGTTGGCATTAGCAGCTTCCCAGCAGATGGACTGGCAAGCCATTTATGGCTCCAAATTAAACAGGAATTGCTTTCAAAGCCATCTCATGATCATGTGGTCGCTGATAAGTCTGGTTGTGCATCCAACCTACAGGATAGCCTGGGGCCTGTTTCTAAAAGCAATTTTGAAGCATGACATCACTCAGGAAGTCACTGTGGAGGGTTTAGGGAGCCAAGTGCTCTCCTCTGATCTCAGAAAAAAAGTGGACGGGTGGTTTGCACATGCTGGGTGGGAAACCAGGCTTCAGCAGAGCATTCCAAGTGCCTTCCCCAGCTGCTGAGAAATGAAGGCCAGGCCATGCCTAACCAAAACCACTTGGGCTGGTTGGGATCCTGCTGGTTTGTGCTCACTAGTGACACTTTTATGTGCAGGGGTGTCTGAGCAGGTGTTGGTCTGGAAGCAGCTGGCTGGGCTAGGAGAGGTGATTGAAGCCTGCATGTGTTGCCATGTGAACGTATCCATCCTAAAGTGTCCATAATGAACAGAGCTGTCATTTTATCTCTTGGGTTTTTTAAAGCCACGTGGGAATTTCTAGGATTTTCCAGAGAGGTTGACCAGGATTCATGGTGTTGTACATCCCAAAAGTGGCTAATGAGTTTTAGTGGTTCCCATCAACTGGTGATTACTTTTTTCCCACCTGCAAACAGGAGAGTTTTGGTGGATGGTGCCTGAGATGTAAAGAGAAGAAAGGTGAACAGGAGGGATCACTTGGATATTCAAGCTTCTCACTAACCATCTGTGAATGGAATGCTTAAGAAAGCAGGTCCTGAAGCCCTTAACCAGGGGTTTTGCTTTGCTGTGATTGATCCCTCCTTATAATAGTGGTCCATGTCAAAATGCTGATTTAATAGGATCAGGAAGGAATTTGGGAAGTGCTTAGATGAGGCAGTGAGGTGACGTTGCTCTGAGGATCTGGCTCCAGGCTTTGAGCTGGCTGAACGTACAGCTTTACATCCTTTAATTTTTAATTTCCATGTGGCAATTGAGATTTGCCTTTCATCCAAATCAGGCAAAGGACTGCCTCGTTGTCAGAGCTCAGAAGTGGCCGGCGCCTGAGGCCACCTTTAAACCACCGTGTCCTTCAGCATCCTCATGACCTGGTGCAGCCTGGAGTCTCCTCCTGTTCCTTTTCCTCCTGTCTGAGATACCCTGGGGGGGAGGGAGTGCATTGCAGCCCTCACATCCTTCCTTAGATTGCTTTTATTTTGTATGATGATTTCTGCAAGGCTGATAAAAAATTTAGAATTTAAAACCCCCAACAAATCACCAAAAACCCACCAAGCCAAAAGTATTTTGGTGGGATGCTGCCCATAAGAGGCTTCATGTCCCCCAGACACCACTGGAAGGCTCCTCACCTCTGGAAATTGCTTATCCTGATGTGTAGTTTGGTCAAGTATTAGTTTCCATCCCTCCAAGAGAGGATTTTGGTTCCTCTCTTTGTTTCCCTTCTGAAGCCAGGTGAGCATATCTGGAGACCATAGCAGTTATGCTCCAAGGCAGAGAGGACCAAATTGAATGACTGATTTGTAATCAGGTCCCAGAGAGTGATTCTGGGTCAACCCATCCATCCAACCGGGGCTGACATCCATCTTTGTGGCAAATAATGAGTTTATTACAAATTGGATTTGCTTTTTCTTTTCCTAATGGAATGATTGTGTGAATTTGAGGAGACAGAGTCAGCACTAGATGTCATGGCCTCGTATCCTTCAGACCACCAGAGGTATCTAGAGGTATCTGCAGTCAAGGTTTCTGTCTGGGAGAGCTGGAAGCTGTTACTGTCCTGCTGTTAATTTGTTCCTTTTGTGAGTGTTTGATCTTTGAGAGGTGCTTTAGTAGATGATGTCTTCATGTGCTGTCTGGCACCAGGGGCTCATCCCATGGGAGCAAATGAACAATGGAAAGAAAAAAGCAGCAGCTCATTTTCTACCAGTGGGTTATTTTATGATCTGTTTTTATCATAGAACCATGTTTTTTATCTCTTCCTAACCATGTCTGGTGTTCCAGGGATGCCTATGCAGTTGGCTGGAATGGCCGGATGGGGATGAGGCACAACAGGCTCGCCAGCCCTGGCACCTTCCTGGACAAAGATGGGATATTCGTCAGCGCCACCAACAGCAAACTGCTGGAGAGGGCCCATGGCATCCTCATGTCAGTACCCAGGGGGGATCTGGGCTTTACTCCTGGAGCATAATGAGCAGCAAGGGTAGTTAGGGGAATGTAAATAGCCAGGATATAAAACTCTCAGGGTGCCAAGTAGACTTGGAGCTGTCTCCCAGTTGGGTCAGAGCAACCCCGGTACATTTGACATGTCTGATTTAATTTGTCTCATTCATTCAGAATAGCATACAAAGGGAAGAAAGAGAAGGAACAAACTTTGTGGTCACACCAGTCTGGAGATACAGCAGCCATGTAATGCAGTCACACTTTTAACATCATATCAAAGTTTCCATTATAAATTATCTGGGCAGATGATGTTGATGATTCACATTGCAGCCTCCTCGAAGGCTCAGGGAGCATCCTACGGTGGCTGGAATGAGCATGGGGTTTGGAAACAGGAGGCTGGTCAATCATTTTGTGACCTGGCTTCTTTGCTCTTCCCAAATTCCCAGCATGCCATCATTTCCAATGTAACCATTCCCATTAATTGGATACATTTCTCTCAGTCTGCAATATGCAGGGGCAGCCCCATTTCAGTGCTGGCTACTGGCAGCAGCTGCTCAGGGGGATGTGGGGGGGTGGTTTGATAAACTCCTCCATTCCACAATTGCACTGTGGATTAACCTGAGCCATTTATTATCTCCCCAGGCGAAATAAGAACTTCAAAGCCAAACCCAGTCTCCCAAAGGTGAGTGAGAAGCAGCAAATTCCCCCTTGTGGTTTGTGGGTTAAGGCTGTAGCACAGTCATGTGATGCTGCTGGATATGAAGAAGATCATTGTGTCTACACCAAGACTTTGGTCAACTCAGCTCTGTCCAGGGCTCTTTAATTCATATAAACCCAGAGGATTTCAGCTCTGATTTCTGCTGGGAGAAAGAGATACGAGCACTTACATCCTCCTTGGAGCTGCTCTGTCTCTTTTTTCCTCCTTCTGAAAAGGAGTATGTACATGCTGGTGAAATTTAATAATTAAATCTCTAAACTAAAATGAGCAAGTGATGCAGGAGAGCTGGTACCTGATAGACAACAACCTTGTTACATTCCCTCTGTCTTGGCTACATTTATTATATTTTAATAGATGCCAGGACATCTCTTGTCCCTAGAAGAACAAGGCTTTTTGTGGTCCTCACTGGTGGTCAGGAGCAGAGCACCAGGAGAGGAGCAAACATTGTTTTTACTCCTCTCTATGTCCATACCTGCAGAGGCAATGATGCAATTAATCAGCGAACTGCTCATTAACAGTGGGGAGAATCATAGAATCATGGGATGGTTTGTGTTGGAAAGGACCTTCAAGGTCATCTGGTTCTACCCCCTGCAATGGGCCAGGGTCACCTTCCACTAGACCAGGGTGATCCAAACCCCATCCAGCCTGGCCTTGGACACTTCCAGGGATCAGGGGCAGCCGCAGCTGCTCTGGGCAACCTGTGCCAGGGCCTCACCACCTTCACAAGGAAGCCATCCCTCAGTGTTCCCTGTTGAGATTGCATCACCTAAGGAAGCCCTGTGAGGGTAAAGGAGGGATGTAGCAGGTGGTGTGATGGTAACATCTGAACTTTCTATGGATTCTCTCTTTTTCTGCAGCACTTGCTGGATGTGAAGTCCCTCAAGCACCTCACAAACCTGACGTTGCACGACCGCATCACCAAATCTCTCCTCCACCTCCATAAGAAGAAAAAACCACCCAGCATCAGTGCCCAGTTCCAGGTGAGCCCTTTCCTTTGATGGAGAGAGGGGAATCATCTGCTCCAGGCACAGTCCTGCCCCATCCCCTGCAGCATTTAGGCCATGAATCCCTCTGAGGGCTTGAGGGAACTGAGAGACATGGCAGGTATTTAAAGGGTGCAAATAGAGAGAAATAAGAGTGGGGATGGGTATTGTGGAGGATGACATGGTGGAGCAAGGTGGGACATGAGGATGAGCTGCAGGGGGAGATGTTGGTGCATCCCTGTCCCCTGGTACATCATATTGTGGTGCTTTCTCCCCCAAATCCAGAAACCACCAAATCCCCATATCATGTTTTTTTGCAGTCTTTTTACTCTCATCCAGCATAATCTGTTCTGAGACAGAATGGGAATTTTAATAGGGGCAGAAAAGTCAGAATCCTGCTGCATTATCTCCAGGCAAGCAGGGGAATTCAGAGGAAGGATTGATCCTGTGTTGTCAGTGCAGTGTGCCAGTCAGCAATCCCTAGGGTTGGTGCAGGGAAAATAATCCTCCAAGGACTTGGCAGTGCTGGGCTCACAGTTGGACTCAATGATCTTAAAGGTCTTTTTGAACCTGAATGTGATTGTTCTATATGTGCATCACAGCTTGGAAACTGCTACAAGACATGTGCACAAACAGGTGGTAATAATAGAAAGCAGCTTTTCACTTAAAATCTGGGTTCTAAGCATGTCTGGGTTGGTTTTGACTTGTAATTTTGATTGCTTTGGGTTTTTTTTGGAGATGTGGTTTATATTTAGAAAGTCTCCATGTGTAGGTGTTGGTAAGATTAAATAATTAAAAATACATGCACACACACATGTGTATATATAATTTGCAGAATGCACATCTGTAAATTTATATATTTAGCCTTGTCTAATCTAATGATATTCTGGTCAAAATTCACTCCTGCAGAGTTTAATCCATACCTGTGGAGGGGTTAAAACAGGGATGTCTTGGAGTGAAAGGCCTTCCCAAAAACTATTTATGCTCCCAACAAAACTCTGAAAAGCCCTGGGGGGCAAAATTGATATTTTTTTGTATATTTTCACAGCACATTCAAATCAAAGATCCCTCATTTCAGTGAGCACTTGTTAAAGAGAATAATTTTGAGGGACAAAGCAGCAGCATTGCTTTTTTAATCAAGAGCAAGCTAATAAAATTGCAGTGCATGGAACTGGGTCACAGGCAGGAAACACAAATGTTTCCTAACGTGTTTTTTTTGCAGAGAAACGCTGCTTTGTGGCTAATGCCTCAACACCAGGCTTGCAGCTGCTCCATCTCCTGTGGATTTCCACTATCCCTATGCTTAGGGTAATCTGTAGGGGAAGTAGCTGCCTCAGAGTGTGCTCCAGGAGCAGGGATGGCTTTCATGATGGAAAACTAAACCACCCATACCTAAAACTGTAGGGCTCCCCTTTAACCCACATGCAGGTGGTGCCCTGGAGGCAGGGATGGAAGGGTTCCTGAAAGGCTGAGTACAGTACAGGTGAAGGAGTGGGTGGCTGGAAAGTTTTGCTGGCAGAGGGACAAAGGAGATGGGTACAGGGTTAATCCAGCGACCTCACATGTCCTTTGTGGATTCCTGACCACCAGATGGCAGAGGGTGCCTGGACCATCTGCCTCCCACAGGATGGCCCTGAGGGAATGGAAATGTCCCCTCCTGTGCATTCTGCACATCCCATTCCCACCATTTCCAGCACTGGGAGCACTTTGCTTGCTGGACTTTCAACAAAGCAGTTGTGTCCCTTGTGTACCCCCTTTTCCTTCCACTAGCCTGTGTGGGCACAGTGGGATGCTGCAGCATCTCTGCTGATTGAAGGCTCCCAATAGGCTTCTTTTGTGTAAAAATGAGTAATTTCAGATTTTAAGAAAACCAGGAGCATGCCAGCAGAGGTCTGCCACGTCATGGCATTCCTGCTGCTCCCTGGGACAGGAGCAGGGATATTTGCATGAAGTTAATGCACATAACACAGCTGCATCACATGTGTGTGGGATCCATCCCTTGCTCCTTCCAAAATCCTGGATGAGAATGAACATCCAGGATTTTCATGTTTTTCTAAACATGAAAGGCTTCCCATAAAGATGTCTTTGAAATGATCAGAAGGAAAAAAAGACTTCCTGTGAGCCTATCTGTGAGCAAAATACTTCTTTGTAATACCACACCAGTTTATTAACCCTGTATTCCAAAATTTATAACTCTGCTTATAGTAGATGTGACAGAATATCCTTTACATGACTGAGTTTTAGGCTCTATTAAAATCAAGAGTAACCAACTCTCTAGCACTTTACCAATGCCATGTTTGTAATGTGCTCAGCAATTAGAGATACCCAAAGTATTTATAGGACACAGCAAGAAAATGTGGCTGAGGAGCCTGGCCAGCACCAATGGACTCAGCACACTCTGGTTTTCAGCCTGGTTTTATTCCAAGATTCATCCCAAAAAGTCAAAGGTTTGCAAGGTGAAGGGATAGCTCAGCATGACATCCCACTGGAGCAGCTGGCTGTAGAGTGATGCCAATGTAAATTCACTTTCATGGGAGTTAATGATGATGAATAAATAAGGGGAAATAGAAAAGTGGAACCAGGAAACCCCTCAATTCTCAGTGATCAGTCAGGAACATGCAGCTTCTCTAGAAACAAACTCTGACGTGTTCAGGGTCGCAGACTTCAAAAATATTTGTGAATTCCCAATTTTCCCTTTGCAAAACTTTCATTAAAAACAATTCATTTTTAGGCCAACAGTAAAGTTTTGACAATGAAAAATCAGGAGTAAAGCCTGCCTGGAGTCACTTTTGATAAAGGAAAATTTGATTTGTATTTAAAAAATATTGTGGGAATGTAAGAAACAAAACATCAGTGGTTGGTTGGTGCTAGGTGTAAATTCTTGTCTTGGAGCTCCCATTCATGGCTGGAAAAGCCTTGTGTTGGGGAGTGGGATGGGAATTTGGGCTCCAGGGGAGCCAAAGATCTGAAAATCCAGCCCAGCATTATATTTATCTTTAGTTTCTTCACTGGGGGCAAAGACAAAATCAGCCAAGTTGCTTCTGCTAAAACACTCATTTGGGAGAACAATTTCTCATGTGCTTCATTTACTCATAATTAATTCCAATTTATGTTGGTTTATAATTTAAGCATTTGGATTTTCATTATCCACTGTGGTCTCCTCTCCCTTCCCTGTGTCTCCTCTGTTGCAGGCATCCCTCAACAAACTGATGGAGACCCTTGGCCAAGCAGAGCCATATTTTGTCAAGTGCATCCGATCCAACGCCGAGAAGGTAAATGCCATCCTGTGAAAGGAAGATCCTGCTAGAAATCAGCTTGGGAATCTTCTTTCTGTTTTTACAGGGAGTTAGATAGGAAACAAAGCCTCAAATGGAGCTGAATTTAGAAGATTTGGGCAAGGGGAAGCATGGATTTATCACTTGGGTGTCACTCTTGATAAACTGCACTGGCTCTTCTTATATTTGTAGAAACACATTATGCAAATATAGTATTTTAATTTATATGAAAAATATATTGGCTTTGATAAATGAATTTGACTCCTTTGAAGCTTCTGACCAGCCATAAGAGAGATTTATAGAACCATGAGTTCTATACCATGAATTCACTTGTGCTGGGTCTGAGCCCTGAAGCTTCCTTAAAATAAAGTTTTTGTAAGTAAAAGCAGATACTTTTAGAATAAACTACATTGATCACACTGACTCATATTTCTTGAGTTTGACTTTATGTAATTGTGTTATGGACTGAGGACCCTCAGTTCAAAATGTAGGGATGCTTTGTAGATTAATCTTCAGAGTTTTAGCCAGGCATTTAAAGCTGAAGCTTTTTGCATTGGAGATTTAGTTGCTCAAAATCTCACCCATTAACTGTGCCCTTGGGGGGTCTTACTGAATTCAAATGCAAAAAATCTTTTTTTATGGCTTTATTTCTCTAGTTAGCTGTTTGAAAGTCTCAGAAGCAAACAGGATTCAATCCCAGTGGGATTTGTTCGGTTCCTGGGGACCCACATTCCCTCCCTCCTGTAGCATGGCTGACAATGTGTGTGTCATGCACGTGTGCTACATCTGCTGAACCCTTCACCCATCCATGCACTTAAAAGCTTCAGTGAAAGGAAATATTTGCTCATCCTTGGTCTGGTTTTCCCCTTGCAGCTGCCCCTGCGGTTCAACGACAGCCTGGTGCTCCGGCAGCTGCGCTACACGGGGATGCTGGAGACCGTGCGCATCCGCCAGTCAGGATACAGCTGCAAGTACTCCTTCCAGGTTGAGTACAACAGCCTTTGTCTTCCATCACCTTTAGCGTCATTAGCTGAGCTGTCTGAGTGTTGCTGGTTCATTTTTTATCAGGGTAATTAATTTCTAGCTCTTGGAAGGCAGTGGATGTAACAGGCTGTTCCCTGCCTATGAGCCAATCTAGACCTCAGGGAGGGCTGCGAGCCCCCTGCACCATGATTTTTGAGCAAAACCAGTCTTTTTTTGCAAAATGGACTCCCTTTTGGAAAAAAGTGTCTGATTTGCACGTTCTCTTCTGCATCTGGAATTACTGGGAGCAGTGTTTGCCCTGTCATGTTGGCTGTGTCCCATCAGGAGGATTATATGCATCCTAACTCTGCTGGAGTTAGCCAGCTTTTCCTGTTTTCTTCTTTTCCATATGTTTGCCAGGTTTTGTGTACATGTCAGTCCTTTCATGCTTTGCTGATTGGTGCTGATTGGTTTCCTGCTTGCGGCTGCTTTGGGGCAGACGTCGTGTTCTGCACAGCAGCTGTTTAGAAAAGGAAAAATGCTCAGCATTTTTTTGCTGTGAGCAGGGATCCCAACCTTGCTTGGGAGGATCTGTCCTCTTGTACCTCCTTCACTCTTTGAATCCTCCCAGCAGTAATAGCTGGAGCATCTCAGGGATGTTTTGCAGATGTTGATATCTGCCTTCTGTAGTGGCCCTTGCTGGGGATTTGCAGGATTTTTTTGCTCGTGATGACCTTGTGGTTCCTGCAGAACCTCTCCTCCCACGCTGAAAAATGTTTGAACCTTGCTGGGTCCCTGCTTTGATGTCTTTCCCATCAAGCCACAATAGTTGGATGAATCTTGGTGTTCCTCGGTGCATAAAATGTTATCTGTCCTTCTGCTCACTCCAGAGGTCCCGTTTCATGTGGCCAGTGGAGCAAACCTGTTATTTATGGGAGAAAGAAGCAGCAGGACCCAACTAACCAAATCTTGGTGTTGCTTTTTTCTTTTCTTTCTCAGGATTTTGTGAACCATTTCCACGTTCTTTTGCCACAAGGAATCAGCCCATCTAAGCACAATATTCATGATTTCTTCCAGAAGATAAAACTCGACCCAGACAATTACCAAGTTGGAAGAACAATGGTAAATGTTCATCCTTAGCTCAGTCTTTAAGACACAGATATAACATTTACCTGTATTTCTGTCTGATAAATTAATATCTACATATGGTTTTAATTAATTAAACTATTTTTCTTCTCTTTACCAAAAATCAGTGATTTAAGTGAAACTTTTAATATTATTAACATAAAAGAGTAAGGAATAATATTGTTTTGTTATTGATTGTAATGAGGCAGTCTCAAAAAACTCATGTCCTCCAAAATCTCTGTGTGTGTGTGTAGACTTAGCTTGATAAAATGGTCCTCATTTTGCCCCCCCTGATGGGAAAGCTCTGTAATTCAGAGCTTAGACAGTCAGAGGCTGTTGTGAAACTGCTGAAACCTGTTAGAGGTGCCTTCACAAAAATCAGCTCCTCAGCTTTCCTGGGAGCATCCAGGACACAGAAACCAGGAGGATTAAATCATTTGACTGATGTTCTGGGAAGCTTTCCATGCTTGTGTTTTTTGGGTTATTTTGGCCAGGTTTTCATGAAGGAACGGGAGCGGCAGCTTCTGCAGGACCTGCTGCACCAGGAGGTGCTGCGGAGGATCACTCTGCTGCAGCGCTGGTTCCGCAGCCTGCTCTGCAGGAGGCAGTTCCTGAGCCTGCGGCACGCAGCCATCAGCATACAGGTGGGTCCTGGTGCTGGATTCCAGTGCAAATTACCATCCCCAAATCCTACAGATGGAGCCCGTGGGTAAAATCAGCTCTCCTGTCCAAGGAAGGAGCTTGCAATCAGGATTGACTCCTTCTGCCGTAATAAGTTGGGAATGGTGGGGAGCTGGAGAGGTTGCCCGAAGGCAGGTGCTGTCCTGTCTTCACACAGCACCTGTTACAAGGAATCCCCTGCTGTGTTTGCAGAGATTTTGGCGAAGCTACCAGAGCCAAAAAAAAGGGAAGCCATCCCCAGACCCTCTGGTTCTCAGCAAAGCCGCTGTCATCCTTCAGACCCACTGGCGAGGCTTCGTGGAGCGGCGGAGGTTCCTGCAGATGCAGTTTGCAGCCCATCTCATCCAGAGCTGCTGGCGGGAGCACGCCAGGCGCCGGCACGCCGCAGCCACCAGCATCCAGGCAGCCTGGCGGGGACACCGTACCCGGCAGGCGTACGCAGCCCGCAGGAGCAGGGCCGTGTGCCTGCAGGCGGCGTGCCGGGGGTACTTGGCACGGCAAAGGTAACACTGTTGGCCTCGGGTAAAGAGCAACATGTTTTTGGTGATGCTCTCAGGGGAGGAAGGTGGTTGGTGTGAATCAGGGCACTACAGTGACTTACACAGGGCAGTGTCCCCTCCATGACCCTCTCCTGACCTGCCCTGGTCCTTCGTTTGCCCACGCTTTCTAACAATTTAGCTGCACGTCCTGCTCTTGGAATAAGCAGAGCCTATTTCAGGTTGGAGCACGTAGGCAGTGCAAAGCCAAAGCCGTAAATACTCGCAAGGGGTTTTTTTTTTCCCTCTTGGCAGCAGCACCAGTTTAAGTAGCCTATTTTTAACTCAGATTGCCTCACCAATCTGGTTGCTGCGCTGGCTCACAAGGACAAGGGATACCGGAGCCAGCCGCTGTGGAGGGCACAGGCTTTCCAGCCATGCCTTGGCTCTCTGGCTGGGGGGCAGGTCACAATTCACTCTCTAGAGGTGCTGCCTGCAAGGTGTGGAGCACCTTAACGTCGCTTGGAACATTTGGGAGCTGCAGAGAGCTCTTGGTGCTGGGCACAAGTCCCTGCTAAGTTGTTCCAGATGCAGTCCGGGCAGGATGGAGAAGATGGAGAAGCCAAGGGGATGTGATGGGTTAAGCTTTTCTGGCTCTGACAGCTTATGAAGGAGCTAGACCAGGGATGGAGGCTGGACCCGCTGCTGTCAGCACGAGGGGAGCTTTCAGGTGCGTTGGGGCGGCCCTTCAGTAGCAGAGATGGCAGAGGAGGAGAAGGTTTAAAACTGAATGTGCCTTGCCTTGTCTTGCACCAGATGTGCAAGGAGGGTTCTTGAGATGCTGGTGGTGGTGAGGTGATGGTGGTGGTGGTGATGATAAGACACCACTAGTGCCTGGAAGGGTCCTGAGTGGATGCAGGGCTGAATATCCTGGTTTTCTGCTTTCTTCCAGGTTTAGAGCTTTGAAAGAGCACCAGTTAAAAGAGATGCAGCTGGAGAATGGCCTGGCAGGTAGAGAAGAGGATGGACTGGAAGCAGATGGTTTGGAAATTAAGGGCTCTGACCCATCTAAGTGGGAGGACAGCTCATTTGAAGAGCGAGTGAGAGCTGTAGAACAACATAAATCACTGATGGAGAATAATCGGGTGAATCACATGGACCCACTGGATACTTCTGTGTACAAAAGGCATGAGAGAGCCAGCAGCCAGAGTGGGATGGACACCGAGGAGGAGATCATCGTGAGGGAGAGGCCCAAGTCGCTGGAGGATCTCAACCAGAAAAAAGTGGTTCGTGCAAAGAGGGAAAGCCGGAGGATGCGGGAGCTGGAACAGGCGAAATTCAGCTTGGAGCTGCTCAAGGTCCGCTCCACGGGTGGGCTGTCACCTTCGGAAGAGCAGCGCTGGTCCACCGAGCTGGTGCCCGAGGCACTGCATTCCCCTCAGGGAACCCCGGAGAGCGAGAGCTCTCAAGGGAGCTTCGAGTTGTTAAGCAATGAAGATACCTCAAGTAGTAAACTCATTTCCTTAGTCTTAGATGAGCATGATACACAGTCATTTTCTGTGGACTCCCTGCCCAGCAGTCCCCAGGCTCAGCTGCAGGAGAAGCCTTTTGGTGCAGTGGATGGGAACAAGGATTTGCCTGGCTGCAGACAGACCCCAGCAGACACGGTGCTGCCTGATAACCTCACCAGGAAGGAGCGTGGGGTCAGTGACCCCCAGAATGGTGTAAAGGCTCACCCAAGAGAAGCCCTCCTTTCCAGCAACCTCCCCACTTTCTATGTTCCACCACAAGACAATGTGAAGGTGAAGATGGTGGAGAATAACCTGAGGAATAAAGCAGTGGAAGGAGAGGAAAGGACAGCTATATTCTCTGAGGTCAGGAAGGACTCTGAGCCAGACCAGGGTAAAGCCTTGGGAGAAGAGGAGGAAAAGGATAAACCCTCTACTAAGAGAGAGGAACGTGGGACAGTGACAGCAGCACGGGCCCTTTCCCCAGGTTCTGTCATTAAGAGACTGGAAAAGCTCAATGTGGAGAAGGAGGAACGGCAAAAGCAGCTTCAGCTGCAAAATGAGAGGGAGATGATGGAGCAGATTCGTCAGCAGAAGGAAATTCTGGAGAGACAACGCAAAGCCTTCGAGCAGCAAGGGAGGGTAGAGGCTTTGCAGAGGACAGAGCAGAGCAGAGTGAAGGACCCTTCCCTCAAACCAGCCAAAAAACCAGACAGCCGGCCTCAGTCAGTCCTCATCCTGCACCCCCAGAGCAGAGGGGAGCATAGCCCCACCCCAGGCATGGCTCCAACCTCAGCAGTGGACATCAAGGGTCTCACTGTTGGGACCAGAGGAAGCTCTCCAGCCCACAGTGCCCCCAAAGACCGACCTGTCAGCATGTTCGTGGAGCGAAGAGAAGGTCTGGAGCCCCGCTGCCATTCCAAGCCAGCTCTGGACCCCAAGGACCACCCAGGCAGCCATTTCTCAAGGACAGAGCGCCTCCGGCAACCTCGGATGCCCAACCAGGCCACTGAGGAGTCGAGGGCAAGCTCCATGTTCTTCACACCAAAAGACAATCCCTTTGGCCTCCAGTGAGTAAAGAGATGGTGGGCTTTCTCCTGTGCTTTCTCCAAAGGCTTTCTCCATAGGCTTTCTCCATGGGCTCTTTCTTCTGCTAGGGACCTTTTTGTACAAAGGGTCCAGAACATTGTTTCTGGAGTCTGTACAAACCTCATAGTTAAACAAAGGGTTCTTGATCTTCTAGCAACGAGGAGGTCAGAGGGAAAGGAAAAAGACCTGGAATATGATTTCTCAGTCTCTCACAACATTATATAATCCAGGGGAGATAATCATGGGCATAAGCAGGTGAAGAAAGTCAATAAACAGGCTCAATACTGTTATTATTTACCCTACATGAAAGGGGATAGGAGTTTATTTCTCAAAGTAAAACATGATGAATAAGTTCTTAGGATTTTTGGGTAGCTGGAATAGAAATAACTTGATGAGGGAGAAAATTCCAGGATTTTCCTTGTTTACCATATAATTAATACATCCAGCAAAGCCATGTGGACACTGACCATTGCAGATGAAAAAACACCAGCTCTCCAGAGAGAGTTTGGGAGTGAATGCTCTTTGGAGACTGTATCATTCACATATGTAATTAATTACACCTATAATGGACTTAGCAGTTGCTCAGCTCTGTCGTGTTGCTTAACCTTGGGCTGCTCCAGGGTCTGGAGATGGCAGCAAGATCTGTGGACAACGTTTGCTCCCACTCTGTTGTGTTGCTTAAGGTGCCTTGCCTAATTTTGGGGTGGTTTTGGCTATGTAGCTCAAAAAGAATATAAATCACCCCCCTCCTAAATCCTGCTGCACCCTTTCCATGGCAAAAGCTCCCAGTGAATGACTATTGGTAACTCAAGGTACCTCCAAGTGTAGTAGTCTTGTGGTTTCTGTGCCGTTGTGATGGGAGAAGATTCCTGTTGAAAATTTCCTTTCCTGGTTCATGCGCAACATGAACAAGCAGCAGGAAGAAAGAGACATTAAGAATTGCTGTATTTTAATTTTTGCTCTGCAACAGAATAGTCACATTTGAGAATCCCAAAGATACGATCCGTAACCACCTTGCTGTATAAAGTTGACAGGCAGAAGGTTTTCTCTTCTTGTCTTGTGGTATTAAGTCCAGTCCTGAAAAATTCCAAGCAATTCCGAAACCCTGTGACCTCAGACCTTGCAATTTAGTCTTGACTGCTTGGGCTCCCAGGATCCGGGCTAGTGTGGTGGGAAGGCTTTTGGGAGAGGATGAAAGATCTCTGTTCTGTTGTGTTTCAGCAGAGAGGCAAATCATCAGTGCCTTTCCAAGGGTGAAATAGCACGGAAGCCATTTAAGATGCCGGGGTCTGGCAGAGGCGAGGTGAGTCGTGGCTTGTTTATTTTATCTTTCTGTTGAAAAGGGGGAAAAATAACTTAGTTGGCCAGTTTTCCCTCAAAAGCCTCAAAGAAATGAACTCTGAAGCACAAGAGCTGCTAGACATGGGAAGGGGGATATGACAGCACAGTAACCTCCACACCTTCTCTTAAAATAAAAAGCCCTGTAGGAATAATTTGTAGCAGCTCTGGATAAAAGGATCCTGTGATCCTGATGGTAAACACTGTCCCACGCCGTCTTGTCTTGGTTTGGTTTAACATCTCCGTTTGAGTGACACCCATCATTGTCCATTTTCACCGTCCTGTCTTAGTTTTTGTTCTTCCTGGTCCCTTTGCTGTTTTCACTAGACATAATACTGCATCCCCTCCATGGGGTGCAGTGGCACTCAGAGATGTCTTAAGGCTACATGGGTAGAGTCTCCTTTTTACTTTAAAACCCTTCTTTTCGTTTTGTTTTGTTTTGTTTTATCCTTTGGTCAAGCAGGTGCCCAGACCGAGCCATAAAAAGAAAGCCCGCATGGCGCGGACGCGCTCCGATTTCTTGACTAGAGGTACTTTTGCTGATGGGGAGGGGGATACGGAGGAAGAGGATTACGATGGCAGTTTTGAGTTCCTTCTCTCCTCTGAGCACCCTCCTCACGCAGAGGTGGTGCCCGCAGCCCGCCTGGGGCAGGCCTGTTACAGTGACTCCGAAATGGTAATTGTGTCCAATGTGGTGGGGGAAATGAAAGCGGAGCTGCGGGAGCCTTTCTTTGCTAACCTTAGCTGCACTGATCCTCCACTGCTTCTTTTCCCACTCCCAAGGATGCTGTAGATGGGTAAATTTGGCAAACACAGCAGAAACAGAGGCAAAATCATGGAATCACAGAATCATGGAATGGCTTGGATTGGAAGAGACTAAATCTCAATTCCAACCCACTGCCATGGGCAGGGACACCTTCCAGTAGACCAGGGTGCTCAGTGCTCCATCCAAGCTCTATTTCTTGCTCCTGGGTTGATTAGATATCTACCACACTTCCCATAGTTTTCCTGGAGCATTACAACTTGTATTGCACAATTACCTGTTTTGAGGGCTTTAACCTCATCCTCCCCTTGGAACCTTTTGATCTAAAAATGGCCTATATACATCTGTAAAAAAAGGAAGTAAATATTGTTCAAAAGCAACAGACAACAAAATTATGTAAATCCTGCGGCTTCTTTTACTTTTGATTTTTTATGCTTAGCCACAATATCCAATGATTACTTGGTCCTCAATTATCAGAGTGATGCTGGCAGACAGTAGCTCAGAAAAAGCAAAACCATGGAAATTGGGCAATGAAAACATAGTGAGAATGAAATAGTGGGTTTGAAAAAGAGACAACCAACCAAAGTGTTTTTTCCAAGCACAGTGACAAGTATCCCTTAGCAGGTCTGACATGAGCCAGGACAGTGCAGCTTTTGCATCTCAGCCTTAATCTCCCACCCACATAAGCTGCTTTTGGAAAATCACAAACCGAGAGGTTTCAGGAGTGGAAGAGGCCAACAGATTCCAACCTGCTCATAATTTTTTTCCTGAAGTAGTGGAGATGTCCCCATAGGAGTGTGGATAAACACCAGGAATCATGTCCTGCTGTGAGAGTTTGGGTGGAGTGCTGGGTAGGGCTGCCATGTTCCTCTCCTCCAGCTGCAGTACAGGATGTGGAGCTGAGTATAAAACCAAAGAAAAGCATGAAACCCAAAGCCAGAGACTTTATTTTGTGCCACAGCATTGATATTGTGTCCGGCAAACATCCCGTGTGATCCTAAAAGCTGCTTTTCCAAGAAAAGCAGGTGGCCAAGGAGGGCTTTTCATTACTTTTCTTTTAGCAGCTCTTATTATAAAGGATCATTTTTCCCAGGATAATTTCCTCACTGGAAGAGGGCAGATTCAGAATCCACAAATTTTTTAAGCCTGCTCTTGATAAATTTGCTGGGGGGTTGAGGCAGGAGTACTCAAAACCTGATTGAAAGATACATCTCTATGGGCTGAGATAACCTGGCTGCACCTTTATGCACGTCCCTGCTTGTGGATTGGGAAAGGGAGAATTTTATGCAGTAGAATGTACTTTTTTACATGGAATCATAGGAACATTTAGGTTGGAAAAGATCTCTAAGATCCTTGAGTCCAACCACAAACCCAGCACCACCTTGTTCACCACCAAACCATGGCCTCCCATGCCTTACCTGGAGTGCCTTGCTGTGCTCCTGGAGGCTGCCCACATACAAAGGGAATTGTAGCTGTAGGAATCATTCCCTCTAGGGTGTGGAAAGTGCTGTGCTGGTGCTTGACAAGCTCCATCTTTGGGAGCATCCTGGGTCACTGTACTCCTTGGAAGTGCTCCTTGGGACTCTGCTCACGTGGTTTAACAGCTCTCACTGCATGCAAGTAGCAGTAGGTGCCACCTCTCTCCTGTCTCTGCTGTGTCCTTCCTCTCCTCTGCTCTCCAGCACTGGTTCTAACTGGTGGTCAGGACTTTGACCCCTTGTGTGGTAAGTTCTGCTTTCTAGGCCAACACTACCCCTGGCGTTGTGTGCTCTGCGCTACCCTCCATCTCTGTGTCCTGACAATGTGTCCAGTGTTTCCATCTGTGTTTTGTATTGCAGGTTTGGGACCAGCCCTTTGGCTTGGGGCTTTTTTGGGTCAGGATCATCACAAGTAGCAAAATTTAGGGACTGTTTATTTGTATTTATTAGCAGAGCCCAGTTGGGTGTTGCAGATGGCAGAGCAGCCTGTGATAAAGCTGGATGGTGCCTCTTGGGGTGTTTTGGGTACAAGCACAAAGGTACAGAGGTTGATATCTGTGCAGATACATTGGTTGTGTCTTGTGATAGTCACATGAAGGCGAGCCTGGCAGCTGCCATGTGCAGGCTGGTCCCCATGCCAGTGAATAGCTCCTTCAGACAGCTCCTGCCTCCAGCTACGACCTTCCAAAACAGCCTCTTCCCATGTCCTGCTCAGCAGCCAAGGCTGCTGGCTGGATGAACAGGAGATTGCGTGCAGCCCCATGGAGCCAAGCATATGATGGGTCACCAGCTGCACTGCCTGTTTTGCCCATTTTTTTCTCGGCCATCAAGTCACTGATTGTGTATCCCAGCTGGTGAGTAGGGGCCCACTGGAGTCCAATGCTCCTGACCCACGTTCAGGGTATCCCAGAGCATCAAACACTCAGAGCATCTGCAGGTGGAGCTGAAACCCATGGGGCACCAGTACATGAGGTGGCTGCTGCAGGTGCAGTTGGCTCCGAGGTTCTTTAAGGATTAAGGGCTTCCTGACAAGACCAAGATTCAAGATTTTTGGCTGGTGAATAGCCAAGGATTAACCTACCTTGCAGTGAGACACAAGTGGGAGGAACAGCTCCTGGATGTTCTGCCAGCACATGTTAACACCACTTTTTTTTGGCATCTAAGCCTGGAGATCTTTCCTGTAGCAGCTCCATAAATGCCTTGGCTAGAGGAATCACACCAGAAATACCCTCTGGAAGCATCCTTAGAGAGTGGGACCTGGATAATGAACCAGTCATTTTGCTCCACCCTCCACACTAAAGCCATGAATTGCCAAACATGAGTCCAAGTACCTGCCACTAGCTGATCCCAAGTACTTCTGAAGAGCCAGCAATGAAAGATCTCTTGACCTAAGCCATTCAGAGGGAGCTTCAGGAAGTTTTTCCATGCAGCACACAGCACTGCTTCCTGCTGGGATAAGTCCCTTGGCCATAGTTACCTTATGGGTGGGTGAAACACAGGTTACACTGTCAGAGGAAAATACTTGGTCCCTTCCTCAACCAGGAGACAACTTCAGACCCCCAGTTATTGCCATTGCCCTCATGATGCTTTGTGGTGTTCCCTAGGGGGGGATTTTCTGGTGCAGATGCTCATCTTGACATCTGAGAAGGTTTCCCATCCTTTCCATTCAGAGTTTCCTGGCAGATAATCTCAAGCAGAAGGAACTTGTGCCAAAAATGCCTTTTAGTCTTTTTTTACTAAAGCTGGAAACTCAAAAGGTTGAAATTACTCAAGAATAAAAATATACTGTGGGGGCAAATATTTAACAGATCATTTTTAAAACAAGTAGTAGGTTTGGGCTGGATGGAGATCACTTTTATAGGTTTTGGATTGCTTTTATCCCAGTATCCATCCACAATTTCTGTGTGATCATCACCTAAATGTAAGAATGACAGGAACAAGATCTCTTTCATGGTTTAGGCAGTTCCTGACTTTCCCAGTGGTAATTTTGCCTTGCATGCTGCCATCTCCTGGCTGGAAGAGATGTTAGTCTGAGTGGGGGGGAATAGAACATGGAAAAAGAGGAAATATGGCAAACGTGACTCCCCTGCAGCCTACTTTTTATAGAATTTTATTTAAATATTTTTAACAGAAGTTAAATAATTGCTTTAAAACATAGAGCATTCAGTTGAGACGTTGAGGTGATAGGAAAGCTACAGGAGATATTTGACCATGATCTCCCAAATCCTTTCATACAACCTGATTCTCCACTTTTCTTGTGCTGAGAGTTTCTCCTCCAGGAGTCCAGTTCCAAATCACAACTGCAATTGGAAAATAAAACAAAAATTTAGATATTTTTTAAATATGGCAAGTCTATTTCTGGACTACTTCATGGGATCCTGTTAGGTTGAGCTACTGCGATTTCTTCCCACCCTTAAAAATTATCTGAGGGCATTTTAAGTGGTGGCAAAGGTGGAGATATTTTCTATTAAAGCTGCAAAATTTCTCCATTAAAGGATTCCTTTTGGTGTGTCCTTGGCACAAAGACTTTGGTCTTTTTTTGTGTAAAGTGCTCAGCAAGAGTTGGAGGAGGAACTTCTGCTGGGACAGATCCAGGTGGTTGAAGGTTCCCTTGGGGAATTATGTCATTGTGGCTAACGGGACACTCTGGGTGGAGAGCTGGAATGTCTGGATGAATATGGTGGAAGAGCTGTGCAGGCTGAGCAATAAGGACCCGTGGCTTGGTGCAAACTGATTTTCATCACCGATTGCTCAAGGAGAAAGAAGGTTGGATCTGGTTGGAGAGTTGGAGCAAGGGAAATGCCTCTCTTTATTAGGAGTCATTAAAATATTTCTCTAGGGGCTCACCAGGACTGTAGGTTTTCACCTGTAGGCAAATAGAAATAAAGATGCAGGAGATGAAATAGTTGATTTTTGATAGGAGAAAAAAAAAATCATCTGATATCCCAAGAGCTGTCTTATTTTTAAATGCTTCATGCTTGGAATCGTTACAGACCGTGCAGCGATTCACCTCCGGGGAAGGCCAGGCCAAACTGCACAAAACCATGTCCCAAGGGGAGATTGGGAAGCTGGCGACCACACAGAAGAGTCTGACTCCGGATGGGAGGTAGGAGTCATGGCTGGAGGTGGCAGACAAGTCCTCCCTGTGTCCCTCTTGCTCTCCAATGCCTTGTTGAGCCACCCAGGCTCCTTTGGAGCCCCACTTGCAGCATGAATTACCCATCCCACCTTTTCTACATGACCATGGGCAGGCCCAGTTAGTGTGTGTGTGGCTCACACCACAGTTAAGTTTTGGGACATGGGCTACACGTCCTGTCCCAAACCACCCAATCCCATGCATGAAACTGAAGTTTCTCTCCTTTGCTGAGGAGGAGTAGCCATGTTTCCCTGGTAGAACTTGCGTGGATTTATCTCCTCAGGAATGTCCAGAAGATTGATATAGTTTTGGGTAGAAAAACCTTTCCTAGTTAAGGCAGTTCCTCTTTCCATGACTTATTTCCAGGCCTCAACGAGCCAAGATGAGGTTTTGGGCGAAGGGAAAGCAGGGGGAGAAGAAGAGCCCCCGGGAGAAGCTCGCTACCCAGTCTGAGCTGCTGGAGTTGTACGCAGAGCAGGAAGCCCCTGGCAGGGAGGCCGTTCCTGGATTGCAGCTTGGCGAAGGTACGTGGTGGGGGGACGTGGGACCAGTTGTAAGGAGAGAGGAACTGGGTTGGGAAGTTGGGACATTTCCATGCTGGTTCACGTCTCTTAATTCATGGATGGTGTCAGGCCAGAGCAATGGCAAGTAGGTTAGAGGGTGGGATCTATAATGGATCTCAAGGAATTCCATGTTGCTAATCCTTCCAGTCACCATCTGGACATGGACAGATGTTTCCTCTCTTGAGGAAGGAAATAACCAAAACAGAAATGACATTTAATCTTCCTGTGAGTTCTACACTGTGCTTTTCTCCTCCATAGGTTTCTTCCAATGCCCATCTTCCTGTTTTAGTGTCACAATTATTTTTCATCTGCTCCTCAATCTTGTTCCCTCTTTTCATTTATCACCAGCAGAGTTGGGTCCTCATCACCTGACGCCCCCGCGGAGTCCTGAGCTGTCGGGCATCTACCGGCGGGAATTCAAGGAGAACAAGGAGCCCTCTCCCAAAGTGAAGCGCAAGCGCAGCGTCAAGATCAGCAACGTGGCTCTGGAGCCCGTGCAGTGGCAGAACGACTCCCTGCAGATCATAACCAGCACCAGCGACCTGAAGAGCATGGATGAGTTTCTCCTGAAAAAGGTAACTCCTGCCCTCCCTGCTCCATAAATCAGCACAGAGATCCAGGCAAAGGCAATAAAGGAAAAATGATCCTGTGGGTAGCTGTAGTAGTGCTAATAATTCATCTAAGGGTGACAGGGCAGGTCTAGAGAAGTTTCTGGTTTTCATGCAGAAGAAACCACCTGGTGATCATGGTGGAGCAGCTGTTTCATAGTGCTGCTTCATCTCATGCCAGCTCTACTGCAGCATAAGAGTCATGGGTGTAAAAATCCCCTTGTTTTCCCAGATGAATGAACTGGACAATGAGGACAGCAAGAAGGACACACTGGTGGATGTCGTGTTCAAGAAAGCACTGAAGGAATTCCGACAAAACATCTTCAGTTTTTACTCCTCAGCATTGGCAGTAAGTGACCAGATGATGGGTAGGACTTCCACCTCCAGGAGAAAGGGGATATTCTGAGTCCTCCTGGTGGTACAGGTGTTGCCATGCCCTCCATTTCTGGTTTGCTCATCCCAAAGGATGGATGTGCTTCCTTTGTATTCAGTCCCATGATCTAAATTTGGACTAACTCTTCCTCATGAGCCATCTCTCAGGATACACTGGGTGTAGATTCCTGATCCTCATTACAGTTTTGTTCCCAGCCAAAGTCAATTTGTCACCCAAAGTGCCTGCAAACCTTTGTGTTACCTTTCCTGATGGTGGAGATGTCTGATCCTTTTTTCCTTCTCTTTATCATACTTAGAGTTTCCCCAAGCAGCTGGAAGCTGGTGAGGCTGAAATAATTGTCTGGAGAAGAAAAAGTCTCTAGAAAAATCTGGGCTGTATAAAAATCACTTTTCTTTTTGCTTCTGTTTCCTTAAAAGATGGACGATGGGAAGAGCATCCGCTACAAGGACCTCTACGCCTTATTCGAGCAGATTCTGGAGAAGACCATGAGGCTTGAGCAGAGGGACTGGAGTGAGTCTCCAGTTAAAGTCTGGGTCAATACCTTCAAAGTCTTCCTGGATGAATATATGATAGAGTACAAACCCCTGGACTACACCGTGGGGAAGGTACTTGGCACTTTTCTTAAACTCCTTTGAAGGTTTGGGAACTGTATTTCTGTGGGGCTGTGCCTCTGTAGACACTTGTGACCTTCTGTTGTCTTCTCTGCTTTAAGATGAGCTGGACAAGGCAAGGTGTGACTCACTGCTTGTGTGTTATTGGGCTCAGCCAAGCCCAGATCACACAGGGCTGCCAAGGACTAGTTGTTATCTCCAGGACAAAGCTGCAACCAACTGTGGATGGTTGGAAAGGCAGCTCCTGGTGCTTCTTTAGTTCTGGAGGGTTTGTTCAGACTTCGAGGGATGCTGAAAGAGATACACCCTCTCAGGTCTCCTGACCACTTCCCAAGTGACCATACACATCACCATGGGTTGAGTTGCAGGAGAAGGGGACATGGACAGTGGCACAGGTCTAGGTACCATTCTTAGAGCAGAAAGTGTCACTGTGTCACAGACCTGATCTCACTTCCTGCTCCATATTGTCTGCAAGGCCGACTACAGGATCTGAGGCTGGGCTTGGGAGATGGTGTCTATTGTAGAAATTGTGTCTGTTGTACAAATATCCCATCTCCTGGCTCTTCTGCTCCAAGTCCTCTCCAGCCTCCTCTCCAGGCAGGTTTCCTTCAGAGCAGGCTGAGCATCATGTTTTCCTTGGGTCAATGCTGGTGGGGTCAGAGCTGGAGCAGCAGCTACTCCCAGTTCCAAGATGAAGATAGGAAGAGCTGTCCAGGGAAATTCCAAAGCTGGAGTGATTCATAGGAGAGTTTTCTAGAGTGACTCTTCTGAGGCTGCAGGTGCAGAGATAGATGGGGCTGGAAGGCAATGGACAATATCAGATATGAGCCCTCTGTACTCCTTACCTGGCAAAATTGCCCAAAAATTGAGTTAAATCTCTTTCCTTCACCAGATGCCAAAAACGGAACGAAAAAAGAGAAGGAAAAAGGAAGCAGATGTGGTGAGTTAAGCCTGCACATTAAAAAATCAATGTCCTTTGGGCCAGAATGTCAAGAGGCCAGCTTATGACACATCCTGGGCTGAGATCTGAGCATCAGCCCTGAAAGGACATGTTAGAAAGACATCTGAGGTGGATTTGTGTTGCTTGATCAAGGACCGCTTGGGTTGGCTCTGAAAACACATCCCTCATCAGCCAAGACATAAACGTAATGTTGAGGGCTGTTAGAAAAGGGGTGAGAGGAAAACAAAGTCTTGCTCCAACTTTCTGCATAAGTTTGTCTTTTACATCTCTGGGATCAGACGTGGAGGACATTACATCTCCTGTTTTCCTGAGGGATATGATGGTACTAGGAAGGGTGCGGTGCAGAGCCAAAAGAAGGGGCCACAGATGCATAGAAAATCTTCTTAACATGAAAAAGTTGACTTGCCAAGCTCAGTCAAAGAGTTTCCAACCTGCTTCCATGATGGTTCGGTTCCCCTACAAGATGGATGTAGGTTTGGGTTGTCTGTGGGGTTGCTGGGCTGAAAAAGAAACAAAAATACCGTAAAGTTGAAGAGGTGTCTGTGCTCATCTCTCCATTTTGCAGCAGGCTGAGCACTAGCTCCCTTTTCTCACCACCCAACCTTTATCCTCCAGGTGGAAGAGCACAATGGTCACATTTTCAAGGCAACCCAATACAGCATCCCCACATACTGTGAATATTGTTCCTCCTTGATCTGGATCATGGACAGGGCTTCTGTTTGTAAATGTAAGCACCCTTTATTTGATCCTTTTCTTGTGCTTCTATCACAGTGATGAGTTTGGGGATTTTGAAATGTGTTTACTGCTGTTTCCTGCAACCCCATGCTCAAATAATTTTGATTTTTGTAACATCTGAAGAGCTTTAGGGACAGGTCTTAAGGTTTCTGAAATCAACTATAAGTCCATCCCAGCAGTCCTTCCTGGCACAGTTAATGAACTTTGTGTTACATCTTATCCCATCAGGTTATGTGGCCATCTCGTAAGGTCAGACACATTTAAGTGTCATGGTAGGAAGGACAGTAAAGTCAGGTATGGAAATGTGTCCCTAGGATGCCTGTGGGGGTCCTGACCTTGGCAAACTCATTGGCTTCACCTGTTTGACCTCCAGGCATGTGAATTTTTGGGGAGATCAGGAAAATAGAGGAAGGATGATGGAGAAGCCTGATACATCTCCTTTTGGAAAAACCCAAGAGATGGATCAACCTTTTCCATCATCCCTCCTCCATTCCTGTGATTAGGTTGGTAGCATCAGCCCTGGAGCATTTCAGGCCCAGTGCAGGAAGAATACAGAGGAGGTGCCATTTCCAGTCTCTGAGGGTATCTGTGTCTGATAGTTTTCATGGGTTATACTCTGAGTTGATCTGTTGGGAGGATGGGGGAGGGTTTAATGTTTCATGGATGTAAATATGGCACCTTTAATTTTAAAGGCTTCATTATTTTTGTTTGAGTGGATCTAATACAGACTTGGCCCCTGGAAACTGCAAATACAACATGCTTTTGACTTGGTGGTTCTGAGAAGTGCTGCTCAATTCATATGAATTCCTGTTTCTCCAGCAATGTGACTTTTGGGATAATTAAACACTCCTTTTCTCCATTGCAGTATGTAAATATGCTTGTCACAAGAAGTGCTGTCTTAAAACCACGACCAAGTGCTCCAAAAAGGTAAATGTCTCTCATTGCTTTGCTTTCATTAGATATCTTGAGACAATGATCCCAAGTTGGTATAAAAATTATTGGAGCTGCAAAGCTTGATAGAATGCTGGAAATAACTCTCCTTTCAGCAGGAGCTTAGACCAGAGATCCCCAGAGGTCTCTCCAACCAGAGTTTTGTAGATATTTTGGGAATTATGCGGTGATGAGTCACTGTAGATCTGCCCAGTCATGCAGCAGATGTTGCAGTGTCGTTCCCTGCCTTGTAACCACACAGAACAATAGGAATTTCCCTAGCTTTGTAGCTTTTAAGGATTTGGAAATCTGGGGTTATTCTTGGAAATACAGGCTTTTTCTCTACGGTCCTTGCTTGCCTCAGCTGAGCGAGGAAGGGCAGGTGGAGGATGTTCACTGCCCTCTTTAGAGGGGAATTAAATATTGTTTACTGGGTTTAAGGGTATGGGGAACAGGGAATGAGTGCAGCAGGTCATCCCAGCTAACAATGAATCATCAAGATTTGGTGGGGATGTTTTAAATAGCTTATTTTGTGCCCAAGAGAAGGAGATAGAGTCACGATAATGAGTGAAGAGTTTTATCAGCTCCCAAGGCTGCTCAGGGGAGAACAACCTCCATAATACACAGCCCCAGAAAGCTGCATGAGTCCATTTTTCCCAAGGAATAAGCTGAATGTATACATTGAAGATGTGTGTGTATGTGAATATATTTGTATTTTGAATATATCTAGAACTTTTGCTGCAGTCTTTCCTTTCTGGCACTATTTCTGCAAGAGCTGGGAATGCCTCATAAAAGTTTGTGCTCTAAAATCTGGGAAGTTCATTGAGATCTCTGATTAATTTTTTCAGACATTATTGGAGCTGCCTTCTTTGTTGTGATTTCTCTGCACAAGGAAGTTTTTGTGCTGCATCCAAGGAAGCAAGTTCACTGTGTCTTCATGGGTAGCTTTGCAGTGGGCAGTTAGAAGTTCTCTGGGAAGGCTCCAGTTCCTTTGTGCTTGGTGAATTTGTGTTTTTAGTGTTGTTCTCAGTGACAGGGAGCTACAAACCATCAGTCATGAGAAAGAAACAGCATGGGGACCTTCCACACATCTGCTCCTAAGGTTTGCAGGATCAATGAAAGGATGACATTGAGTGGGAGAAAGAGAAATGCAGGAGTGGTTGTGAGGGGAGCCACTGCCTTGCTGAAGGCAGAGTTGCATCTCACCTTTCTTTGGCTAGGGCTGAGAATTTGTGTCAATATTTTATTGGATCTTTTGACTTTTCGAATCCTGAATCTCCTGTACAGGAGGACTTTCTTCACATTTGAATTTACCAGATATCAACTCTCCAGTGGGCATTTGCAACTGGCAAAAGGGCCCTTCCTGACAGGTGTAGATGGGTCTTTTCATGTTCTTTTTTTGGCATCTTGTTTGTTCACTGATGTTTTGTAACTGTCAGTGCTTCTAGTTGATTTAAATACCCAAGATTCAGATTTGCCTATTCTGCTTCGTGCATCTTTGGGAGGTGAAATCATCCCTGGAGATGGTGCCAGAGGGGCAGGAGGTGGAGGAGGACCATGCCCAGCTGCGTTGGCTCTTCCAACGTTGGTTGGGGATATAACTACAGTGGGGTTGGTTAAAGAAAGAAAATCCAAACTTTTTGCCTTCAGGTGCATGTCCAGAGGCCAGGTTAGCATCGCAAGACCCTTGTCCTGTCCTGTCCTCCATTAGACTCACACATCTCCTGTACCTGCTGAAGGACTCTGAATAACTGTATCCAAAGCTGCACCAGCATTGCATCACAGAAGGATTTCAATCCCTTTTCCCTCTTCCTGTGCAGCACGACCCGGAGCTGTCACCGCGGCAGTTCGGCGTGGAGCTGTCCCGGCTGACCAGCGAGGAGCGGGCGGTGCCGCTGCTGGTGGAGAAGCTCATCAACTACATCGAAATGCACGGGCTCTACACAGAGGGCATCTACAGGAAATCAGGGTCCACCAACAAGATCAAGGAGCTGCGGCAAGGCCTTGATACAGGTAAGAGGAGGGGGGAAAAGATCCTGCATGGCGAGGAAAATCTCCACAGCAGCAAAGTTGGATGGGAGGAAGGTGGAATGTTTCAGCATTCCTGACTCCAGGCTGTCTGTGCAAGGAATGATTTCACATTAGCAGCCATAACTCAGGTCACTAACTCATGGGTTTTTTGGGAGCAATCCACAAAAAAGAGTCATTCTAATTGACGGAAAGTGCTGCCTTATTTACACCCTAGCAATCAGTGAGAAAAGAAATCCTGGTCCCACCTGAAGTTATTTGCCCTGGAAAATGTATTACTCTCTAATTTTACCATGTGGAGCTGAAATCAGGTGCTGGCTTTGTTGCTATTAAAGGCATGTAAACATATTCTATTTTAGAATACTTTATGATAGAACAGTTTGGGTTGGAAGGGACCTTTAAAGGTCACCTTGTCCAGCCTTGGGCTTCGTATTGATCATTGTCTCTTGTTCTTTTCCTTCTTGCTTCATCTGGTGCCAAACCCAGACATCGATAACGTGAATTTAGACGACTATAACATCCACGTCATTGCCAGCGTGTTCAAGCAGTGGCTCCGGGATCTGCCCAACCCCCTCATGACCTTTGAGCTCTACGAGGAGTTCCTGCGGGTGATGGGTGAGGAGCTTCCCTCACTATCCCATTCCCTTGGTGGAGAGAAATGGTGGCCACTTTGAGTGCCAAACTTTTCGTTCACTCTTTGGGGCCAAACCAGATGGTTTTGCCAAATTGTGTTACCTGGTTTCAAAGTCTGATTTTTTTGGTTATAAAGGGTTTTTATGCAAAACCTCAGGCAATTTGGTCTCAATTTGGTGGCTTTTACATCATGGTTCAGGTAATTTCAGCCCCAAAGTTCTATCTCTTAAATAGTAAAATTAAGTATTAAGAAGTACCATTTTAAATAGGAGGAAGAAGTAAAAGCTGCCCCTAAATTCTGGTGGTTTCTCCACAGGCCTCCAGGAGAGGAAGGAGACAGTGCGTGGGGTGTACTCGGTCATCGACCAGCTCTCCCGCACCCACCTCAGCACCCTGGAGCGCCTCATCTTCCACCTGGTCAGGTATGCTGGGCCTGGGCAGCTTTAGGCAAAGGCAGGATGGCCAGGCATCCTTCCCACCAGAATATCTGAGGCTTTTGCATCTGCCCTGTCTCCCAGGAGGTGACCATGGAGCTGTTTCTCCAAGGGATGTTGTGTTGATGAGTGACCTCTGCTGTGCTCTGGTCACCTGTGGTTCCTACAGCTCTGTGGTGCCTCTCACCACTGCAGAGACATGTTTTTGGGTGGAAAGGGCTGGTTGTTGCCTTGGGAATATCTGAGATGTCTTGAGGTTTGTCTTTCTCCCTCAAAGCAAGACTCCACCATAGAAATACCATCTCCTCTCTTCAGCCATGATGATGTGCAAGAGGTGCAGTGGAGGTGCCTCTACCTCTGACTTCTCTTTTAATCCCTATTTTTTCAGGATTGCCCTCCAAGAAGAGACCAACCGCATGTCAGCCAATGCCTTGGCCATTGTGTTTGCTCCCTGCATCCTCCGCTGCCCCGACACAACAGACCCACTACAGAGTGTTCAGGACATCAGCAAAACCACCACGTAAGAACCTGGGGCTGGGTGAGCTAGCTCCACCACCACATCACCATTCACATCTTGGTAACCCCTAGGATGGTCAAATGGCTCAAAAATCGAGAGCTTTGGCACAAAGGGATAAACACATAGTAATTTATGCATCTAAATGCAAATAAATGCATCTGCATGAAGATATTTCAAATCTTCTCAATCCCCAAGAAGTGGTTAAGTGAGGATTTTTAAGTGATAGAGGATCCTCAAGAGTGGATAAGCTTCTGTTCCTGACTGGCAGGAAAAGGTGGAGCTTGTGCTGACATGGTTTTATAGTTAATGTAGTTCATTTTTGGCAAGCAGATCTTGATTGTTACTTGATTTTGGCTTTTTTACTGAAGGAGGTGAGTTGTTTGGTCTGCAGTGATAGTAATATTAATATGCTTAGATTTATTTATGGTGTTTGCCATAACTGAAAAGGTTTTACAGAGAACAAGTTAAGTACTTGCCCAGATTCAGTTTGGCTCATACACTTAGTATGAGTGTTAAAATAGGTACTGGAGTCAATTACAATAATGAAAACCCTCCAGTGAAGGGCTGGACTTCTGAAAGGCGTGGTTTTACCTCCAGTAAGTATTAAAATTGTTGAAGAACAGAACATGTTTGGAGATCCAGCTGGCAGGAACACCTGTCCTTTAACAGGATTTCATTGTAGCTTCTCCCTCACACTTGAGCTCCAGCACATCCTCTCATTTTATTACAAGGAAAGGACTATGTTTTTCCCCAAACACCCTCCTGACAACATTAAACAGTCGGCTCAGTTGCACAAGCTGCTGCAGAGTTACTGCATGCAATGAGTTGGAATCAGCCTGTCTTCTCCAGGTTTGTGTTCCACCACTCCCTCTTCCAAGGGGGGTAGATTTCTCTGGTGGGATCCTTGGCCATCTGTAATATCTGTAGGCTGTTCCTTAATCCATCCACAGCCCATGATCACTCTTTTTAGGAGAATTCTCACCATCCTCTGTTTTCCAGCTGGAGCTTTCTCCTCCATGCTCTTCCATCAGGGCAGTCTTCCACATAATCCTTTCCTTGTAATAAAATGAGAGGATGTGCTGGAACTAAGGGAGAAGCTACCAGGAAATCCTGTTGAAGGCCAAGACAAGAGAGAGCAGCTCAGATCAAATGTCTTCCTCCTCCCATTTTGTCTTCTTTTGGGTTTTTTCTCCCTTAGTTGTGTGGAATTAATTGTCATCGAGCAGATGAACAAGTACAAGGCTCGGCTCAAAGACATCAACAGCCTGGAGTTCGCAGAGAACAAAGCCAAGAGCCGCCTCTCCTTGATCCGCAGATCTATGGTGAGATGCCACAGCCCTCTCTGTCCTCACCTGTCCTCTCCCTGCCCCTGAAGCCACCCTACCTTATCTTCTCCTGCTTATCCCAGCCTCCCAAACCTCTTGCAAACTCCTACACCATCTCCACCAGGACAGGGACCCTCAGCCCCGTGGTGGCTCCTCACCTTTGCAGGGAGTCATACCAAAGCACGAGGAGGTGGGAACAGTCCGTGGAAACATTGTCGCTCCTGCTCAGATACTCCTTATCAGCGTTTCCACCTTCATTTGAGCTTGTTTGGTCCTGAGTTGAGTCAAGCCTTTCAGTGACCAGCTCAACATCACCCCGTGGGTGACCTGGACGATTGTTTTTCATGCTCGGTCACATTATCTGAACCCAAAATGAGTTCCCCAGAGGCTCTCCCTGCTCCCGCACTGCCTTTTTGGGAGCCTCCAACCCATCTCATTGAGCTTCCATGCTTGCGGGGGGCTGGCAGGCTGCAGATGCACCTGTGCTTGGCTTGCTGGGCTGCGGGAGAGGGACAGACCTGGTGCAGCACCATCAGCACAGGCTTGGGCTGAGGAGCCAAGCGGCCCCCTCTGCTTGGACCTGCCCCTGTGATGCTCAGGGACATGTTGCTTCTGCTTTTTGGGGATGAAATCCAAGCAGAGGCTGCCCAAGATTGAATAGCTGGTGCTGCAGAGCTGCCCCACTCATGTCAGTTAACCAAAAAAGCCTCAAACTGAGCAAAGCGGGTTTTTGGAGGGGCGGCGGCATGTGCACTCTAACCTTCTGCTTTCCTTTTCATCTCCTCTCTAATCCAGAAGCCCGTACTAATTGCAGTTAGATTTATGAGCATAACCCGCAGTTCAATCCCGGTATGTATCAACGGCAGCTGCCGCCTCCCTCGTTGTGTGTCACCGTCGCTCATTCCAGCTCTGTCCCACTGGCCATTGTCCGTGACCTGTCCGGTCCCGCCACTCCTCGGAGCCGCCGTTCCTCCAGCAGGTCCCATGGGCACAGGAGTTTGGGGCTGGCACTCGGCCATCCCTGCACGCAGCTCCTCAGAAATACGCTTCCCACCCCTTTTCCCTTCCTACTTACTTTAATTTTCTATTTTATTTTCTTTTTCCATCCTGTGCTTCCTTCTTTTTTACTTTGCTTGACTCATCCCTTCCCACCTCGATTTCTCCTTGCTCAGGATGCGTTTCAGCATCAAGTTGCTTTCACAGCGCTGCTGTTTCTGAAGATGGTGAATAAAACCCTCAGCTTGGATGCCTTGGAGACCACGAGGCATCCAAAGGTCTCCTCCACCTTTGTGGAGGAGGAGCACCACCACCCTGAACACAAGGTCAGAACACCCAGCTTTGAAGGAGAAGGAGTCCAGCAAGTCTTGTATTCCCCAACTCCATCCCAGCTTGAGTTTGAGTTCTGTGAGATTGTGACAGGAAAGAAAAGCACCTGCAGGATTTTGGGAATGCTCATAGGGCTGTTTCCTTTCCTATCAGGCTCAGCCCATGATGAAAGTTCCCTCAGGTTCCCCCTATTCTTCCACATCCATGAGTGTCAGGAGGTGGAGAAGAGCAAAATTTGAGCTCTGCTCCCCTGAGCACGGCATTTCTCAGGGGCTTAAGTCCACGAGCCAGTGGGATCTTCGGGATCTTGGGGCTTTTGGCTAATAGGATTCAGGGAGCTGTGCTTCAGCTCAGGAGCCCACGTGAAAAGTGTCATCAGAAGAACACCGGGGCACAGGAGAGCCTTTGCAGACAAAAAAAGATCTCTGAGATGTGGAGTTAAAAGATGAAAGGGCTAAAATGGAGGAAATCTGGCTTTTAAGGGGAAAAAAGGAGGATCCCTTATCCTGAAAATCTGCTCTGAGCACATGAGTTGTCAGGAAGACCCAGGGATGCTACAGTTGTAGGGGTTAAATAGAGGGAGCAAAATTGAGCTGCAACAAGCTCTTTAACCCCAAGGAGATGCAGGATCTTCCTGGGTGATGGTTGTCAGGGGAGGGCAGTAAGTGATGGACATCTCCTAGTCCTGGTCATGTCAGGATCTGGAATGTAGAAGATGAGAAGTCTGGTCATGATAACAGTTAAGATAAAAGCTGTTTAATATCTGCCATGTCCCTCATCTCCAAGAATCCTCCATTTTCCTCTGCTCCATGGAGCAGATCTGTAGAGCTGGTCCTCAGAAGATTGAAACAGTTGCATATGTATCTCTCCACCTCTACCACCACCATTTGCGTCCTTTTTTGTTTTCAGTTTCAGTATTAAAAAAAATGAGATAGTTCTTCAGAGCTGCATTAGATCAGAGTGAGTTCAGCTGTGGACACAGAGATCCACATTGATTGCCTTACAATGGACCACTGGAGATGGTCCTGGTTTCTGGATCTCCTCTAGATGAGACATGGCATGGCATGGACAACATAATTTTTGGTGGGAGTTCCTGTTTGCTGAAGGGGTCAGTGAGACTCTTGTGATGCTCAGGAAATACCAAGGGTGGATGAGGGAAGGATGTGAGACTTGATCCAAGGATAAAACAGGTTTTATCAGGTGCCCTGAAATCAAAGCCTTGGTGATGCTCCCACCCAAAGCCACCATCAAGCTTCCCATCGCGCAGGCTGTGGGCTTTGTGGGGACCCAGCCTGCTGCCAGCTGGGCTTGTCTGGACCTGGACCAAGTTGCACTTGATCCATCAGCATCATCCTCATCACTGCCTTCCTCACCACCTCCATCCCCAGCCCCTCCAATGTGTTGAGTCCTTCTGGTACTTCCCCCAGCCTGAGGGCCTGGGGTGCATCTGGCGGCAGCACACTGAGGATCGGTGTCTGGGGCCTTCTTCTTCACTCCTTGGGAGAGCAGTGTGGTTGGCACCTGAGTGTTTGCCGCATCACCTCGGCTGGTGGTGGTGACACCTTTGTCTCTCTTCAGGGCAAAGGACGCGTGCGACGTGGTGCCTTCCCCAGCCCCGCGTCCCCTGTCACCGGCCGCTTGCCCTCGGTGACGGATGTCCCTGAGGAGACCCTGAGCAGCGAGGAGGCCATGGAGATGGAAGTGACAGAGCAGCAGCAGGTGGCCATGCAGCAGGAGGAGAAGGTGCTGACTGAGCAGATCGAGAGCCTGCAGAAGGAAAAGTGAGTCTGGCCGAGGGTTCAAGCCATGTCCACAGCCTCTGGATGTTGCTTGATGTCATGTGGTTGATAACTGGAGGCCTCCACCCCTCCATGATCTCTCACTGCACGTGCATCCCTTTCTCCTCTCCACCTCTTTGGTCCTGTTGGTTCAATGGGGCTGGGTTGCCTTTGCAGGGAGGAGCTGACATTCGAGATGCTGACACTGGAGCCCCGCGCCTCCGACGACGAAACCCTCGAGTCCGAAGCCTCCATTGGCACAGCTGACAGCTCCGAAAATTTGAACTTCGATTCTGAAGGAGCCATCTCCGATCGCTCGGGTAAATCCAGATGTTCTTGGATTTATGATGAAGTGGTTTGGGTTGGAAGGGACCTTCAAAGGTCATGAAATCCATCTCCCTGCCATGGGCAGGGACACCTTCCACCATGTTTTTCTGTTGCTTTGGGAAGGGTTATTTGGGATTTTCAAGTATTTAAAGTCGACAGTTTAAATGTATGCTGTGAGGGAGTTAAGGGTTCAAGCACATGGCCCTGGGGGGATGGGTAGGAGCAGCCAGGATTGGTGGGGAGGTCAGCATTCTTCCAGCACTGCTACATCATCTGGGGTGAGGCTGCCCCCACCGAGATGCTGGGAATGTTGTCCTGGCTTCAATGGCATGTGTCCCCAGGGAGCGGGGTGGTTGGATACTGAGCGGTGTCGGGGTGCTGACAATCTGTGGTCCTTCTGCCCCTGCAGAGAGAAGTGTAGCACTTACCTCCCTCCGCCCTGCCAAGGCCGAGGGGCTGAGCCGGCTGCGACGGCACCCCAGGATGCGGCTGGACCCAGCGGAGCCAACCGACACCCCCATCTCCTCCCCCTCCTCCCAATCATCCACCTCCTGCTTGCCCCACCTGCCCCGGAAGCGCTTCCAGATGTACTCCAAATCTCCTTTCTACCGAGCAGGGGGACACAGTGAGACCCCCGAAACCCGGGCGAGCCCCGAGAGCCCGACGGGTCCTCTCCATTATCCCGAGGACCGGCCGCAGTTCACCACGCGCGGGACCTTCAACCCAGAGAAAGGCAAACAGAAACTGAAGAGTGTGAAATCTTCCCCCGCAAAAACCAAAGAGCCCCCGGATGGGGGGCCTGGAGGGGGACGCAAGAGGAACTCTGAGGCCGATTGCGCCGCCGCCCAACCCCTTGTCCGCCTGGGGAGCAACGAGTTCATGGTCTGAGATGCTCCACCCCGGAGCCGCATCCATGCCGGGGCATCCTCCCCATTGGCAGTGCTCCGATGGCTTCCTCGTTAGCGCCAGGAGATGAATTCTTAATTAAAAAGGCCGGGAGGGGACGGTTTTAATGGTGGCCTTAATGATTTTGGGGGGGTTGAGACCTTCGGGTGGCCGGGGGGTGGACAGGGATGGGAGGCATTGACCAGTTCCTGACCCTTCCCCTCGGAGCATCCCACGTCTTGGCGCATCCGCCGCCAAATCCTTGTGCCGAATCGCCATCGCCTGTTGGTAGGAGCAAACCAAGCCTAAAAACCCCACGGGAGCATCCCGAGCTGGCTCCACTGCAGCCAAGCCCTCTGCGCTTTAACCACCTCATCCACGCCAACGCCAAGTGCATGGAAAAGTGTTAAAACCTGCCNAAATAATAATAATTAATAATAATCGAGGACTACTTGAAGCGATATTTGTTTATATGCTGGTTCCTGGAGTTTTGTGTAAATATATATTTTTTTAATTTTTTTTAATATTTTTCCCCGGACAGAACTTTTCTTTTTTTTTTTTTTTTTTCTTTTTTTTTTTTNTATTATTATTATTGTTATTTTTGGGCTGGAGAGGAGGGGAGCAATTGGCTGAGCCATCCTTGGTGTCACCACTGGTGTCACTGGCCATCACTCAATAAAACATGGAGTTTATTCTCAGCAAGAAAACCCTGGAGGTGTAATTATACCATCATAACCCATCATAGGACTAATTAACAATGCTAGTTACTGACTCAGCTTGTAATCCCTCCCCAGTCTCATCATCATCCTCAGTGGCACCTGGAGAAGCTTCGGGTACCAGAAAACCTCTGGAAAGGCAAAATCAGGAGCCCCAGGGCAATAATTAGATTTACAAAGGCTGGATCTGTCCTCCTAGGTGTGGGGTGGGCTGGGGCTCATCCTTTCCTGAAATGCCATCAAAAATGGGGAAAATAGCAAAAAAATTGAGTTTTCCTGAGTATTTTGTCTTTTCCCAGCATGACTGGATTTGGCTGAGCTGCTCCTCAGTCCCCTCTCCCCCTGCCCTTTCCAGGGATAGTTTATTTATTGGGGTAATTTTTAATTTGATATTTGAAATTTGATTTTTTTTCATGTTATCTTTAATTTCTTTCCAACGGGGGAAGTGACAGATGCTGCAGGGAGAGCGGGAACAGCATCAACCTCGGCGTTGCATCCTGGGAGTGGGGCAAGACCAAGTCAATCACCCCCATCCATGGGGGAAAATGGGATTTTCCCTGTCCCAGCGGGGAAAGTAGGGCTTTGGGGATGGACACAGATGCACTGGGAAGGCAGATGGTGAAACAGTGGAAACTCCTGGGGGGCCATCCCAAATTCTCTGGGAGCTGGGATTGCTGGGAGCATCCGAGTGCTTGGTGCCAAACCAGCCTTCTAAGCCTCTTGAACTAAAAACCCCAGAACTGCCCTTAAAATGGCCCCAGGGGGGGAGATCCTGGGCAGGAGTGAAGGGTCCAGCCTCGTCCTCAGGTTTCTCATCCCCGTGGGATGAGAGCAGGGATGTCAGATCTGACTGGGGCAAATATATATATACATATATATGCATATATATACATATATATAGGTGTACACATATATATATACACATATATATATGTGTGTGTGTGTGTGTATATGTATGTGTATATATGTGTGTATATATATGTATATGTATCTAATTTCTTCTGGAATATATTTATTTTCCTTATATATATTTAATCTCTATATAAGGAAAATATATTTAAGTGATATTTATGTATATAAAGAACATATATAATAATATATATTCTATATATAAAGGAAATA
>VXBC01000812.1:372355-426316 GCA_013399945.1 Ploceus nigricollis | reverse complement strand
CCCCACCGCACCGAGGTTCCGGGCGGGGAGGTGGGGCAGGGGGATGTTGAGGAATGTCACCCCTGCTTGGGACAGGCTCCTGCGGGGGGGCAGGGGTGAAGAGGAATGGGGGGTGTGCTCCTGGAGCTGCAGGAATGTCTCTTGGCCCTCCCTGCTNCCTGGCAGCGTCCCCCACTTTGAATGTGTACCCCACCCTGACCTCTTGGCAATGTCCCCAGTTTGGGAGTGTCCCCTCTCTCCCTGTACTCCTCCCTAATGCTGTAGTGTCTCCCATTCTGGATGTGTCCCTGATCTGGGACTTGCTGGCAGTGTTCCCATCTCACTGGGTCCCCCCTTCCCTGAATCCCTGGCACTGTCCCCTTCTCTCTGATACTCTGGCAATGTCCCCCAGTATGACAGTGTCCACCCAGTCCTGAGCCCCTGGCACTTTCCCCAGTCTGGATGTGCCCTGCATCCATGACCTGCAAGCAGTATCCCCATCTCATGGTGTCCCCCTCTTTCCTTACCCCTTAGTAGTGTCCCTTGCCCCTTTCTGGCAGTGTAACACTCCCTACCCCTGGCTGTGTCCCCCAGTATGACAATTTCCCCCAGCCCTGATCCACTGGCAGTGTCCTCCAGTCTGGCAGTACCCTCTATCCATGACCCACTGGCAAGTGTCCCCATCTCAGAGTGTTTGTCCCGCCCATGAGCCCCTGGGAGTGTCCCCCAGTTTTTCCAAGTCTCTCCCTCTCTGACCCCTCCTTGGCAATGTCTCCCAGCCTGGAAATGCTTCCCTGCTCCCATGTCTGCCAGTGTCCCCTGACCCCCACTGGCAGTGTCCCCCACTCTGGAAGCATCTCCCAGCCCTGACAACCTGGCTGTGTCTCCCAGTCTGTCCAGGTTACCTCAGTGATCTGCCATCAATGCCTCCCACTCTGGCAGTGTCAGCGCCCTCACGGCAGTGTCCCCTTACCCCTGACCTCCTGGAAGTGTCCCCCACACTCACAGTGTCCCCCACACCCATAGTGTCACTATAAGCTGTGTGCTGCCCTTTGCCAGAGCCACACCAGGTCTGTCACCACTCCTGTGAGCCATCCATGGCATCCATGGCACATGGGGCAAGAAATGCACCAAGTGTGACTCCACCACCCACGTCAGACACCCGCAGGTGCCCCATCATGCCACCCTACCACCCAGGCAGAGTGTCCCATCATGATGTGCATTCCCTGCCCAGGACTGAGCCACTCAGCACTGGGGAAGGAGCTCCCTGCAGTGTCCCCAAGTCCCAACTGCAGGTCAGATGTCACTTTGGACGTGACATCCCAAGTTGGCCTCATCCACTGGGAGCTGCGTCCTGATCTAGGCTGCAACCCAACCCCAACCACGGCATCAGGTTTCAGCCCACTGTGCTGGGCAGAGGAGCAGGGCCACAGCCCTGTCACCATCCCCAGGGCCACTACCGCCAGTCAAAGCTATGATGTCCTTGCCACCAGTGCAGAAGCTGCTGCGGCAGCTGCCGGTGGGGCCGGCTGGCTGGCCAAAAACACCAGAGGGTGGTGGTGTGGCCGAGGAGGTGACAAGCCCGGTGCTGGCCACCGAGGCTGGACAACCCGCCTGCTACAGCGCCCTGCGAGCCGATGAGCTGCGGCCACTCGCCGGCACCAAGCCCGCAGTGGACACTGGCACCGGGCCACCACCGCGGTAAGACTCCCCCAAGGAGTGCCCCCAGGACCCTCTGGTGATGGTGGCTGTGGATGAGCATCATCCCACGGGTGTCACCCTCAGTTGCTGCAGGTAGATGCAGCCTTGCAGATGCCCCCAGTTTAGGGGGGGACCAGTGTCCCTTAGAAAAGAGGACAGTGGTAACAACTTTACAAAAGGCTGGTGGCATTTTTCCAGTCCCGGGAGGGGACCAGGGAAGGACTTTGCATCAGGATGTGCTGGCACATCCATGCCACTATGTCCATGAGGGGACAAGGGACACCCAGCCAAGCCAGGATGGAGCTGGTGATGGGCACCTGTGGTTTCGGGACAATGTAGGGTGACAACCACAGCCAGGATGGGATGGGGTTCTTGTCCCAGTGCCTGGGATGAGGATGGCACTGGGTGCTAGCACCATGCCAGTCCCTCTGGTTCCTCTTTCACCCGGCTGTAACCCAACTCCTGTCCCTATAAATATTTCATGATGAAGGATTGGATTGCCAGCCTGATGGAAGGCTGGGAGCAGAAAAAAAAAGACTGAAAAACAGGTAAAAATGTGTAAATGGGAATTTTTTTCCCCCTGGTGTGGTTCAGACATGATGACCTCAAGGAGATGCTCGACAGCAACAAGGATTCACTCAAGCTGGAGGCCATGAAGAGGATTGTGGCGGTGGGTGTTGTTGTCACTGGTGGGGACCACTGCTGGTGCCGAGCTGTCTCATGCTGTACCAGCCCTTGCTGTGCCAGCTGCCCAGGGTCACACCACTTCTTTTCCCCCTAGATGATTGCCCGTGGTAAAAATGCCTCCGATCTTTTCCCAGCTGTGGTGAAAAACGTTGCCTGCAAGAACATTGAGGTGAGGAAGGTCTTGCGTGGCCCTGGCAGCATCCCAGGGTCTGGCACTTTCCCTGGTTTTGGGGATTGGCTGGAGTTTGGGGGCTCTGAGGTGGCACCTTCACCCTGCAGGTGAAGAAGCTGGTGTACGTGTATCTGGTGCGCTATGCAGAGGAGCAACAGGATCTGGCCCTGCTCTCCATCTCCACCTTCCAAAGAGGACTCAAGGTGGGCTGGTTTGAGGAGCCAGGGGAGGTCTGGAGGAGCACTGAGCCTCCCGCAGCTGCACTGCAGCCCCCCACATGTCCCCACAGGACCCCAACCAGCTGATCCGCGCCAGTGCCCTGCGGGTCCTGTCCAGCATCCGCGTGCCCATAATCGTGCCCATCATGATGCTGGCCATCAAGGAGGCCGCCTCGGACATGTCCCCGTACGTGCGCAAGACAGCCGCCCATGCCATCCCCAAGCTGTACAGGTAATGGGGAGGGGGATCAGCTGCAATTGTTGTAATAAAGCAGCCAGGACTCAGTTTCCTCCCGCAGAAAAGCCAATTCTTTAGTCACAGAGCTCATATTTATAGGAAATATCAGAAGGCACTGTGTTAGACCTACTTGGCTAACAACACACTGACACTCAGTTTATTGGTCAGTAAATGGCTAGGGTGTACGTCTGTCAAATCCCTCTATTTTTGGTTAGTTTACACATTTCGTTCACTGATTCCCCTGGGATAGATGTCTTGTTTATTACAGGTGCAAACTGTTTTCTTACTAGAATAGCTTGTTGTGCTAACTACTTTCATTCTTATGATTTTCACACAGGAAGTTACAAGCCAACTGCTAGCTTAGCTAGAGTAATAGGGCCTAAGCCATAATTTATAAGGCCTTTCTTTTATAATATTTTTACCTGTATGCAACATCAGTAAGGGTCTTGGCTGCTTGGTACAGGCAGGGATGGGGAGGAGTTTGGTCCAGCATCACCTGCCCTGCTCCTCCCTCACAGCCTCGACTCAGACCAGAAGGACCAGCTCATCGAAGTGATCGAGAAGCTGCTGGCGGACAAAACCACGGTGAGCAGGATTCTGTGTCTCCCCTACCTCTAAATCTGGGAACATCACTGGCCTTGTGTCCTCATGGGGATGGAGGTGTTCCCACCAAATTGGTGTCATCTTGGGGATGCAGCCATCCCCACAGGTCTGTCATCCTCATGGGATGCCATTGTCCTCACTGATCCAGCATCCATGAAGGGATGCAGCCATCTCCCAAGCCAAAGTCTTTGTGGGGATGTCACTGTCCCTAGCAAGACAGAATCCTCATAAGCATGCCACTGTCCCCACTGATCCAGCATCCTCACAGGAATGCAGATGTTCCCACCAAATTGGTGTCCTTGTGGGGATGAAGCCATCCCTGGAGAGCTGGCATCCTTGTGGGAGTGCTGCTGTCCCTACTGGACAACAACCTCATGGGGAATTCACCAATTCCACTGAGCTGGCATCCCTACAAGGAAGGGTTGCCCACCAAACCAGCACCCTCATGGAGATGCCACAATCCCCACCAAACCAACATCTTGTTGATGATGCCACCACCCCAGTAAGTCACCCTGGGCTTTCCCTCTGCAGCTGGTGGCTGGCAGCGTGGTGATGGCATTCGAGGAGGTTTGCCCAGAGCGCATAGACCTCATCCACAAGAACTACCGCAAGCTCTGCAACCTGCTCATCGATGTGGAGGAGTGGGGGCAGGTGGTCATCATCAACATGCTGACCCGCTACGCCCGCACCCAGTTCCTCAGCCCCAACCAGAACGTGAGTTCAGGAGCACAAAATGCCTTGGGAGCCTTAGGGTGTCCTGGGAGCCCCTAGGGAGGTGGGGTGAAGGGGGAGTGTTCTTGGGGATGCAAAGGGTCCCACCTGCCAGCAGGAGTCCTTGCTGGAGGAGAACACTGAGAAGGCTTTCTATGGCTCTGAGGAGGAGGACGCCAAGGATGCCAAGGCAGAGGTAGCCTCGTTGGCCAAGCGCAAGCCCTACGTCATGGACCCCGACCACCGCCTCCTCCTGCGCAACACCAAGCCCCTGCTGCAGAGCCGCAACGCCGCAGTGAGACCCTCACTCCCACCCTGTTCATTCCCCAGGGCCACTGGTGGTGTCCATCAGTCTGGGCTTATGATGTCCCCACATTCTAGGACTCACTGGGGTGCTTGAGGGGCACTCAGAAATGGGTGTCCTCAGGGTCAGGCTACCTCCAAGTGCTGAGAGTGGGACTGGGGGACATGGCCATTCCTCAGGGTGTCCCCCATTCCCACCGTGTGACACTTTGGTGTCTGTCCATAGGTGGTGATGGCCGTGGCACAGCTCTACTTCCACTTGGCACCCAAGGCAGAGGTTGGAGTCATTGCCAAGGCGTTGGTACGGCTCCTGCGGAGTCACAGGTCTGTGGCACCTGGGTTGTGGTGGTGTCCTACCCCTCCACCCCCATTGTTGGAGCTCCACGACCCTTTTTGAGAGACCCCCAAAAAGCCCATCCCTGGAGGGACATCAGGCTGGAGGCCTTTTTGGGCTGGTCCAGTCCAGACATGGGGTGACAGCATCTTGGTGGCACCAGCCTGGTGGTGGGTCCTGGCCCATATTCACAGGGACTTGCTGAGGGTGTTTGGCCCTTGCCCCAGTGATCATGGTCCCCTCTTTGTCCCCACAGTGAGGTGCAGTATGTTGTGCTACAGAATGTGGCCACCATGTCCATCAAGCGGCGGGTGAGTCTCAGACTTGGTGTGGGAGGAGTTGGCCCTGTTGGCTCCAGAGCGAGATGAGGATTAGCCAGCAAGGTCACCAGAGCCTGGAGGTGGCCTTGGCAAGGTGGGGGGGACAGAGATGACACTAATGTCTCTGGCTGTGCATGCAGGGGATGTTTGAGCCCTATCTGAAAAGTTTCTACATCCGCTCCACAGACCCCACACAGATCAAGATCCTCAAGGTGAGCTGGAAACACCTGTCAGGAGTGGGTTTGGGGTTTCATGGAGCCCTTTCTTTGGGTCAGCTGTCCTCATGCCCTGGGGACAGGAGGACATCAAGGCCCCCATGCCCTGTCACCATGCCCCTGTGCTGCTCATCTCTTCCTCTTTCCCACAGCTGGAGGTCCTCACCAACCTGGCCAACGAGACCAACATCTCCACCATCCTGCGAGAGTTCCAGGTATGCCATGGCCATACTGAGGCTGCCACCCTGGCATGGCTCTTGGTGCCAAACCACCACCATGGAGGGGGCAGAGGAGAGCCCCTCCAGGAGGAGTGGGCTGAGGCCATACCAACCCCATCAGTGGTTCCAGAGGGCCCCAAAGTGTGACCACTGCCAGGGGGGATGTCCAGCACTGGCACATGGGTGACTTGTCATGTGTGCCTTCCATGCCTGTGCAGACCTACATCCGCAGCATGGACAAGGACTTTGTGGCAGCCACCATCCAAGCCATCGGGCGCTGTGCCACCAACATCGGGAAGGTGCGGGACACCTGCCTCAATGGCCTCGTCCAGCTCCTCTCCAACAGGGATGGTGAGTACACACAGCAGGGGTGAAATGGGAGCTCCATCACTCTCAGAGCAGGACCCAACTGAGGCTGGGTCTCTGTCCGCAGAGCTGGTGGTGGCCGAATCCGTGGTGGTCATCAAAAAGCTGCTGCAGATGCAGCCGGCCCAGCACAGCGAGATCATCAAGCACATGGCCAAGCTCACTGACAACATCCAGGTTGGTTGGGGTGTTGCTGACCCACAGGAGCAGGGGATGGCAGCAGTGCCACATGTCTGAGGGCATTTCACAGGTGCCAATGGCACGGGCCAGCATCTTGTGGCTCATCGGCGAGTACTGCGAGCACGTGCCCAAGATCGCACCTGATGTGCTGCGCAAGATGGCCAAGTCCTTCACCAACGAGGAGGACATTGTCAAGCTGCAGGTCATCAATCTGGCGGCTAAGCTCTACCTGACAAACTCCAAGCAGGTACCAGGGATGTGATCCTAGGGTGGGCCTCAGTTTCCCTGTCAGGGAGGGAGAGGCCAGCCCTGAGCATGTTCTCTGCCGCAGAGCAAGCTGCTGACCCAGTATGTCCTCAACTTGGCCAAGTATGACCAGAATTATGACATCCGCGACCGGGCTCGCTTCATCCGCCAGCTCATCGTGCCCACTGAGAAGAGCGGGGCCCTCAATAAATACGCCAAGAAGCTCTTCCTGGCCCAAAAACCAGCTCCCATCTTGGAGTCTTCCTTCAAAGGTACGCATCCCTGGTCACAGGGCATTATGACACGGGGCACAAGCTGTCACCACAGCGCTGCATGGCTCTCCCTGAGTTGCTGCCACCTTTCACCTCGTTGTAGATCGGGACCATTTCCAACTGGGCTCCCTGTCCCATCTGCTCAACGCTAAGGCTGTGGGCTACCAGGAGCTGCCCGACTGGCCGGACGAGGCCCCTGACCCCTCTGTGAGGAATGTGGAGGTGCGTGGGCACCTTGGGTGCATGGGAGAGGAGGGGCCAAGGTGGGGACACTGACTCAAGGTCTTGGAAGAGCCCCAGAAGGTGCCTAGGTACTGCTCACCTGCTCCTGTTCCCTCTCTAGTGCTCACACATCTGCTTGGGGATGGGGGGACAAGGGTGGCTCTTTGGATCCCCCAGTCATGGGTGATGGCCCTGCTCCATCAACCCTGTGCCAGCAGGTTCCTGAGTGGACCAAGTGCACCAGCCGGGAGAAGAGGAAGGAGAAGGTGGAGAAGCCTTTCTACTCTGACTCAGAGGGCGAGTCAGGGCCCACGGAGTCGGCAGACAGTGGTGAGGACCTGAGGGCATGAGATATTGGGCAGTGGTCACTGTGGCCATCAGGAAGGTGCCACAATGGTGGGGCATTGGACAGGGGACATGACAGTGGGGACACCCCATCATGGGAGGGACATGGCATGATGTGGATGGGACACAGTGGTGGGCAGTGGGACTATGCAGGAATGCAGCGGGAGGATGCAGTGGAGAGGCAGCAGCAGGTGTGGGGGTGCATGCAGTGGGAGGATGGAGGATGTAGTGGGATGAAGTGGGAGATGGGGGAATGTGGGGGGACACAGCAGCAGGGCTGAGTTGTGCCCCCACAGAGCCCGAGTCCGGCAGCGAAGAGAACGGCAGCAGCAGCAGCTCTGGTAGCTCCAGCTCTGGCACTGAGGAAGAGGAGGAGGAAGAGGAGGAGGAAGACAGCGGGGAGCAGTCAGAGGACAAGGAAGAGGAGGAGGAGGAGAAGAGGCCAAAGAGGAAGGACAAGGAAGGTTCCCATAAGGCAGTCTTGGGGAGCGTGGGCAGGTACGCCCTGGGAAGGCAGGGGGGTACTCCCAGCGAAACCCCCGCCCCAACCCCCTGAGCTGGGCACTCCCTGCAGCCCCAGCGAGGAAGAGGAGGAGGAGGAAGGGGCAAAGAAGTCCAAGAAGAAGGCCCCACAGGGGAGGAAGGGCCGTGTCGAAACCTCATCAGAGGCCAGCACCTCCGAGAGCAGCTCCTCTGGCTCCGACTCGGGCTCCGAGGCAGAGGCCAAGCAGAAGAAGGCGGTGAGGGCTGGGATGGGCTGGGATGGGGGGCTGCACAGGGATAACTGGACCCCCTATTGAACTCCCCATCTCTACCCCACTGCAGCCCCCCAGCAGCAAGGCCAGCTCCAAGGAGATCTCCCTGCTGGACCTGGATGACTGTGAGTGGCTGCCTGGAATACGTGAATAGCTGTGGTGGTGGTGCTGGGGAAACTGAGGCATGAGCACTCACCCCAGTGCAATCAGGACTCCATGGGTCATTTGGGAGCTGCAAAGCTGGGATAAGAACAGGTGTGGTGAGGGGTCTTTGTCCCCAGAGGATGGCTGTGGGACAGGTGCCTGTGCCTATTGGATTGTTCCCGTGTGGCTGTGCACAGGGACAGCCTACAGGGTTGTGTCTACACTAGTGGAGCTGTGCCACTGGGCTGTCCTTGTGTGGCTCTCCCCATGGGACTGTGCCACCAGGGCTGACCCCACATGGCTGTCCCCTTGGGGCTATCCCTATAGAGTTGTCCCCATGGCACTCTGCCACCATGTCTGTCCCCATATGGCTGTCGCCATGTGGTTGTCCCCATGGAGCTGAGCCACTAGAAATGTCCCTGTGTGGGTATCCCCATGGGGCTATGCTCACAGCCATGGGGCTGTGAGCTCTGTTAACCCTTTCCTCCCCCCTCCCCACCTTGCAGTCACTCCGCCTCCTCCCCAGCCCATCCCCTCCAGCAGCATCATCTCCACCAGCCTGGTGACCGACCTGGAGGGCCTCACTCTCACCGACACCTCCCTGACACCCACCGTAAGTGTCCCAGGCCCCCTGTCACCTGTGGGGGCTCCTGGGCCCTCTGCCACCTGCAGGGGTTGTAGGGAGCCCTCAGCAGCCCCCGCTGTCCCCTGGTGCAGCTGCTGAGCCCGGCGTTCAGTGCAGTGAAGACCTACGAGCTGCTGCACCGCATGGCAGGCGAGGGGCTTGCGGTTGAGTACTGCTTCAGCCGCCGGCCCTTCCCGGGCGACCCCCACATGGTGGCCGTCCAGATCCAGATCTCCAACAACACTGACACCGAGGTGAAGAACCTGCGGGTCAATGAACCCAAGCCGCTATCCGGCATGCGGATTCAGGAGTTCCCTGAGATCGGTATGGCATGGCACGGCATGGCTGTGACGCTGTGGGAGAAGGGGGACAGGGGTTGGGTGGGAATGTGGGATGTAGTGGCAGCCCTGTGGTTCCAGAGCACCTGGCGCCAGGGGACACAGCCAGCGTGGTGATGGGCATCGACTTCTGTGACTCCACCCAGGCAGCAAACTTCCAGCTGTGGTGAGCATCTGGCACCAGGCATGGTAGGATGGCTGTCCCCAGGGATCAGGGCATCAGGTGCTCCAGAGATGGGGAAAGTGGGATAGGTATCAACATTCCTCCACATAGCAGGAGACAGGAGACAGCAGAAGCAGGGCATGAGGGGATGGAGGACAGCAGGACAGGGAAGAGGAGACAGTCAAATGGGCATGGGGTGGTCGGGGGACATCAGGAAATGCACAGGCCTCCCTGCAGGGGACAAGGAGGCAGCAGCAGCTCCAGGTCCAGCCAGACAGGTTCCCCCCATTCCTGAGCCCTATTGTGCCACAGTTTCCCCTGGTCACCCCTGCCCAGGGCAGGGGTGGGAAGCAGGACATGGAGAGGGGACATATTCTGAGCATGTGCCCCTGTCACCCGCCTGTCTCCGCAGCACCCACACGCGCCAGTTCTACGTCTCCATCCAGCCACCCGTGGGGGAGCTCATGGCCCCTGTCTTCATGAGTGAGAACGAGTTCAAGAAGGAGCAGGGTGAGTGGGGCTAGGGATGGGGACAGGCTGCTGCACAGGCACCCACCACTGACACTCACCCCCAATTTTGTCCCCTCTGCCGCCCTCGCTGTGGCTCTAGAGCACCTGGCACGGCCGGGTGAGGGTAAGTGGCTGCTCAGCTGGCCCCTAGACTAGCTCTGCTCCCCTCACCCCACCCTGCACCCCCAGCCTTTGGGCTGGGGTCACCACCGTGGTGCCAGGGTGGCCTTGTTGGGTCTCCGCAAAGTGTGAAGGGCCCATGTCACCCTGGCTCTCCCAGAACTGTGTCTGGTGAGTGACACCCTGTGTCCTCATGCTTCTGGATCAGCACATCCCCACCCTGACGTCATGGATGGGGGCTGTGTTGAGTAGGGGGTGCTTGGTGCCCTGCAGCACCCGGCCCCATTACTGCCACTGTCCAAAGGAGCCCATCCCCAGGGATATGGCTGCTGCCACCAGGCAGGGACATGAGGATGAGCCCAGGAAGGGTTATGAAGAATTTTCCCAAATCCACTGAATCCTGAACCAAGAGCAAGCAGAGCAGCCAGCTCAGGATGTCATGGGGAACGCAGGGAGCTGGAGGGGCTTGCTTTGGGCATGTCAAAGCAGGGCCCAGCAGGGTGTGTGGCCAGAGACGGGCAGGTGCCTCTGTTGCCTGCTCTAGGGAAGCTGATGGGCATGAGCGAGATCACAGAGAAGCTGACGCTGCCTGAGAAATGCCGAAGTGACCACACCATCGTCCAGCAAGTGACCTCGGCTGCCAACGTGGGCCGCGTGCCCTGCGGTGCCAGCAATGAGTACAGGTAGCTGGACCCCCACACCTGGATCAGGCAGGCGCTGTCACCTCTCTGTTCCCACCTGAATCACAGTGGGGACACTCAGGGCTTCCTTTAGGACAAGGAGCCTGCATGAACCGAAATGTGACAGTGGCCGTGGGTGGCAGGCGCTCGCCTGTCCCCACCAGAGCATCCCATGGGATCAGAGGGTGACGGGACAGCTTGCCTTGAAGCCCTGTGTTCACCACCCAACAGGTTTGCGGCCAAGACGGTGACAAGCGGGAGCCTGGTGCTCATCACCCTGGAGCGGCGGGAGGGCTCCACGGCCCAGCTGACCATCAACAGCGAGAAGATGGTCATCGGCACCATGCTGGTGAAGGACATCATCCAGGCCCTGACACAGTGACAGCCGGGTGCTGCCGCACCCATGGCCCTGCCCTCCCAGCCCTTCTGCCCCATGCTGCTCCCCAAAACACTCCCTTGCCCCATTTCTGCCAGGTTATTCCGTGCCCCGATCCCAAAAGGGGCGGCAGGCAGCGACCCTTGGGCCGGCTTTGCTGCTGGGCGGAAGGAGCAGGATGGGGCAGATGGGATGCAGGGAAGTGTCCTACTCAGAAGGGCAGAAGCGGTTCCAGCCCCCACGGAGCACAGTGTGGCCCCAGTCCCTCACCATCATCTCCCAATGTAACCCTTATTTATTATGTCCAGGATCTCCCAATAAAGCTCTTCTCCAACCTGCTCCCTTTCTCTCCTCTGCTCTGTGGGCACATCAACCCCTGATTCCCCCCATGCTGGGCTCTGCCAGCCTCCCCAGGGCAGCCACAGGGGACATCAGGGGACCAGCCATCCCTTAGGTGACTGGAAACATGCAGAGTGTCCCAGGGGTGGGTGGCTGCTGGGTCCTGGAGAAAACCTGGCACATGGTGTCGGGGTGAACACACCAGGGCAGGAGATGCTCAGTTGGACCAGGGATCTGAGGAGTCTTGGGAGGGTTCCAGCTATTTATTCAAGGCAGAATTGCTCATGCTTCGACCGCAGAAATACCTGCTACGTCAGGGCTGGGTCTGTTCTGCAGTGTCACTGGAGGGATTCCTGGGGCCAGCTTGGGGAGGCGTTTCATCTCCAAACTGGGATTACAAAAAAAGAAGGAAATCTGACTCTTTATTAAGATCTCTCCTCCCGGCACGAGCTGGGTGGGATTTCAGCGAGCACTGGCTCTCTCCATCCAAAGCTGCAGCTCAGCACAGAGCCAGGCCCAGCACCAGAGGCAGAGGATGAGCAAAGGACGTGCGGGAAGGTCTGAATCCCGAACCGCCTCCGCTGCCACAAAAAGGGTGAGGGGCTTTCTGTTTTTTCCGGGTAAGAGATGAAAAAAACCCCTTTGTGTTTTCTGACGGGTGAGGAATCCCTGGCTGGAGCAGCAGCACCAACCACTGGGTGTCAAGTGCTTGTTCCATAGGGAAAAAGCCCATTCCCACAAGGACAGGGGCTGGAGCCGCAGCTGCCTCACAGGGAGCCACAATGATGCCACCACCCTATTTCCCTTAGGGAGGCTGATTTAACCCTTGGGCTCCTATCCCTTCATGTGCTCAGGGAGTGCCACAGCCTGTATGTGGAGAAATGCCAGCGCACTGAGGCTGCCCTTGGGGACTTCACTTTAACCCCCTGGGATCCCATTCCCTCATGGGGGGCTCGGTGAGCACCACGGCCTGTGTGTGGGAGCTGCCAGCACTAAGGCATCCCTGGGAGGGAGGCTGAAGCCAAGCATCACAGTGCCACCACTCCATTCTCCTTAGGGGGACTGATTTAAGCCCTTGGGAGTCTCATTCTCCCATGAGGAGCCCAAAGAGTGCTGAGCCTGTGTGTGGAGAGCTGCTGGAGCCAAAGGGGCTCTGGAAGGGCTAAAGCCAGGCACTACAGCACTGCTGTCACCCCATTTTCCTTGGGGAACCCATTTTAATCCCTTTGGGTCCCATTCCACTCAGAGTGGGCTCAGTGAACACCCAGCGTGTATGGCAAGTGACTGGCACTGCAGTGGCCCTGGGGGTTCTGAAGCTGAGAGCCACAGCACTGCCACCATTCCAGTACCTCAGGGGAGCTGATTTAAGTCCTTAGGGGCATGATTTTAGCCCTTGGGGATCCCATTCCCCTCAGAGTGGGCTTAGCGAGCACCACAGCCCGAGTGTGGGAGCTGACAGCACTGAGGTGTCCCTGTGAAGGCTCCAGATGGACACTGCAGTGCCACCACCATGCCATTCCCCTCTCAGGGGCTCATTTAACCCCTTAGGGGTCCCATCCCTTCACAGGGGTCACAGTGAATGCCACAGATCATCTGTAGGAGCTGCCAGCACTGAGGCTATCCTTGGGGAACCCCTTTTTTAGTCATGGGGTATCCNCCCCTCTGGGGTCCCATTCCCTCATGGGATGCTCTGTGAGCGCCACAGCCAGTGAGTGGAGAGCTACAGGCACAGAGGTGTCCCCTGGAGAGCTCCATCCAGGCACCACAGTGCCATCATCCCATTCCCCTTAGAGGGGCTCATTTAACCCCTTAGGGGTCCCATCCCTTCACAGCGGTCACAGTGAATGCCACAGCTCATCTGTAGGAGCTGCCAGCACTGAGGCTACTCTTGGGGAACCCTTCTTTTAGTCATGGGGTATCACATCCCCTCAGAGGGGGCTCAGCGAGTGCAACAACCTGTGTGTGGAGAGATGCTGGTGCTGAGGAGTCCCTGGGGGGCTCCAGATGGGCACTGCCACCAACATATTGCCCTCATGGGGGGGCTCATTTGAGAGCCCTTTGGGGTCTCATCCATCAAAAGGAGCACAGCGAGTGCCACAGCCCGTGCATGGAATGCTGCTGGCATTAAGGTGCTCTGAGAAGGGCTCCAGCCTGGCAGTGCCACCATTGCATTCCCTTTAGAGGGACTGATTTAAGCCCTTGGAGCTTCCATCCCCTCACGAGGGGCTCAGTGAGCATCACAGCCTGTGTGTGGGAGTTGCCAGCACTGAGGCTGCTCTTGGGGAACCTCATTCCCCTTGACAGGAAAGATGTGTGCTCATGTATTTACAAACAATTCCGTGGGTGAGGGGATGGGTGTTAATGTCTTTGAAATGGCTCTTAATGTCTCTACCAACTTCAAGCTGCAGGTTTGTTAGAGAAACCAGACAGTTTGACTCCTGAAACAGACGAAGGGCTCGTGGGCTCGTACAAGCCTGAGTTTCTGAACTTTGGGGGGAAAATTGACGTGTTTAAAGGGGGAATATGTGGTAGGCGGTTTGGGAAGGCTGTACCTTCCTAGTACCTCAGCTGATGGGTAAAAGAAGAGGGTAACATGCAGCCGGGAGTTTAGGGTAAAAGGAGGCTGCGCCCTCCGAAACCGAGAGAGAGAGAGAAAACCCTGCGGGTGTATGCCCCAGCGGACAATCTCTCCCTTTATTTGAATAAAGTTGCAGGACTCCTCTGTCTCCTTTGTGGACACTGGCTTTTCAGAATGTGATTTTCTGCACATCCTCACAGGGCACTCAGTGAGCACCCAGCCTACGCGAGGCCCCAGAGGTGCGAAGAGTCAGAACCGCTACCATCCCAGACCCCTCAGAGGGGCTGATTTAAATCCTCAGCTCCTGTCATTGACCCTTGGGGTCCAGCTCCCCTTATAGGAACATGGAGTGTTGCCATTGCTGAGACGTCCCCGAGGGGCTCCAGCTGGGCAGTGTCACCACCATCCCACTCCCCTTAGAGGGGCTGACTTAACCCCTCAGGAGTCCGATTCCCTCATGGGGTGTTCGGTGAGCACCACAGCCCATGAGTGCAGAGCTTCTGGTACTGAGGTGTCCCCAAGGGGCTACAGCTGGGCACCACAGTGCCACCACCACCCCATTCCACTCAGAGGGGCTGATTTAACCGCTCAGGGCTTCCATCCCCTCTGAGGGGGCCGAGTGAGTACCACAGCCCATGTGTGAAGAAATGATGACACTAAGCCTGCCCTTGGGGACCTCAATTTAACGCCTAGGGGATCCCATTCCCCTCAAGGCGGGGGCACAGCGAGTGCCACATCCTGCACGTGGCAGCTGCCAGCGCTGAGGTGTCCCTGGGAGGGTGGCTGAAGCCGGACAGCACAGTGCCGCCGCCGCCCCGTCCCTCGGAGGGGCTGACTGAATCCCTCGCGTTACCCGCGGGGGCCCCGTCCCCTCAGGGCGCCCGGGGCGAGGCGGCTCCGCGAGGCTGTGGCGGGAACAGNGCAAGGGGCTACGCTGCTCCCGGTGTCCGCGTTGTTTTCTTCGCTCGTCTGTGCTGCGTTCCGGGCCCGCTCGCCCGCCCGCAGTGCTGCCCATGGCCTTCCCGCCGGTAAGTGCGAGCACATGCCGCCTCGCGAGGCCGCCCCGCCACGTGGTTCCACGCGGTGGTGCTGCTGGGGGTGGCGTTCCCGCCCGTTTCACCTGTGTGAAGAGGGCATGGGGACACCGAGCCCTCAGGACAGCAGTGGATGGAATTCCTCCGCTTCCTGTCGGAGCGCTGCTATGGGATCCTCATTCCCTTTGAACTGGCCTCGAGGCGGTCCTGCTGCTGAGGTACCCGCGGGGAGCAGGGGGTCTGATGGAGCTCAGGCTCAGGGAACATACCGCCTGGCCCTGCCTTCAGGGAAACGCCGGAGGAACCCAGATCCTAGCCTAGCACCCTATTATTCCACTCTTGCCGGGGTTTTAGGGGGATGAAGCTGGGCTGGAGGTGCTGAGCTCAGGTTTGCATGGTGGGGCGTGTTTTGGCTAGAGTGGGCACTTGTACTCATGCAAGTGGTATTTTTGCCCACTTCTAAACTGCCTTTTTTTTTTTTTTAGTGTCTGAGGTGACCAAAGGTGCTCTTTTATTCATAAACCATATGCTGAAAGCTCCTTTTAGTCGAGAGGTGACACAGGAGACTCAGTTTGTAACTGAGTATGGACAAAGGTGATTCTTCTGAGTGAGACAAGTCCGCTGAAAAACAAGTTCTTCTTTTTTTACCCTTTGCTATTCCCCAGCTGAAGCCAATTAATGCTCATTACTGGTGCCTGTGTTACGGGCTAACAAGGTGTGCTGGCACCTGTTAGTGCTGGTGAGGGAGTTCAGGTGCAGCTGTGCACAGGGTGGGAGCTGGGCTCAGGGCGGAGCTCCAGGATCCCGTTACTTTGCTGCAGTTTGTCTCCCCTGGAACAGTCTCCCTAAACCAATTAAAACCTTATTCAGCGTTGACAGTCTGCTGCAATAGGCAGCTGTGGGTATTGCCCATGTACAAAGCTGCTTGTGAGTGATGGCTTCAAAAAAAATCAAAAAATAGCTGCCTTGATGGTGAAATGCCTTTTAAAAAAGGCATTTTAGCAAAACTGGTGTTGTTCTGAAGTCAGTGCTCCCCTGTGAATTAAGACCAGTCTTAATTCAAATCAGATGTGTTCAAGATGTCTCTGCTCACTAAACCTCAGGACAGCTGCTTGAAGTTAGCCTTGCTGATGGTGGGAGAGCTGGTGCAGCCTTGCCTAAGACTTTTTGGGATGAGCTTGGGGTGGGAGTGTGTTGCCTGGTGGAAAGAGTTACACCAATGTCGTGTTTTGCACGGGTGTAGCTGACTTCAATATGGGAAGCAAAACATACCAACAAAAAAGGATTTTCTGAGCTCCTTTTCATTGAAGTATGGAGCCATCTTGACTTAGTTATGTTGACATGGGCACCATTTTAACAGCATCTTAAATTTTGCCTTGGGATTGAAGGCCCTCTTGGCTGTAGCTACAGCTCCAAGAACCCCTCTGGGCATCAGCATGGCGCTGCCTGGGTGAGATTTCTATGGAAGATGTAAAAAGCAAAGGCTGGATTGTAGCTGAGGTGGATGAGCCTTGCCTGCTCCACAGCATCCCCAGGAGCTAATGCACATCTTGGCCATACTGGCAGCCAAGCTGTGTTTAATGACTTCCCTAAGGATTAGGCTATCCTAATCCTGTGCTAGTGCTGTTGTGATGCTGCAGGTTCTGCCTAGCCTTGGGATTTCATTATCTCTAGGTTTCCTGCAGGTGTGTGTGCCTCGGGGCTGTGGAGGTTCCTCATTTCCACTTGCCTTGGACAACTTTGGGGTGTTTTGCTGTACAGGTGTGTGTTGTAGCACCGACTGAGTGCTGCTGGTTGTGCCTGGAGTGGGCCCTCCTGCAGGTAAACTCAGCAGGCTATGGGGTCTGCTTGGGGCTGGTGGGATGGGAACTCCAGGAACCTGCCGGCTTCCTGATGCCCAGGGGGAAAAAAGAGCTCTATGCCATGGTGGTAAGGCTTGCTGGTGCTCTGTTATGCTGGGGGAGGGGACCTCCTCCCTGTTTCTTGGCACTCCTTTTCTCAATTCCATGTTTTGGTTGCAAGAGGGGTCTGGAGCCTTTCAGTACCCTCCTTGAAACCTCAGTGTTCTGGGGATGAATTTTCCTGCTTGGAAGTTCTTAGTTGAGTCAGGATGTGGAGTATTGCTCTCTTGCCTGAGCTTCATCTTGCTGTCTCTGTGTGATGCTGCATGGGTCTGTGTTTCTGACCTCCAATGACTTAACCTACAATCTCAGAATCATTTGCTCTGTGGCACTGTGGGCCTGCTGCAGAGAACTGAATTGTCCTTCTCCTTTGGTTCTTATCCAGGGGCTTCTGTAGAAACTTTCACCTCTCTAAGAGACTGTCTTACCAGGTGTTAAGTGGTGTTTGACTCCTGGTGGCTTTAAAGCACCCTGCCAGCTGGATCAGCTTCTCCATTGACTTGTTTATCCCCTGATAAAACTGTGTCTGTGCCTCTGGATTGGGATTGTGAGGTATAGCAGGATGGAATGGCTGAGAATGGCTATTGGGTCACTGGTTACACCCCAGGGTGTCTCATACGGTGCCAGGAGAACCCACCAGTGCTGCTGGACTGGTGCCTCTGGAAGCAGAGGGGATCTGTAGTTTGTACCTGCAGTGTGGAGGCTTCTAGGGAAGCCTGGAGAGGCAGTGTGTTGAATTTGCCAAATCCTTCCAGGTGGGGCAGGGAAAGCGAATCCTGCCGGGGCTCTGGAGTGCTGCGTTGCTAGTTTTGGCTGGGGATGATAGAGCAGCACCCGCTCTGGGGATGCAGCCTCAGGTGTGGTGTTTCCCTGAGCTTTGGTGTTGACACAGAGACGGAAGCACTTGGTTGGATTCTCCAGTTTGCAAACTCCTTCCACCATCTTCTCCAGGCTCTTGGGGATGGTTTGGGCTCTGAGTGCTCTGGAGACCTGCAGGGCTCTTCTCAAAGGAGTATCTTGTTTTCGGCTTGAGGGAGGGGAGGGTGTGCTATGAGCTCCTTCCTACGAGGGGTCGCAGTGTTGCAAGGTTCCCCCTACCCTGTGTGCAGGATGATTGCAGTATCCCAAGGATATCCTTGATAGTCTAGGGTTAAAAGCTCTCTAGCAGAAGGGATTTTTGTGGAAAGGCTTGTCTATGTTCTCGCTGGTTTCTGTTCCTGTTTGGAGCAGGACTGGTGCTGCCAGTTGTGGAGGCTAAATGAGAAGGAACGGGTGGGGCGTTCAGCTGGCTGCTCCGGGTTATTTTGTCTCGCTAGTGCAGATTCCTAGGGAAAAGCTTTGCCTCCCGCTGGAAGTGGTTCTTTTACAGGAATAGAAGTAGAATGCGGAGTTTCATGCTTGTGCCAAGGCAGCGTGATGCGGCACTCCTTTTTATTAAAGATGACTAGCAATACTTCTGTAATTTGAGCTTCTGTACTCCAGCTGCTCTTTATAAAGATGACTTAAAGCGCGCTCTGCCTCTTCTCTCAGCCTTCAGCTCGCTTTTTGCCTTATCTGTTTCATCTTGTAAATGTTCCCTTGTTTGGCGGTGGGCTCTGATGTGTGCTCTGTGTTCGTGTATTTACAAACAATTCCATGGGTGAGGGGATGGGTGTTAATGTCTTTGAAATGGCTCTTAATGTCTCTACCAACTTCAAGCCGCAGATTTGTTAGAGAAACCAGACAGTTTGACTCCTGAAACAAACTCAGCCTGAGTTTCTGAACTTTGGGGAGAAAACGACGTGTTTAAAGGGGGAATGTGTGATATTCCGTGGAGAGGCGGTTCGGGAAGGCTGCATCTTCCGAGCACCTCGGCTGATGGGGAAAGGAAGAGGGCAACATGCAGCCGGGAGTTTAGGGTAAAAGGAGGCTGCCCCCTCCGAAACTAAGGAGAGAGAAAACCCTGCGGGTGTATGCCCCAGTGGACAATCTCTCCCTTTATTCGCATAAAGTTGCAGGACTTCTCTGTCTCCTTTATGGACACTGGCTTTTCATAGCGTGATTTCCCTGCACAGCTCTGAGCATTTCAATAGCCAAAGATCCCAGCCCTCAGCGCTGATGAAATGCTAATAGTCCTAAATGGGCTGGAGTTCTCTAGGAATTGTTCAGGTCCCGCCTGAAGGCACGGAGCGGGTTGACCGTTCAGTAGCTTATTACTGCTGCTTCCAGGACTGGGTTTCCTTGGCTTTTTACCTGTGTGGTGGGTAGTGGGAGAAAGGGATCACATTGTGCGCGTCTAACGACGAGGTGGGGGGTGGAATGCAAGTGCCAGACGTGGGCTGGACTAATGTTCCCCTCCATGTGAAGTTCAGTTTAAACCAGCCTCCTTGAACGATCCGCAAGGGGTCATATGAAAGTAAAACCAGCTCGGTGCTTCAGACTTGTTTGCCACTGAAGCAGAACTGGAGGTAAGTGCGGCCTGAAACTTGCAGAAGCACATCCAAGAGGTGCCTGTATTGTCTTCTTGACAAGTACAAACGGCCCAATTTAGAGCGTCGGGGTGTGTTGGAGGAGCAGGGGCTCGTTTGCCAGACTTGATGCTCTTCAGATCTTTGGATTTGAGTTTAGTTTGATTTAATTCTGCTCCAAGAGAGTCCAAGACTGGCGGAGTTGTGCCTCCCTGCTCCTCTCTTTAAAGCAGCTCTTAGTTGCCGGCGGTACCGATTGCTCAGCATGTTCAGGAGCAGAGTTCTGCAGTGGCTTTTGGGTGGTGGTTAGACCTGTCCTCGGCCTCAAAACGCTGGTAGCGATGCAGCTTAGCGGCTTCTAAGTTATCAGAGGCTCGAATGTGGTGCAGCTGCTCCCGAAGGAGCCTCCATGTCGGTGGCTTGTGAGCAGATCTGGGAAAGCAGCTGCTCTTGCCGGTTCTCCGGACCGGCACCAGGGTGCAGGAGGGGTTTGATGTTTCTCAGGCAGAAGCTTTACAAGAGGTGATCCTTTTTTAGGATGGTCACAAAACCTTGATGCTGGTGGATCCGTGCCCATGCTCTGTTGTGCTGAAGCAGAGATGGGTTTGGAGTAACTACCTTTGTGGTCAGGAGCTGCTGCCAGAAGGGAAGATCAGGATTTTATCTTCTGCCTTTCCTCAGGATTTGGGGCTGTTTGATTAGCTGGGAAGCAGTGTTGTTTGGGTTTTTCTCTGCAAACCTGAAGTGATTGCTGCTGACTTGGATCATTCCAAGATACTGTTCGGAACTCCAAGATGGGTAGCAAGGTGAGCCTTGCGCTCCTCTGCCATGCATAAGAGGAGCTGCTGTGGTTCCTTGTGGTGTCTGCCTGGACCATGAGCATCCCACTTGTCCCTTGGTGTCAGGAGACTGCTTTTGGGGTAGAAGGTGTGTGCCCTCATTAATCAGATCTCTGCTGTTGTTGTGATGGGCTGGAGAAAAACAACAGGGAGCGGTGTTCACAACCCAGCAGGTTTGCTGTGACTGTCAGCCTGCAGTCCATCCCTGGTCTCTGTGTGTGATGGGCAGTCTGCTCCAGTGTGCTATGCTGACAAATTGCTGACCCGTTTGCTTAACTGCTTCTTTAATGCCAAGAATTGGGTTTGAGTGTTGCTAAGACCTAAGCTAATGTGAATATTGGAGGCAGTCCAGGCTTTCCACAATGTGTTGAAAGCTGAGTACTTGCCTATTTGACACACATACTGGTTCTTTTTTACCAGAAGGAAGATCCTGTGAGGAGCATAAAAGACTGCTGGGATAGCCCGAATGCCCCTGCACTTTCCACTTGCAGCAATGCGGATATATTCCGCCGAATAAATGCCATGTTGGACAACTCTCTGGATTTCAGTGGAGTCTGCACCACGCCTGTCACAAAAAGCAAATGTGACACCCTGCCAGGTGATGGAGGGGGGCTGCTGGAGTGGGGAGGCACTTGGTGGGACCTGGTGAATAGATGGTGGTGGTGATAATCCACAGTGGTGTGGGTGTTGGTGTGCTTGGTACCGGGGGTCTTGGCTTGTGTGCCTGAAATGAGTAATCTCTGTATTCCCTGGCAGCGTGGAGGTGCCTGGGAAGGCTTGCTTGCCTCCCTGTGGTGCTGTGGGTCATTGCGGGCACGATGTGAGTGCTCCCTGCCTGACCTGCCAATTCCTGGTGGGAATACCTCCAGCAGACTCCTTTAGTCTGCCTCTCCTGGAGGCAGGATTCATCTGCTCTCAAGGTTAGAGAGGCTGAGTTGCTGCATACATTGAAATTGCAAAAGAATTTTGAAAAAACATATTTGCCACCGGTCAGTTAACATGCATGTAAGAGCACAGGTGGGTGCAGACTTCCCTGCAAAGCAAGCTTGGTGTGATGAAATCAGTGCTGCAAGCTTCTGTTTCCTCCAGGCTGAGGGGAGTGGGCATGTTCTGCTGCCTCAAGACAGCAGTTCTGTGCCAAAGCAGAGAGTGTTTGGTCTGGTCTTATTTTTATCCAGCTGAAGGACATGCTTTTGTCCCTTTGCAGCAGCCCAGGTCTGCCAGTAAATGTACCTGTGCCTGATACTCCTTTTGCCAGCACACCTCTGAGCAGCAACACTTGTGCCAGGATTTGGGCACTTGAAAGGGGTTGCTCTTGCCTTTCCAGCCTCTGAATTATAGGGTCAATAAACACTTCAGCCATTATTGGAAACAAACTGGCCCCTCAGGATAGGTCTCAAAACAAAGTGGGAGATGAAGGGCTGAACCTCCCCAGCTGATGACCTTGCAGGGTTCCCTGGGCAGAGCAGGTTTCTCTGCAGTCAGGTGGAGACAGGGTTGCCTTGGCCTCCTGGGTAATCTGAGGTTTAATCAAATGGGTGTGGAAAAAAGCACTAAATGAGTGTCTGCGCACCGTGTGGGTCTGTTTGATGCCTGTACAGTGCAACTTTGTTCTGGGCTAACAAAATGACTGCTACCAGATGACTTCCAGTGCAGCTTAATCTCCTGGGTATTTGAGGACTTAGCAGTGTGGACCCGGACTGATCTGGCCATGTGATCCCATGCTGGCGCTGCAGAAATACCAGAGGAAGTGAACTGCTTTCTTCGAGGCCTGGATCCATGGCCAGCATTGCTTGAAACCTGTCTGGTAAAGTGCTGGCTACTCCTGAGCAATGGTGTAGTGAATATTAACCAGTTCAGGTTAGTGGTGCATTTTTAGATGTTTGCTGCTGTGCTGAGCTGGTTTGGCTTTTTTTTTTTTTTGGTCCCCTGGCACAGCAGTAGCCAGTGCTGTATCTGATCTGGATGCACTGGAAGCATAAAGGAGAAATAAATTTAATACTGTATTTTATCTCCTTGCAGTGGGTTCATGAAAGAGTTGTTTCTGACTTCCTTGTTGAAATCTTTGCTATAGCCCTTCCTACTCCATTTGGAACAGGAATATTTCACAGACTCTTAGAACATGTTCGTGGTATTTCCTGATTGAGTTTCAGCTTGCCAAAGTTAACCTGGTTTATAAAGGAGATGTTTCTGCCTGCTAGAGCAGATTGATCATGTGAAGGTGTGGGTTAATTCTGGTTTTGTGTCTGGGCTTAAGAGCTGGCACAGCAATTTTAACTTGCAGTGCTGTATTTGACATTGAAGACTCTTCTCTGAGGGATGTGGGTGTTTGCCTGGCACTGAAGTAGGAGTTTTTACTGACCTGCTGCTTGCAAATCTCTGCATGTTCTGTCATTTACTCTGGTTTTTCCTAGGGATGTCTGGAGCAGAGGGTCTTGCTGGTGATTCCTTGTCTGGAAACTCTTGAGTTTCCCAGTGGTATTAAACTGCTTGTTTCAGGTGATAAGTCCTGTGGAAGACCTCTCATAGGGCAAGTACACTGGCACTTGGGTGTAAAAAAAAAAAAAAAAAAGAGCACCTTCCTCTTGCAAATGTTATTTTTGCTGCAGGGAAGCCAAAGTTGTGCTTTGGGGACACCCTAAGCAGCTTTTTTTCCTGCTCTGGCAGCTGAAGACCAGTCTCACCAGTGAGTGCTGGGGACCAGGGTGGGGGCCTTGCTCAGCAATAGTTTCCCAGGCAGGAGGGTTTCAGCTTGTGTCAAACCCCTTGTATAGTGACATAAATGCTTATGATGTTTTGAGGAAAGAATTCCTCACTTCCCAAAGGATACTGGGCCCTGACGAGCTGGGCTGGAGGAGGGCTACCTTGGGCTAATGGAAATGTGAAGGTCCTGATAAGAGAACAACCTGGGCCAGCATTTATCAGCTCTAAATTTGTGGATGAGTCAGCATCTGCCAAAGCGTCAGCGGCTCAGTTATTGGTCTCCTTGCAGTCCCAGCCTTGTTTCCTTAATGTTGGAGCTGGGTCCTCTGGGTAGGTAAGGAGGGCCTGAATGCAGCAGCTCTGCAAGGTTTGTCCTGTCTTGGGAGCTGAAAAGTGCAGGAGCTGCTCCTAATGCTCCTAGTTTGCTAATGAGAGTCTTCTCCATGAAAAAGCTGGCAGTGTCAGCAAAAATGTGAATCCTGGGGCATCTATAAATGGGGGAGTTACTTTGGCACCTGGACCTGGCCTGGGCTGTACACCTGATGGCTGTAAGGCTGAGCAGCTGATTGCTAAAATGCAGAATATAGTGCAGGTGCCTGGGCAGGTGGTTAAGCCTGGAACAGGTTGTTGGAGCTGTTTGCCTTGCCATTGAGTGAACTTCTGGGTAGGTGATCAATGGAGCAGAGACCCTTCATCTCATGTGGTGTTTTGTCATTGCTCCAAGTCATGTCTGAAGAATTCCTGAGTCTGTGGTGTTTGTGCAGGAAAAACTGTAGTTAGACTAGATTATCATGAGACTCCTTGCTTGGGCAGGCTTAATGAATCTGGAGATCCACCATGAATGTAATAGCTATAACAGGTGAAAGGACCGTGTTTTTACAACTTAAATTCTTTTAATGGCAGAGCTTTGGGAAGAGACTTTATTCCAGCAGTAAATGCTTGGACTTTAATCTATTCATGGTCCCTCAAGCTTTTCAGTTGTCATCTTCAGGTCAAACTAAATTTATCCCAGCTTGGACTTGTGTTGAAGAAGCCCCTTTGAGCGCTAAGAGGATTACACGTGGTGGAGAAGAGATGGCAGAAGTTCGTGACCTTTCAGTAATGCTATTGGGGAAGCACGTGTGGAGACACTTTACTGGGCTGACAGTGAGGCCGTGCTGGGATCAGCCCAGCAGCAGCCTGAGCAATGTGAGAGGACAGGCTGATTCAGCACTCCTGGATCCACACAATCAGTGTTACCCCTTCTGGGCAGAGCTGGGACTGCTGCTGCAGGTTCAGCTTGTCACACCTAAAGTTGGATGTCTGTGAAGATCAGTTTGCAGGTGATGATAATCCTTGGTGAACTTGGTTGCCTTGTCAAAGCCAGCTGTGTTGGGATGCCTGGGCTGACCACCCCCCTGAGGTTTGTGGGTAGCTATTCCAGGAGCTCACCAGGCTCAGGGTGCTCTCCCAAACTGTGGGGTGCAGTGGTGTGGGGAGAGCTGTCATTGTAGAACCTGTCTGGTGGCTTCTGGGACAGGGTCATGGTGCTTCACAACTGCTGCGTGTCTGGCTGCCTCAGTCCTCTCTGGGGAAAGGCAGAACCTCCTCAGTGCAGGCCTTAACCTCTAGTGGCTTTTTGTGTGGTGCTGGGGATGGGAGAGACAGTGTGGCCTTGACAGAGGCAGGAGTCAGCATCTCCCGATGGTGCTGCTGGAGCAGCTGCCTGTCCTTGAGCAGCTGCTGCACAAGGAATGTGATTTTAAAGCTGTTGCATATGTTTATCACCTCTCTGAATAAGAACGTGGGCAAGGCCAGTTTCTTAACTGGCTGCTGGTTTGTTTGCCGGGCTTTAAAGCTGGGCCTTGCTGGGTGGAAGGTGCTGCTACATACACCAGCTTTTGAAACTGTAGGCACAACTTCCAGCTTTAGTAGAACTGGGAGTAAAGTTCCCACGGGAGCTTTTGTATCCCTGTTGCTGGTTTCAGCTGAAGGCAGTGCTTTGTTTAAAAGGAACTTTGAGGACCTGTAGGTACCCCAAATGTCCCAGCAACATTGATCTCTCATTCATTAAGCTCTGATCACTTAACAGCAACAAAGCAGCCTTTATTTTGCTCTAACTTGACAGTCCATTGTGTGAAGAAATGGGAGATGCTTAAATGACTTCCTTCAGATAAGAGAGGCTTCAGGTGCCAAGTCCAGTGTTTAAAGGCCGTTAGTTGTGGCCCATCAGGCTTTAATGACTCTGTGGCCGCTTTATTTAAGGAAAACTGAAGGACAAATGCAAACCCAGACTAGCTGATGACTAAATCGGCTTCCTGTTTGCTCTTAACTGCAGTCAATTAATGACCTATCACTTGTTTAGCCGTCTAAAAAGTGTCTCTGATACTGTAATGTAAATTCCTCTGCTCTTCTTCCGTGCCTTACAGCCCCAAGGAAGCATTCCAGACAGTGCTGGATGCAGCTGACCTGATATGCATGGTCTTGAATCAGGGAACAAAATGCTGAGGATAGGATGCAGAGACCCAAAAGGTAGCTCTGCTTACCTGGAGGTACTGAGGGAGAGTAAGACTCTCTCTTCTCCTTGAGCAGGAGCTCACCTGAAGCTGGCAGAACCATTCTGCCTGCCCCAAAGAAATGCTGGATGCCACATACATGTCCAGTATAGGGGAATTCCACACCTATGCCCCAGTGTCTTGTTAGCCTTTGGATTTGAAGTATCACATTGCCAGGTCTTTGCCTACACAACCATGATGCTTCTCTCTGCTGGAAAGTGGCTCTAGTAATTGGGTTTTGTGTCAGATATGCAGATGGAACCAGGTCAGTGTTCTGCAGAGCAGGGACTTAGCCTAGAGCTGTTGTATTTTGCTGGGGTCAGAGATTGTTGGTGTTCCTGAAGATCCAGGAATTATGTGATTTGTACTGAGCTCTGTCACTCAGATTTTTGGTGCTGTAATTCTGTGACAGTCTCTGTTACTCTTGGAATTGGAAGAGGGAGGTAGAGCAGAAAGACTGTTGCAGTGCCTCTTCCTTGGTTTTTGAAGTAGCTGTTTGCCAGCTGCTCAAGTGTTTGTGGTTATGGAATAAGGCAGCCTCCATCTGGCTGTGAAGCAGGTCATGCAGCAGCATCTCCACTTCAGGAACTTTTCAGATTACCAGGGAGATGCTTAGTTGTATTTCAGGAAAACCTCTTGTAACTAGTAGGTTTATGCTGAGCAAGTGCTTTTCTAAGTCCCTGATGATCTCCACTGCACTTTGGCTCATCTTGAGAGGCTTAATTTTCAGGGATGCAATTCTCAGCCTTCACAGTTGGAGGTGCAGAGAAGTGTGAAAGGCAAAGCAATGCTGCTGCTGGCTGCTGCCTTCCTGTTTGTCTTCTGAAGACTCCTCCCCCTGCCTCTGGCTTCTCCAGATTTGGTTTGGAAGTTCAGCCTTGGTCAGAGCTCTAGTCCATGGGCCGAATCTGGTTTTGTCAGAGAAGAGAGCTTACAGCTAAGCTGGGCTTAATATTCTGCTGCCCTCAATGCTTGGGGCCCATTCAAGGAGGGGTTTCGTCTGTATTCAGGCTCTGGTGGAAACCAGCATGTTGGGAGCGAAGGGAGAGCTGTCTTGGCTGTGGAGGTGGTAGGAATGGGATGTGACTTGGTTCATGTGTGCTTAACCATTCTGAGAAAACCCAGGGGAAGAAAAACCCTGTTTGCTGGATTGTTAGCTGGCCTTCCCAGATCTTCCCAGATCTGGAAGGCTCAAAAATCTGAACACCTTTGTTCTAGGTTGAAGCACCGCCTTTCCAGACTGATGGCACAGAGATGCTGCTGCTATGGGCTGGGAACTGAATCATGCTCCCTGCTCCTCCTGCTCCCTTAACCCACAGCCTGCCTGTGGATCACAGCTTCTGCTGCCAGGCCCTGTGGATCCTTCCCACGCAGGCTTAGGCTGTAATTTCCTAAATATTTTCTTGTTTGAAGTGCCTGGTTGGTGCAGCCATGCTGCATACCAGATCAGGGGAGAGAACCAGGCTTAAAACTAACTCCCTGTGGCTTGGTTTTAACCAGATGAGCTCCCTAACCCAGCTTCCTGTGTGGAAACTCACCTGCCTAAAGTGGTGTGAGTGGGGAGGGTGGGCTGGGGTGGGGACAGGGGCTGGGCCTGTGGGAGCTGTCCTTGCCTGTGGGTGGGAGCTGAGCTCTGGAGATCCTCACCTTCAAGGGCCTTTGGAATGTCTTAAATCCAGGGCTCACAGTTAAAGTATGGAAAATGCAACTTTCCATGTGGGCAGTGGTGTGAAAAGCTGTCTGGCCTGTGCTGCGGTGTGGCCTGGCTACAGGGATCTCCTGGGAGATCCAGAAGGGAGTCACCCAGGAGAGACACTTGCTCCAAGGCCAGTGAGGGAGTGTTTTGTTAAGGACTTTGTTCTCATAATGCTGTTGAAATCAAACCCAACAGGCTCGGGAGGCAGGAGCTCAGTCTCTCCCAGACGCTCGGGCGCAAGCCCAGCACAGCGCCGCTCTCTCTGCCAGGATGGTTGGCTTCCAGTGGCAACTCCAGGGAAAAATCCAGGTTGGAAGGGCTTGTGCTGGTGGTTGGTGCTTGGAAAAATCTGCAGTAAAGCATTTGGGTTGGGCTGTGTCAGGTTGCAAAGTGAAGTTATTTAGTATTTGGTAGACATTTAGTTATTCATAACTTGAGGTTATGACTCTTAAACTGAATTTTTGTCAGAAATTTAATTCTTCCTGCTCTAGTATCTGATTAGTTTTTTCTGCCTACAACAACTGATTGCTTTGTAACAAATCTCCAGACTCTTGACTTACGCAGATTTCTGGACTAGTTATTTTTATAAGTTCTCTTTGTCTCTTTAGTTGATGTTTTGCCTGGATGACCTGTATCTGTCTTTCAGCCTGGCTGGGAGTATTAAAGGGAAAGTAGCTTGGGTTGGCTTCCGATGGGAAAAGGTCTAAATAAAAATTGCTGGTTATCTGAGTGGATTCTGCTCTGTGCTTCCACAGTTAGAGCTGTAACTGGATTGCAAGGAGTTTGTTTTTAATGTGGATTGAAGTCATCAGAGGGAATCATGGATCTTTTACTTGAATCTGATTTGGTTTGAGTAAACAGTTTATTTCCTGAAAAATGCAGATAGTTAGAGAAAGCTTGGCTGGATACTGCGGACTGAGTACTTCCTGTCACAGATAAATTTGTTCCCTATTTTCCTTATTTCTTCAGTTGTGGGTTTCATCCAAGCTGTTGGGATTCAGGTTTTGCTGTGTGTCACTATTCTGTGTCTATGCTTCCCAGAAGATGAATCTTGGTGGGAATTATTCTTTTGAGACCTAGCAAGATCCCTGGTCCCCAAAGGGAAGGGAGTCTCCTGCTGCCAGGGATCTCTGCACAGCACTTGAGCGTTTTCATAAAGGCAGGAATGTTACATATTCATATGGACAAGTTATGGTTGCTGTGGGAACTGAGTTGGCTGAGCACTGTGTCTTGATCCTCTCCTCCCTATGTTAGAGGTGTCCAAAACAAGCCATCAAAAAACTATCTGGGAAGAATTGATGCAGTGAAATACCATGCTGGAGATGCAGTGTGACGCTGTCAGAGGAATAGATGCTGTTACAGGTGCTTGGTAGTAATGTGACTGAATTGGCACTACAGCTTGTACTAGTACTACTAGGAGTAGGAAACACCCTGGTGGATGCTATCCTGGTGGAGTGCTGTGGGGGAGGCTGCAGCTGGGAGGGGGGAAGGTGACATGTTGCCAGCAGGTTATGGTTTAAATGCTCTAATCCTGCCTGCGGTGCCTCAGTCCCCTCACTGGGGTCTGAGAATGCTGGTGCTCCCAAACTGCCATGGGGTGAAGGCAAGGGTCCTGCCTCTGACAACAGTGGCCTGTGTCACACATAGGCTACCCAGCTGCCACCAGCCTTTGCCTGGGCTTTGCTCATGGGCATCCAAGTGGCATGGGATGTGGATGTGGAAAAGGAGGCCAGAAACACTGTTGGGCTGTCTGGGATGGCTGGGACTGCACGTGAGGGATAATGTGACAGACTGGAGCGACTGCAGAGCCTGCGGAAGAGCCGGGAGCGGTGTGTGGAGCGAGGTGTACATCTGATGGCACAGTGGGAGGCTGTGGGGGCAGGGGGAGGAGGAGGAGACAGCTGCTGCTGCTTGGGAGTTGGCTTATAAATGCCCTCTGACTCAGATTTCGGGTAGCACAGCTGAGCATCTTGTGGTTTCACCAGCCCCCAGATCCGTGCGTTAAACTGGAATTCTCAGACTATGAACCTGCTGCGTTTCCTTAGGCTGTTGGCACGGGCTTAAACCAAGGCGAGAATCCGCATCTCCAGTACTGTAGGCTTGTGAACACCCTGCAAGGGAGGGGAGGGCTGGGAAACGGGGGGGCCAGGTGGGCAAAATGTAAACAGGCCATGAAAAATTCCTGATGTGAAATGGGCCTGCTTGGTCCTCTTCCTCCTGTACCAGTGGGATGTGCCCACTTGGGCTGGACCAGGGATAATGGGCTGCTCTCCGAGTGGTGGGGGTTGAAGGTTATCCTTGTTACTCAGGGGTAAACAATGCCGAGTCAGTGAGGCACAGTGGCCGGGCTCGACCAAACAGATTATGCCAGCAGAATTGCGAAGCTTTGCATCGGCTCTGAATCGGAGCCAGCAGCTGGAAGCTGGCCAGGACTAAAGTGTTTTTGGGTTTTGTGGGTGGAGGGAGGCGGGGACAGGAGAGCTGGGTAGCACTAAAACTAACTGTGCTCTGTCGCTGCTGCTCTCGTTGTCGTTGCTGGGGGGATTGCTGCCTCCAGCCTGGTGTCTGCTGTGCCGACGAGCCCTGCTTTGTGCTGCCTGCCTCCCCTGATTTACTGGAACTGCTCCTCTTTCCTCCTGCTACCGTCTTGTCTGTCAGGGGAAATCTTATCCTTTCTTCTTACCTTTATTTTGTAAGAGCTGATGCAGTTCTCTTGCATGGCAGAGTGACGTCACTGTCAGCACAGTAAGCATCAGCAGCCTGGTCACATGCTGACCCAGTCAGTAATGCAGACGGGATAGGAAGGTGGAGGGGCTGAGGGGGGTGGGGGGCTGGATTCTGGACATATGGTAGCCCTCCCTTTTGGGGTGCAACTGCTGGTTGCAGGAGCTGTGGCTTCAGAGCGACACGAGACCTGGCTTGGGGCTTAATGCTTTGGAAAACTCCTGCTTTGAAAAGAAAAAAGCAGCCCTGAACTCTCAAGCTTCTGTTTGTTCTCCATCTGAGCAGACATCCAGGACTCTGAAGAAGCAGTGGCAAGCAGGATGCTCTTCCCTACGTCCACGCAAGAGTCTTCCCGTGGCCTCCCAGACACCAACGATCTGTGCCTTGGCCTGCAGTCTCTCAACCTGACAGGGTGGGACAGACCCTGGAGCACCCAGGACTCTGACACTGCAGCACAAACCAGCACACAGTCCGGTGAGTCTGCTGACACATGCAGCAACAGTTGTTGGATTCTGTGTGTGTTTTTGGCTGGTTTCAAGCTAACGTGGAGCGATGTGCTTGTGTAACAGGGCGCTGGCGGCAGCTAACGGGGGCTTCTTGAGCCGTGGTGCTTGTGTAATGTGACAGCTGAGTTGGGGAGGCTGTGGCTGCCTGTGCCACAGCCCCCTCTGCTCTGCTGTCAGCTCACTGCAGATGAGAAGTGCCCGGGGTTGTTTTGCTCAGAGCTGTAATGCTGCTGGAGGAATAACCTCACCAGGAGAGGAGAAATCCTCTTGCTGTGTTTGGAGGGAGTGGGTGGGGGGTGTGGTGTCAGGAGGCTGAACACGCTGGGTAGGAGTGAGGCTGAACTTCGCTCCAGCAGCCTGAGGAAATCCCTGGTGGCAGGGAGCTCTGCAGGTGGGGGGGTAGGTGTGCTTGCAGAGGGTCCCCCCCGTGCCCAATTGCCGAAGTCCCGGCAGCCTCACTCGCCCAACTCTGCTGTGGGGTGTGGTACAGCCAGCACCCAACAACTTCAGCCAGGTTGGGGCTGGGTGGGAGACTTGGAGGGATCCTTCTCCACTCCCACGCTCAACTAGAAATAGCGGGCTGTGCCTGGCAGTGGGCTGCAGGAGATGCAGTGGAATGGCTTCTTGTTTTAACTCTTCTGGTCCAGCGCAAACCTACGTGATGGGCAGGGTGTGGGCTTGCAGCCACGCGCTGCTGGCTGATGTGCCCTTCCCCCTTGATCCTCTCCAGTCTGCTTTTGCAGTTGGGAACGGCTGGGGGATTCCAGGGATGCTGGGTGCCCCCCCTGGAGTGATGTAGGGTCCAGTTAACTGTTTGAGACACCGGCCTTCCCTGTAAAATCCCAGGAGGAAGGAGTGCTGCATGCACAAACTTAATGCATCCTCTTAGCCTGGTGTTGGAGCAGAGGGGTAAAACAGGGAAGAGTTCACTTGTTAGCCTTTGAGGCATGTAAAAATCAGTTTCACAAACAGTGTGTTCGTTTAAGTATCAGTCTGTGGAAAGATCTAGTGCTTTGGCAGAGTTTGTACAAGTACAGCTTGGTTGCTACAGAAACTCATCCCTTTATAGCAGCATGCTGCTGCTTTGTTAAAAGGGGAGTGCATTGCTGCGCAGACTTGGGTGACACGGAGGCCCCAGGCATGGAGTTGGTGCTGACAGGAGTACAGATAGCTTCTTGGGTGGGGGAGCTGGATAGTGGGGCTTGCCTGTGTAGATGTTTGGAGGGGCAAGGGGATGCTGTCCTGAGCATAGGAATAGCTTCTGAGACACAGCCCTGAGTTGCTTTGTGAGTTGTAAAACAGAAGAAAAAGGTACTAGTGGGGTAGCAGAGTTTGAACAGCTTGATCTGCACAGCTCATTTGAGTTTCTGCATTTAATTTCCACAAGACCTGGCATGTGGGGCCTGGCATGGGCACTTGAGGTCTGCCTGCAGCCCAGCTGCGGTAGCTTTATTAAGCTTTGCTCTGCTCCAGTGAGCAAACCTCCACATGGTCCTGTGGGCTTCCCCTAATGAACCAGGGAATACCACACACTCCTGCCTGTACTTTCATTGCCAGCTGAGACCTCGAAGGAGGAAGGAGAAACAAGAAGTTAGTGTGCAGTGGGCCAGCCAGGTGCCTTAGAGCTCTGCTCTGAGCCCCTTCTGGCTGTTGGCAACTGGAGCCCTGCTGTTCCGGGTATCACAGGATCTTCAGTGGATGAAGAGCGCACTTGGAGCAGGTGACATCCCCTGGGGTGACCCTGCTGCTCACAGCCCTGGCGCTGGGCTCAGCGCACAGTGCGCTGCGGAAGGAGGCTGTCACACATGGAGGCAGCTACTCGGTGCGGATGTCCCAGCTCCACCTGCTCCTCTGTAGCCATCTCCAGAGCTCTCTTGGCCAGCTTCCTGCCAGCCTGCCTTGGCAGAGGCGTGGATGTCTCCGCAGTGCTCCGGCAGGCAGGCGAGCAGTGCTGGCATGAGCCCGGGGCGGGCTCTGCGCCTTGGAGGTTGGGTGGTGGGGCTGGCATGGCCATGCTGGTGTGGGAATTTACTGCTAAGGGGGTGGAAGGGCTGCTGGTTTCAGGAGAGAGATTGAGTTGGGGAGGATTTGAAGGTGCTCTGATGACCTCCCTGCTTACAGAGGGTGTATCTGGTGTCAGGTGCCCCCACTGACTGCGGTGCTTTGTGCTGGAGCTCCTGTGGAAAGAATTTTGCCTCAAGCACAGCCCTGGGCTCTGATGATCTGTGCCCACTGGGTGGTTGTGACAAGTGTGGTAACAGCTGGTGGAAGATGGCACCCAGTACTGTCTGAAGAGGCCTGTCTTCACTTCTAACTCCTGGTATTCCCATTAGTACACAAAGAGGGGGTGGCTGGGATGTGAGACCTGCCCAAGTGCAGCTGTACTGCTTGTACAGCGCAGCTACTGGCCTTCAGTGGCTGTGCAGAGGGTCCAGTGCCCTGTGGCTGGGGGTGTTGTGATCCTGAGACAATGTTCTCCTTCTCACTCCCGCACTCCCTTTGCAGGCGAGCAGCAGCTGGGCCAGGAGTGCTTCATGGTCTGGGCTGCTGTTACTCTCCTGCTCTGAGAGCAGTGGGGATGGTACATGCTGGCTGGGGAGGTGAAAGGCTGATCCTGTGCACAACTTTGTATTCCTTCAGCCACCCACACCTCCCATCTCTGTGGGGCCTTAGCCCTTCCTCAGGGCCCTGGAGGAGTGGCAGTGGAGCTCCTTGGGAGCAGCGGGCTTGTAGTTCAGAAGTGTTTTCTGAAAGGTTGTGGAACGCTCTGGGTGGCAGACAAGTGTCCCGTGTCTGAAAACTGCGTGGGTCTAAGGAGCTGGCAGATGCTGGTGCTTCCAGGTGGCCTGTCCATGCTATGATGGAAAGAGGGAGGATATGGAGAGGATGTTGCTGTGTGTGAGTGCTGCTGAGGCCTGGGAGGCTGCAGCTGGCCCAGCCTCCAGGGCTGGGGTCTCCATCGGGCTGTCCTGCAGGCAGGTGAGGCTGCGGCAGTGCTGGGCTGTGGCTGGGCAGGGGGGAGGGCTGGCACTGCCAAGCAAACTGTTGTGCCGCTGGCACCCAAGCGTTTGGAAGGTTCCAGCAGTGACTCAGCTGTGCAGACCCACAGAGAGGTGGCTGGAAGGGTGGAAATGCAACAAAATAGTGAACAATCAGGCTAAAAATATTGCTGATGTGGTCCCCTGCTGTGCTTGAGTACTGATGAGCTGGGACCTCTCCTCTGCCTAGTCCCTGCCAGCACGGAGCTTCCTCGGCTTGGGAAGGACCTTTGGCTGCAAAGCCTTCTGGTGTCACCTTGTGCTCCCAGGGCGTTGGCACCACACAGCTTGGTGCAGTAGGAGCACATGCCAGCTGATTGGAGGCTGGAGAACAGTGGGGCTGGTTTTTATGCCCCAGTCCTGCCTACGTCCCCTGTTCCCAAAGGGCTGCTGAGCCCCTTGCACCCAGACAGGCTTATTTGTGAGGAGTTTTCCTTCTGCACCAGGCCTGTAATGCACAGAGGGTGTGTGCTGAGCTCTGGAGAGCGTGCCAGAGGCACTGCTGGTGCCTGGAGAGGCTCTCTGGAGGCAGTGGCTGCTGCAGGCTCGAGCTGCTGGCACTTCCTGGCTGTAGGATTGAACTGCTGTCTCACAGCCGGCAAAGTGTCTCAAACCCTCTGCTGCCACTAGATCTGTCAGGCTGGAAATATTTCAGCAAGTCCCAGCAACCTGCTCTGTGACCTGGGGAGGGACTTGTGCAGGAAACTGGCCTTTAACGCTTGCAGTCCTGCCATTCTGTATTTCTGGAGGCCGTGTTTCCCTGTCCCAGTAGGCGGACAGGTGTGCTGAGATATTGGAGTTCAGAGGCAAGGAGGGGTTAAGAGGCAGCGAGGTGGGACTGCCCTTGATGATATCCTTTACCTTCACTGCCCTGTTTCTCAAGGGGTGCAAGCAAATGGGGACTCGATCCAGTTTCTGCTTGGAGAGCAGCAGTGCACAGCAGATCCGTGTGCAGATTTTGGGTCTCCCTGCCTGGCTTTCAGCCTGCGTGCCAGCTGCTCGGTCTGGCTGGTCTGTCCTGCCCTACATTGGGAGCTGTCCCTATGTGGGACAGCAGACTTGCCCACGGGGAAATATCCTAAAACCAGTCTGTTAATACTAAGTCTGCAGTGCTAACCTGGGAGTGTTTTTAGCAGGATCAGGTCCTCTGGAGAGGGTGTTGGGCTCTCGAGGTGAGGTCTTCCTGCTGGCATCTGATGGAGCACCTTGCTGCATCTGCCTCTGCTTGTTGTGTGACCCTAAAGCTGCTGGTGCAGCAACAGATTTGAGCTTTTCCTTGGATTTGCTCTTGAGACTGCAGCTCCAGCCTCATCTGTGCCCTCTGCGGGGTGGCTGCTGCTGTCTCATTCTCCAGCCTGCAAGGTTGCAGCTCCTGTCGCTCTGGTTCTGGGGAAATGGCCCATGGTAGGAAAATGCTGCTGAATCTTTCCAGCCCTTGGCTCTTCTGCTTCCCAGAGCACAGCAACTCATTTTTGCAATAAGCTTGCTTATCTGTAGTTGCTTAAAATCTGCCAGGCTGGAGCTGCGGGCAGTCTGTTGTGCGTTGCCTGGCAGATAGTGAGGCCTCAGAGCACGAATCTCTCTGAAGTCTTCAAGGCAAAACCCCATCTGAAAGATGAAAGAAGAGACCTGTTGCACAGGAAGAACGGTTGTTGTCATGGACTCCTTGCCTTTCTTCTTGATAACAGCAGGAGGGATTCATAAGCTGCTCCCTGAGGTCAGGCTGTTTTCAGTGTCCTCAAATGCTGTGTGTGGTGGAGGGCACCTGAGCCCCCCAGGGGAGAGTTGCTGCTCAGCCTGGGGTGGCTGTTTATAAATACAGCATGGAAGTCACTGGCTTTGCTCAAGCTGCTGGTTTGAGTGGTTGGATGCAGAGCTTGGGGCAGAGGATTTGGGTCCCCAGTTCTCCATCTGTTTGATTTGCTGCTTGGCTAACCTATGCCAAGCTCCATAGAGCTCTCCTTTCTGCATCCAGGTCTCTCCCTGCTGCTTTTCCTGCTGTCTTTTGGACAACTGGCTTCAGCTGACCTAGCTGTGTCCTCAGCTCCTGTGTATTCCGGCTTGGCTGTGTGTAAATCCTTCTCCTTATGCTAGAGCAAGATGTCAGAGGTGCATCCTCTGAAGTTAGTTGAGAGCTCAGTGTCTGGCCAACACTAGGTTGGCATCACAATATGCACGGATGATTTTTTGTGCTCTGTAATGAAAGAGGTGTTTTGGCTGTGGGAGGAGAGCACTTCACCTGAGTGATACTTACTTCCATCTAAGCCCAAGTATGCCTAGGAAACTCAGTGGAAGGTTCCTTTGTGCTGCTGACAGTGTGGCTGCTGGGATGAGGAGGGAAGGGCAACTCCTGCTGACCTGGGACCTGTGCCTGGTTCAGGAAAGAAGGTATCCAGAGTTTTGGTGGTGGTCCTGAATTACATGTTCTTGGTATCCTTTATTCCCTTGAAAGGACAACAGACTTTCCCAGCAGCCTGGTTCTTTGGGAACAACTTGCTGGTGTTCTGAGTGTAGTAATGGAAGCACAGATGTGGTGGTGGTGTTGCTTTCTGTGTGAAGGTTGTGGATGATAACAGTGGAAGGGCACAAAGCTGGGAGCTGATTTGACTCTCTGGGTCTCCTGCTTGGTGCTGGTATTCCAGGAGTACCTGAGACAGCCTTAATAAAAGCTTGTCCCATGCCATCCTAGTGCTTGTAGCACTTTTCTAAGGACTTACTTGATGTGGGTGCTTAATGGGCACTTGTTCCTTCAATGTGTTTCCATAAGAGCTGCTCATGCTCAGTAGTCTGATTCCTCAGTGCTTGGCTCCAGCCACCCGTGCTGGGGAGTGGGAAGCACTTAAAAACTGCACACTGCTCCTGTGGCAGCAGTATTTGATCCTTAACAGAATAAAATATGTATCAAAAAAGTAAAAGAAGTATCAAACCTGAGCTTGCAGTTGGTTTCTAAAGGAAGTTGCTCTCAATCCAACTCTTAAAGATTCCATTTGAGCAACTTCTCCTAAAACAGATTTATTTTTATCTGCGCTGATGCTGTAAAACAGAAGATGCAAATAGAGGAGTAACTGGAACAGGAACCCAGTTGGCATCTCTGCTTGTATCCAGCCAGACCTGAAGTGGGTCAGGGCAGCTCCAATCCTATGCTAGAGGCAGCTTGTGGGAGTAGGCATATACCATCCAAAACCCTCCCCTTGGCTTCTGTCAGGGAGGGGTGTTTGACTGTGGCCTCTGGAGCAGCCCTGTGGCACTGTTCAGTGGTCATTTGGAGAACATTTCTCTTGGCTCACTCTGGAATTGAACCTTAAAAGGCACGTTCCTTTCCAAGGAGAGTGTTGGACCTGCTGTTTGGTGGGTCTGAACTGCCCCAGGCAATTCATGGCTTAGTCTTTCCTGTGATTTGATATGGAGGTCGCAGCAGGGAGAGTGGTTTAGTGTGTGCAAGCCTGGAGTAGGATTCATCCCCAAAATTACATCAGTCAAACGAGAGATGAGATTTTCCTCCAGCCCTTGCACTGCTACATGTCTGAGCAGTGGTTGTGAGGGTTCCTTGCTGGGCAGAACTGACTCAAAAGGCTGTGCTGCAGCTCCATCAGGAGCATGGGAGCTTTCTAGGAGAGGTCTTGAATGCGTTTTTGACTCAGTGCCTTTATTACAAACTCTACAGCATGTGCTGACATGAGTGCTTCCACATGGAGCTGGGTAGGGAACAGCTTTTAGACTTGCTTCTCCCAGTGTGCCTGTAGCAGAGGCCTGTGGGCCCTCTGCAGTGCTCTTGGCAGGCTGGGGTTTTTAGGGTAGCTCCAGTTGGAAGGTTGAGGTTATCCAGTCCAGCTCTTGCTCAGGGCAGGGTAGGAAAGCTGCTGGAGGGTGGCAGAACAAATGTAGCCCAAGGGGGCTCCAGAAACTAATTCTGCCTCTTGTTCCCACAAAAACAACCTTTTAAGTGGGTACCTCCCCTGAGCTGGCTTGGAAATGATCCCCTTCCAAAGGATGCTGTGGTCCTTGAGCTGTCGCTGCACTGAGGCTGAGTGGCCCTGCTGTAGGGCTGGGGCACTGGGCAAAGCATCTCCAGTCAGGTTGCACCTTCTATCCACATCTGCAAGCTCACTCCCCCTGTGCCTGGTCCCTTAGGTGGTGGCAAAACAGCTGAATCACAGGTGCTGTCTGTGCTGCTGCCAGCACAGAGGCTGCTCTCGGGCACAGCAGCTAGTGCCACGCATTTGAGGTGGCCATGGGGACATCCCTCCTTGCCCCTCTGCCTGGTTTTCTCCCCAAGAGTGTGGAGGGGAAGGTGAGGCAAACTCCCAAGCTGTGATGCTAAGGGGTGCAGACCTCTGGAAGGTAACTGGGAATGTGCATCACTGGTGGGATTTGGGAGTGCCAGTCTGGCAGTGGCTTTATACTAGCTGAAGGCCTCAGTGAGGCTTGTGTGCCATTTCCCAAAGAAAATTGAGTTTGGGACTAAAGTCAGTCTTTTTTTCAGTTGTTTTTCCTTCACTGCAGCCTGCAGAGGGGTCTGGCCAACACCCTGCCCCCTTCCAGAGAGTCCCCCTTCTAAAGGTGTATCCTGGCCCTGGCATCCCCAAACTGATGCAGCTGAGGATGAGTCACTCACCCTTGTTATCACGTCAGGTAACACACACAGCACAGTTTGCACCCTGGATGTTGCAGCAGATAATTGAGAGGAGTTTGGTACTTAAATATAGAAGTGTTTGTTCTTGAGGCTTGCAAAGCTGAAGCTTGTTGTGCAGAATTTGACCTGAATATGTTGGCTTTTAAATCTCTCTGGGACTGATACATGCTAAAACCTGCTGTATTTCAGTGTTCTGATCTTTTTAAAGACAACTGTGGTTGTGGCAGCCTGCTTAGTGAATGCAATTACCTGGGCACTTGTAATCCTGAATTGCATTTTAGCTGTCTTTTCTGATTTTTATATTTACCTTGGGTAGCTGTTTACCCTTCCTAGAAACACAGAGGAGTAAATTCCTTGCCTCAGGAAGCTGTGAGCCTTGTTGTCAGCCAGGCCCTGCTCTCAGTGCCCACGGAGGACCGGTGCTCTCAGATGTTAATGCAATAATCTTCTGCTTGTTCCCAGTTATGCTGCTGTTTCCATTTTTCAGGGCAAGTGACTTACCATGTTGGTGCCAGAACCAAGAATAGACCTCAGGTGTCCTGACTCTAATTCTGTGGTTCAGCTGTGGGATCATGCTGCCTTTTTTTATTCCCCTGCCCCTTCTTAGCAAACCAGAAATAGCTGCCAGAATATCTTCAGTTTTTCTTTGCCCCAAATGAAGAATCTGTGAGGGCAGAGGTTCCTCTTTTGTAGTTCAGAAAAAAAAAACAATGGGCTGTGCTGTAGGTCCTACTTAAATGGTGGTTGCTGCTGGTTTGGTTACATCTGCAGTTCTGGGAGCTGCTTTTCTCCAGAGCTGGTAGTTGGCTCAAGATTATTGGGGCTTTTGTGGTGATACAGCTTGAAGAGGACCATGTGCCTTGGACTTTGCATGGCTCCTCTTATAAAGCACTGACTGTTTTTTCAGTGGAGTAATGGGAATATAATGAAAGTTGGAAGATTTGAGCTGGGCAGATTCTCTGGACGTATCCAGTGTGCTGCTCAGGTGAGCTCCAGGGCTCTAAGGACAAAGTTCCCTCCACCTCTGGGCCTTGTCCCATAGCTGCTCCACTTAAGAGGAAGAAATTTTTGTGCCACTGCTGAGCTACAGCTGTAGGAGGTGGTTGAGGTGCCCATTTGCTTTTCAGACATGCAAATGTTTCTCTTGCCATGGAGTTTCTCAGTGTCTGTAGGAGGTGCTGCTTTTTGGCTGACTAAAACATTCAGCTTGCTCCCACCCCACCAGGGCAGAGCTTGGCTGGGTGGTAAAAACTGCAGACGAGCTGTTTTTCTGGAATTGCAGCAGGCTATTGTTTAGGACATTAGCTTTTTTTTTTTTTTTTTGAACTTTACAAGCTTATTTGATGCATGACAAAAGAAAGTGCACTGTATTCAGTCTCCAGGGCCTCAATCACACTGCTTCTCTCCTCTGCTGCCCTGCCCCAAATGTGTATATGGTGCTGCAGCCTCTGGGCATGGCAGATGTCACTGAAACCTGGCTCTTTCTCCTGGTAAAGAGCACTCCTGTTCTGTGGGGAGATCGAGGCAGAAAGGTGGACTCCCAGCCTATGTAGTAGTTGGTGGATGCAGTGGGAGGTCTTAACAGCTTGCCATCCTTCTTGTGCTGAGTAATCTCTGAGCAGATAAACTTCTGGAGAAGGCAATGTCCCTGTGCCTAACTTTGCTGGAGGTGCCAGCCTGCAGAAGTGACCCTCTGAAGGCCTTGCTCAGATAAGTCCTGGACTCTTCAAAGTAGGCTTTTTCAGCCCTGCAGTGAATTTCTAAAGGCTGGAATGCATCTCCAGAGCATTACTTCCCAAAGTGTGTATGCTCCCCTGGCCCTGGGGCTGCAGCCAGCGCGGTGTCAAGCTGCCTGTGCAGAGAGTGTGGGTGCCAGATACAGCTGGCAGCTCAGGGACTGGGCCTGGCACACTGCTCCTGCAACAGGAGTTCCTTGGCCCACTCTCCATGTGTCTCCAGGGCCGTGTGGCAAATGTTGTTCTCAGCCATGGGGGAGCTCCCACTGATGTTCTGAGTGGAGAAAGAACTTGAGTGGAAGGACCTGGGCAGCTGCTGGATAAGAGATTTTTACTCTGGGCAAGACTCAGTTTCTAGATAATTTGACTAAACTGATGCACCAGGAAATGAAGACTGTCAGCACTGATCTCATATGCTGGTGGCTGGGTGGTCTCCCACAGAGCTGAGCTGAAGCATTTTGTTCAAAGGGCAGTGTGGAGGTAGCTGAGGTTCTGGTCAACTCTGCCTATCCAGCATAAACTTGGTGAAATGTCTGGATGTGGCACTTGGTGCTCTGGTCTAGCTGGCAAAGTGGTGATTGGTCAAAGGTTGAATTCTATATTGGAGGTCTTTTCCAGCCTAAATGATCCTGTTGTTCTTAAGGTGTTATCCAAGGCAATAAACTGTCATTTGTCATCAGCATAGTGGTTATTTTCCCAGAGTCCTTCTTTCCCTGAGCTGCCAGCACCAGCAGTCCTTGGGGTTCATCTTTACATTCATCTCTTACAGCATGGGCATGGGCAAAGCTGCTAGGAAGGTCTGCTAGGAATGGCTGCAAATTACTGTGTACAGGGAAGAACTGTGTGCTCCAAGGTCCTGGGCAGGTGCTTAAATTGCATGTCTTAACTGGTGGATGGAATAGTAAAAGCTGTTCTTAGTGCTTGGATTGGACATCGTGCTGTTGGGACACTTTCCCAAAGCGTGCTCTGAATTGCAGCTTGTGCTGGTGGAGTGATCTGCGTATTAGGGTAAACTCACATTCAGTGTGGTAGTTCAGTGGTTGGTAGTGGGATTTAAAGGATAATTTGGGGTCTAGAGGTAGAGATGACCTCAAGAGTTGAAACCACCACTGTGGGCTCATTGTAGCTGCTTGTTTCTGTCAAGTGTCTGGCTCAGATATGATGGGTCTGAGAGTCTTGAGCGTGCTCCCCTGGGCTTCTTTAGGGGCCCTGGGTTGATGCAGGAATAATGGTGTATCCAAACAGCAATTACTAGGGAAAGCTCAGCTAAGGAAGAGGAGTAGTTTGAAAAATGCTCCTTCTCCAGGGAGTGGCCTGTGTGGCCAGGACCTGGCAGTGCCATGTGGTGTCACGGCTGTTCCACAGAGCTCAGATGTGCCAGTGCTGGGCTGGCATGCCCAGAGATGGAGCAGAGTGCGCTGTCTCTGTGTCAGGCGTTAAGAGCTGCAGCAGCGAGTCGAAAGTCAGTGCCCAGATTCTATTAAAAGCTCCTTCTCTGCTGTCCCCTGCAGAGGAGCATTGCCATGTGCCTCCCTTGCTGCATTGAGCAGAGGCAGGAGAAGTTCCAGAAGCTCTTGGTGTGCGTGTGGTGAATGGGAGTCATGTTGACCCCCTGAGTTAAAGTTTCCCCTCTAGGTGTGAAAAATACTTCTTTGCACTCATGTTCTTTTCTTACCCTGAGTAGTTCCATGATACTTGCTTTTTCACTTTGGGACTTTAAGGGATGCTCCTAACTCCAGGAATTGCTGATGCATCTTGCATGTGTGTTGGGAATGATTTTTCCCTTATGTGAGCTGTCTGCTTGGAAGGGGAGACAAGGCCAACTCCTCAGGAAGTAGTGTGGCCCCAATGCCTTGAAGGCTTTTTTTAGGTGGGCAGCCTGTGTTGGGCTCTTCTGTGCCCCAGTCCTCAGGAGGGGTTTGGTGGGTTGGAGCAGGGAGTTAGAGCAGGATGCCTTTGGGATAGTGCTAAGGAATAAGATCTGGGTGTCTCATGCAGGTGTTTCCTAGGCTACCTGCACAGCTTGGCATTGGGGCACACAGCCTGGTCATTGAGCAAGGATAGAAGAGGAAATGCTGAGGTTGACTCATGGCTTTTCCTCCCAATGTCCCTGTGAGCAGCTGTGGGTACCAGGTGAAGCTGAGTCAGGCCCACTGGGGTGATGTGGGGTCTCCCACAAGCTCAGTTTGTCCTGCAGAGTGTGTAATCAAGTGCTGCCAGTGCAGAGCTGTCAAAGCTGCTGGACTGGATGGAATCCATCCGTGTTAACAGCAGGATGTCAGCACTTCCAGGACAGGAGGTTAGGATTGGGGCAGTTGAAGCTGGCAGGGTTTTGTGTGGTGGTAAATGCCCAGACAGTAGATCCTTTTAAAGGCCAGTAATCCTACCACTTCAGTGTGCTTATGCTGGCCTTATGCTGGTTTTGTAGCTGCTGTGAGAGCTGAGAAATCATGGGAGAGATGTGTATGTGGTGGCAGAGATGAGGGTGACATAAATGGGGCAGAGCAGCTGGACCCTGTAATGCCAGTGGGAGCTCCTGATGAGCCCCAGACCCTTGCTGTTGCATCCTAAATAGAGTGCTGGTTCCACATCTCTGCTAACCAGGAGATGTGGGGCAGGGCAGCATTATCTGGTAGCAGTCTGCCTGGCATTAGCTGCCTCTGGAATGCTGTGCAGCTAGGGTCAGCACAGGGCTGCAGCGTTCCAAACCCACGGCCCTCACTGGCTGGGGAAGGAGGAGGGTGTCAGCACAGGAGCATTTGTTGGCAGCAAGGCTTGTGCTGTGGGATCAGCTGCTTTGCTTTGCCTCTTGTGCTGTTTAGTGACTAATCAGATTTTGGAGCCTGTCGGACAGATTCAGCTGTCTCCCCAGAACAATACGCCGGCTGTATTTTTAAACACATCACGTGGCTTCAGAGAAGTCAGCAGAGCAGCAAGTGCGGCTTGCCGGGGCTGGGAGATGCTGTGCCCTGCTCGGAGCTGTGACTAGGAGGGAGCATCTCCTCCCCAGCTGTGTCACATTCCCTCGGTCCCGGGGCTGCTGCTGCCCGGGCTCTGCCCAGGTAAGGACTGCTGGGCTGGCTGGTGTTTTCCCGTGGCTGCAGGACTGGGTGTGAACACAGGTGCTGCCTGTCCGGGAGAGCGAAGGGCAGGAGGTCCCTTTCTCAGTGTGGTCAGAGGTGAGTTCCTAGTCCCATGGTGTAGCTGAAATAGGGGAATCTCGCAGGGATAAGGCTCTGCAAATGTGGGAAGATGTTGTGACTGTTGCTGAGGGCTCTGCCTTGAGTTGAGGGAGATGCTTCAATTAAAGGACCCACATGTACCTGTGTACTGTTGGGGTGGTGAGGTTTTTCCCCAAGCGTGGGGCTGGAGATGCCAGCTTCACAGCAGGTGTGCCACTGGATAATGCAGCTTGGGATGGGTACATCCCAGCATCTCTCCTCAGTCATGCTCAGCAGCTCTCCCTGGCACTGACACCGCCCTGTCCTGGTGTCTGACCATAGTGCACTCGACCACCATGGTGGTGTCGCTCTCCTGGTTTGGCTGGTGGTTTGGATTATTAATCCTCATCTGCATAGGAGCTGCTGAAAATCTAGGTTAAAACCTTGTAGTTCAGCTTGCTGAGATCAGGTGGGGCTTGGAGGATCTCGAGTGGATCCCACATTTGCTTTGCTGAAAACTGAAAGCTTCAGGGCAAGCTGCCTTGTTTTGCAGCCTGTGAATAATTAAAACCATTTCTAAATGCTTTGCTCTTTTCACTTGGTTTGGGTATGCGTTCAGCTTGCTGAGACTTGCTCTTTCTGAACAGATAGGCTGGTGGTGTGCCCCTGTGGGATCCCTGCCCTACATTCCCTCTCCTTGTGGGTCGCAGCTGCCCCCATATCACTGACCAGGATGTGACTTTGTGACCTTTGGATGGCCTGGTCCTCTGCTCAGAAGCAGCTCTCTTTGTAGGGAGGCATTTTCCTGGATTCTCCTCAGTGGGAGGAAAACCTGCAGTGTGAAGGAAGCAGTCTGACACATCCTTGTCTGCAGGCTCTGGGGCAGAGGCCTGACCAGACAGACTTGCTGTGAACACACACCAGGGACAGCGAAGCCTCTCTGTCAGCAGCCCAGGCTGGCACCTTCCTGGCTGCCCACAGCCAGCTCCTGGCAGGGATGGTGTGAGCAGTGTCCCACCTCTGAGCCTGAAAATTCCTGCTGGTGGGCCAGGTGTGCCTGCCACTGGTGTGTGCCCCCATCCCTGGGGACCTGCCCCTCTGAGCCCCAGCTTGCTCCAGGACAAGTGGCAGGGAATGGCATGGACTGGGTGGAGGGCCATGTCCCAGAGCACTGCTGAGGTCTCTAATCTGGGATGAACTTCTCCCAGATGAAGTGGGTTCTCCTGGCCAATCTGTCTCATAACCCACCTTCATGTTTGTCAGCCACACCAGGCTGCTGTGGGTTCTGTGCAGCATCATGGCCCAGCTGATGGCAAACACCAGAGGTGCCACCTCCCAGACATGACATTGGTGGGCTTACAGGAGCCCGGTGGCCTCCTGGGCCACAGGAGCCAGGAGGAAGGAGCAGTGTTGTGCTGCAGCCCTGACAGACTCTGTCCCTCTCTGTTGCAGTTCTCAGCATGCTGAGTAACCCTCTTGGGAACGTCCTGGGGAAGCCCCCGCTGGGTTTTCTGCCTTTAGACCCCATTGGTTCAGACCTGCCAGAAAAGTTTTCCACACCGTCGCTGAGGAACTCCCGCTCCCTCCTGGACTCCCGCTCCAGCAGCCCCTCGGACTCGGACACCAGTGGGTTCAGCTCTGGTTCTGACCACCTCTCAGACTTGATTGTAAGTTTGGGACCTGGGGTCTTGCTGTGTTTTTTGGGGAGCACAGAACAGCTGAGTGGAGCTGCCAGACAGAGCCCTGCCTGCTCAGGAACGGGAGGGAATGCTGGGAGGAGCTGTTCACACACTGGCACAGCCCAGGGTTTGGGAGAAAGGCTGCTCATGCAGTCATTCAGCACAAGCCAGCAGTATCCTCATATTTTTTTCATCTAAGCTAATATTTTGGCCTTTTGGGTCTGTGCTTGCAGCCCTACTGGGTTACAGTAGCTCCCAGAGGGATCTTGAGTGCTTGAGCTGGTGTGAGGCAGGGCGGTGTCTGTGCCCTGATCCCAGCAGGGAGGTGGCTGATCCAGCCTGGACTTCTGAGGAGCTACTGTCCTTGCCTTTCATTGCTCTTCCCGTTTGAGTGCACTTCTCCATCTCAGGGCAGCTTCTTCTAGAGCAAACTGGGTCTGGCCTGCTCCCATTCCCTAAAGCACAGCTAAATTTGAAAGGCAGGGAGCAAGTGAATGTCTGGCTGGCTGCCCCAGTCTGCTCTGATGGGTCTGTGGTGGGTGCAAGTGGCAGCTCTGGGTGCCAGCAGGGCAGCCTGGCTCTAGCCGGCTCTGGGATGCTGCTGCATGGCCTGGCCTTGGCACGGGAGGATAAAGCCAGGAGCTGCTCCAGGCTCTGCTGTGGTGTTGCCATGGCCTTGACCCCTGTGTTGGGGTGGGTGTGAAGGACAGACCTGACTGGATGTGGGGTTGATTCTGCTGTGATCCACCCTGGAGAATCAGGATGTGCTGAGTGACTGCAGCACCCAGGCAGTGATGGTGGCAGGTGGTGCAGGGCTTTGTGCTGGCCTTGTTTGTGAAGGGCAGGACTCTGAGCACGGCCCTGGCGTGGGCGGCTGCCATGGCTGCACAGGGACAGATCCGCAGCGCAGCTGGCACTGAGCTGTGCAGCATCTTGCTTCCCTGCTGTTCCATTAATCCGAGCTTTCTCTCCTCCTGCCCTGCGAGGAGCTATGGTGCCCACTCCCTGGTCTGGCAGCCCTGGAGCTGGGCTGTGAGGATGAGATCCAGCTGGTGCCTGCAGAGTCCATGAGCACTTCCAACAAGCCCTGCCCACTGCAGGTGCAGCATGGAGCCTGAGGCTGGTGCTCTCCAGGGGTGGCACTGTTCTTGAGGCTGTACAGCCAGGGGTAGCTGTTGGCTTGGTGGTCTCTGAAGTGCCTCCTGCTTAATGATCCCTGCTGCTGATCATGGGCATGGGTTCAGTGGAGAATGGCCCAAGGCTTTCCTAGGGTTCCAGGATGTGTTGGGGTTGCTGTTTTCTTGCCTCTGCCAGGCCTTGGAGGGTCTCAGGAAATCCCTGAGAGCTCCCTCTCCTGCCATGGGCAAGGGCAGGGCCCCAGTGTGATGCCTCAGCCCTGGTATTATGTGCTCTTACTCAGAGGTGGATTTCAATATGGCCTTTCTCTTGCAGTCAAGCCTTCGCATATCCCCTCCTCTGCCCTTCTTGCCTCTTAGTGGGGTGTCAAGAGACCCCTTGAAGATGGGAGTGGGATCCCAGCTGGATCAAGATCAAGCTGCCCTGGCTGCAGTAACTTCCCCCCCGGCCAGTGCATCGAAAAGATGGCCTGGAGCATCTGCGTGGCCTTCCTGGGATCTTCTGGACTCTCCGGAAGACCCCTTCAGTATTGAACGAGAAGCCCGGCTTCATCGGCAGGCGGCAGGTGAGCTGGGAGGGGGTCTAGGGGCCAGTCCCACACTTGGGAGGGCTGGTGGCCTCTGTGCAGACACTGGCTGAACAGAGTTTGCTCCAGGCCCAAGCCTGACTCTGGCTCTATCTGCTGAGAGAACAGGTGGGCCTGGGCAGCTGCCTGTGGCTGTGCAGCTCTGCTCAGCCTGTAGTTGGGGAAGATGGGGAGACCTGTGGGAGAGTGGGAAGGAAATGATCCTGTACTGAGTATTACTGGTGTCTTCTCCAAGCTGTGAATGAAGCAACCTGCACCTGGAGCGGGCAGCTGCCTCCCCGAAACTACAAGAACCCCGTCTACTCCTGCAAAGTGTTCCTGGGAGGAGTCCCATGGGACATTACAGAAGGTGAGCAGCCCTGGAAAGTGAGGCCCCACGCCAAGACCTTGGGTGTTGATATTAGGACGGTGCAGGATGGAGCTTTTTTGTGGAGGAAACTGACCTCTCTCCTTCTGTCTGTAGCTGGGCTGATCAACACTTTCCGTGTTTTTGGCTCCCTGAGTGTGGAGTGGCCTGGTAAGGATGGCAAACACCCACGCTGTCCTCCCAAAGGTAATATGCCTAAAGGTAATAGCGAACACGGTAGGGTTACTTTTTTCCCATGCTATGTTACAGCACGGATGCTGGGATGGTACAGCTGCATGCTGGTGACTGGTTGGTACAGAGCACCTGGGATGATGTCCTGCCCTCACTTGGGTTTGCACCTGGGCTACAGAGCACTGGCACCCCAAACCCAGCATCCTCACCCATCCATAGCAGTGTGGGACAGAACTGTGGGCTGGGGGAACCCTCTCTGGGTGTTTCTGGAGCCCCATGTAGGGCTGTGGCTCTGGAACAGCTGCTGATCCCACTGCCAGCATGTGCAGCTGGGCTGGCATATTGTGTAAGCAGGAATTATCTACAGGGTAGGAAGTGGCTGCTTTGGAGGTCCTGTAGTGCCTGATGGCCTCATTCAGTCACTGGAGCAATGTGAGGTAGAGCACTGGCATCCATGGAAGGGACTTTAAAACCTGGACTCTATTTGAGCCAGGCCATCCTAAATACATAGCAGGGTCTGGTTTTCTGCAGACCTCATTGTGGCCAGGCTGGTGGTGCCTACCTGGCATGTCCAGGTGTGGTTTGTGGATGATGGATGGTGGCCCACACGGTCCTGGGCATCCTGCCCCTCGTGCTGTGCTTGGATTTGGGCTCTTCCAGCTTGGCTTATACATAAGTCTGCTGGGAACAGCAAGAGCTACCACACAGATACTTCAGGTGGCACCCAAGAGTGATTTTTGAGGATGTCTGCAAACTGGGATGATCTGTTCCTCCTCCACCACAGCTCTAACAGCTGCTTCTTTCCCTTCCCTTCCAAAGGATACGTCTACCTGGTGTTTGAGTCAGAGAAGTCGGTGCGTGCGCTGCTCCAGGCGTGCTCCCAGGACCTGCTGAGCCCCGACGGGCTCAGTGAGTACTACTTCAAGATGTCCAGCCGCAGGATGCGCTGCAAAGAGGTGAGCAGAGCTGGGAGAGCAGCCTGACATGGCAGCGGGGGATGCAGAGGGAGATCCTGGAGGAAAGGAAAGCAGGGCTGGAACAGCAGCTGAAGGTGTGCTGGCTCCTGGCTGGCTTTGGCTGCTCTGTGCCTGTGGTAGGGATGTGTCAGCTTGGTGTTTGTGTCCCTCATAACAGCTTATGTCAAACCAACCTGGAGCTCCTGGGTTGGTGGCAGACCCTGCCTTCAGGCTTCAGTTAGCTGGGACAGAGCATGGAAACAGGGATTTAACTGCTCTGTGCTGCTTCCATCACACCTTTGCTTGCAGAAGGAAACTGGGACCCCTCAGGTGCCTTGTCAGGCCTCCTCTGCTTGCAGAACAAATAACTCACGCTCAGCAGAAAGATACTTTGGATCCCAGACTGCTCCCCAGCATGGCCTTGGCTGGCTGACCTGTGCTTTGCGGGTGCTGGGGCTGCCAGAGGCTCCACTTGGGCTTACAGCAAAGGGGGTCCTCAGATCATGGACAACTACCTGAGTTAAGGGAGTTATAGGGTGGAGATGCAGCTCTTAATCTAGACAGGCACAAGCTAATTGTGCTCTAGACATCTCTCCTGGTTTCTGGCAGTTGGCAACACTTCTGTGCTCAGTGATTTAGTTCTGCCAGAAGCTTCCCTCCAGAGCCCTCCATCAGCTGCAGAGCAGATGGGAGCTCCTCATGGAGGTGGCAGTGGGTGATTATTCTAGTGGTCCCCTCCAACATCAGGCTCCTATGCTGGGAGGCACCTGGCTGGGCCATAAACGCGGGTAAAGGGATGTGGATTGTCCTCTGGCTGCCACCCCCCAGGAACTGCTGGCTTGGGTTCCAAGCAGAACCCAAGACTTGGCTGGAAGCAGAGCTGGTTTTGTCCCCTTTTGGGTTCTCTGGAGATGTTTGGAGCTTTAGATGGATGTGGACCCTGAGCAGCAATAGATAACAAATGACATTTGCAGCTTGGGGTGCAGTCTGAGGTTCAGGGGTGCTCCTGGTTGCAGGTGCAGGTGATCCCATGGGTGCTGGCCGACAGCAACTTCGTGCGCAGCCCCTCGCAGCGGCTGGACCCCAGCAAGACGGTGTTCGTGGGGGCCCTGCACGGGATGCTCAACGCAGAGGCCCTGGCAGCCGTCATGTACGACCTCTTTGGAGGGGTGGTCTACGCTGGCATCGACACTGACAAGCACAAGTATCCCATAGGTAAGTGATCATTCCACCAGGATTGGTGGTTGCCCCTGCCATGCTCTGAGGAGGCTGCAGTGTGCCCTTGGCTTGTCCTTCTGTTGGAAGGCTGCCCAGGTGCCAGGCTCAGAGAGCAGATGCTGCCCAACCACTTCTACAGTCTGTGCTTCTCATCTCCTGGCCCTGGGGAGGCAAGACCAGCCTTGGGGAGGGCTGATAGAGCTGATGTGCCAGGGAATTGGAAGGTCCTGGATCATTCCAGAGCAGCCTGAAGTTTTGAATATGCCTTTAGGCATTGCTGAAGGTTTCTCTGTCCTTGTTCAATGCTGTTAGTGGTTTTTGGATGCTGCTGTAGCTGCTTTTCCACTCCCAGGGCGGAGACAGATGTGTGTCTTAACCCACTCTTGGGCTCTTGTCACCAGAGCTGAAACGTGGTGTGACATGACGTGTGTATGTCCCTGGAGACCTCATGGGCCAGGGGACAGCACTGAGGTGGCTGGTCTGTTGGAAAAACCCCACAGCCTGTGCCTGAGGACCAGCTTTCCAGGCTCAGGCTGCAGCAAGTCACAAATTCAGAGAGACCGTGGATCTCCTGGTGTTGCCAGGCAGTAACAGTGTCAGAGCTTGGTAGTGCAGAGTTGTCACTGCTTGGTCACTGTCCTTGGATAGCAGTCAGGCTTTTCTGGGCAAGGCTCAGGTTTAGGGCATTCATGGTGTGCTGCAAAGGCCCTGAAGTGCCTTTAGGGGGACAGTCTCAAGGAGGGTAGGAACGGGAGTATGAGACTTTAGACAAATTCTCAGTGTGACTGTGGATGAGGTGTCACAGAACCTCCCTGTGCTGGCCCTGTGAGATCCCAGTGCATGACCCCAACCTCATGTGGTTCATGCAGAGCCCAGGTTGCTCCAAGTAGGCAAGATCCATCTCCCATCAGCTCTGTGGCACTTCCACCCTTAGAGCTGTCCTAAAGTTACAGCAATCAGAGGTCAGTTTTGGTAACTAAGCTGTGCCCTGGGTGGTTGTGCTGATTGAGGGCATCTCCTGTAACCCCAGACTGGATCCAGGCCCTCCTGCCTGTGTCCTGTACGATGCTTTGGGAGGCGAATGGATGGGTTTTGGGTGACACTTTGTCCTGTGGCTGAGCTGTAGGGATCTGCCAGTGTTAGTCCTGGAGCTTAATAGACCTTGGCTGGAAGCAGGTGGTGCTGGAATGCTGCTGACCAGCAATGAGGCTGCAAAACACAAGGCTCTGGGGTGAGGTGGGGGCTGGGAATAAAAGCTGCTGAGCTGTCTCAGCACTGGTGTGTTTCAGGTGTAGCGTGAAGCACTCTGCTGATCCTGGGAATGTGGTGCCTGGGGAAGGAGGCAGGAAGAGCCCCCAGGCCCTGGATACCATCTCCCTGTCAAAGCTGTCTGAGTGGCACCAGGGAGGGGGTGGTGCTGGCAGTGGTTCCCTCTTGGTCACTGCTGTTCCTCTCTAACATTTGTGGTCTGGCTCATTCCAGGGTCAGGCCGTGTCACCTTCAACAACCAGCGCAGTTACCTGAAGGCTGTGACTGCTGCATTTGTGGAGATCAAAACCACCAAGTTTACCAAGAAGGTGAGTGGGGCTGGTAGGGCAGCCCAGGGAGGGGTGTGCATGATGGTACTGCTGGGAGCACCGGAGTTCACAGAGCCTGCCCCATATTCCTGGGAAAGCAGTGGGAAGTGGGGCTGCTGCTCTGCCAGCCCTAGGGGTGCTCCTCAGGTTGAATTTGAGGTACCAGGGAGAGGGCAATCAACCTGGTGCTGCTCCATGCCCACTGCCTCGTTCTCCTGCAGGTTCAGATCGACCCATACCTGGAGGACTCCATGTGCCAAGTGTGCAATGCCCAGCCTGGCCCATTCTTCTGCAGAGACCAGGTAAGGCCAGTTCTCCTGCAGCCCATGCTCAGGGGTTTTCTCCAGGAGGAGCAGGCCCTGCTGCTGGGTTTTGGGGATATATACACTGGTTCTTCCCCAGTGGGTAAGATGAGGCCCAGCTGGGAGGGTGATTTTGTTTTGGAGGAGGTGCAGCCCTCCTGAGGAGAGCAACTCTGGTGCTTGCCAGGAGGCCCAGGCAGGCCATGTCCACCCGGGTTTGAGCCAGGGGCGCTGCAGTTCACTGGTGCTGTGCCAGCACTGGGACCTGGTGTGGGAATGACTGGTGCCCCTGAGGGGAGGGGAGGCTGCTGCTCTGTGGGCTGTGATGAGCTGGGGTTGGGTGCATGCCCCTGGGGCTGGCTGAGGCACAGGGAACTCTGTCTGCAGGCAAAGGAGCTTGGCTGGGCTCTGGCAGCTTCCTGCGGAGCTGGGATGGGATCTGAGCAGGGGGCAGGAGTGCCATAGGAGTGATGGGAGCCCTGGCAGAGCCCAGCTACTGCCCCAGTGCCCAGTCCCTGATTTTCAAACCTATTCAAAAGATGGAAGCTGGGCACAACAGGCCCTCCACAGCATTGCTGGCGTTCCCCCTCTCCAACCCATGGATCCACTGTGCTGGTGGGGGCTGCAAAACTGGGCAGGGGTGAAGGGGAGGAGCGGCTCTGCTGCTGTCACCCCAGCGTTGCCCCTGTGCTCTGCCCACAGATCTGCTTCAAGTACTTCTGCCGCTCGTGCTGGCACTGGCAGCACTCCATGGAGGTCCTGCGCCACCACCGCCCGCTGATGCGCAACCAGAAGAACCGGGACTCCAGCTAAGGGGCCGCCGGGGCACGGGGCTGGCACGGGCAGAGTCCTGGGAGAACCTGCCACGAGGAGAGCGCAGCAGCGCCTGCCGGAGCCAGGCCCGGCGTTGGGAACGTTCTTCCTGAGGACTGATGGGGAAAAAAACAAAAATCTTACATTCATGTTTGCACTTGCTGGTCTTTTTGTTTCTGCACTAATGCACAGTGAGTTTTGTTGGGGTTTGTTTGGGGGTGTTTTGAGGGGGGGAGTGCCCCTCAAGCCATTCTGCAGTTCCCAGACTTTGGTTCCTGGTTTGCTGACGAGAAGCAAAAATTGAAAATGAATAAACCCAACCAACCAAGGGCCATGTGTCGCGGAGGCGTCACCGCAGGCGCCTCCGCCCTGGTTTTTTTATTTTTTAAAGGCGCTTTTTTACATTCCTTGCAATACTGGTGGAGAGAGCGCAGGTCTCATTGGTCATTGTTTTGCCGTTGCCATACAGTGCCTTTCCATTCATTTACCCCCACCTGGATGGTGTGACCTGGGTGTTCAGCTGGCGTTTTTTACTGTAACAACAAGGAGACTTTGCTCTTCATTTAAACCAAATCATATTTCATATTTTACGCTCGAGGGTTTTTACGAGTTCCTTTTTACACTCTTAAAAACAGTTTTTAAGTCGTTTGAAATGAGAGATTTTTTTCTTTTCCTGGCAGCTTTTAACATTATTGCAATTTGTGTCTGGGGGCTGATGGCAGGACGTTGTAAATCCGGGGGTTTGCAACGGGACAGGCCGGGCTTTTTTTTTGTTTTTGGATTTGAAACTGGACGGGATGAGGATCTCTGAGCTGCTGTATATAGTTTTAAATAGTTTGTTGCACTTTTTTAAGTTGCACTTATGGGGGGTTGATAGAGGTTTTTAATCACACAAAGTCACAGGACTTACCTTTTCTTTTGTAACAAGCTAAAAAAGGGCTGCGTTTTGGTGGACGATGAAGGTTCCTGGGAGCCCTTTCTCTTAGAGGGGACAAGTAATTTTCCTTTCCTTCCCAAGATGTTTGGAGTATCAGTGCAGTCGACTGAAATGCTGCTGCTGGGATTTGAGACCTTAATTATGCTGATCATTATTATTTTGTTACTTTCCCCTCTATTGGAAGCTGTGTGCCAAAGAACCAGTGTCATAATTTCTCCCTCTTTACTATGATTATTTTTTTTTCTTTCCTGCTGAGCTGATGTTGCATTGTTGCATATCCCAGCTGCTCTTTGTGGGGTTTTGTGAAGCTGTGTGTGAAGTCTCTACCTCATTGTAGTATATGCAGGCAAGACTGCACTCTCCTACAGACGTGTGGAGTAAGCTGTGGTGTAGTTTTTGGCACATAATAAACACGTTGCAGCAAAAAAAAAAATGTTCTTGTGCCTTGTGTGCTTCATGGGAGATCAGTACAGCTTGGGGGCTGTGGTGTCACTCCCTGGAGGTGTGGGGGAAGGTATGGATGTGGTATGGGGGGAGGGATGGATGGAGCTATGAATTGTGGATGCTGTTGGTGGGTGACTCAGTTGGGAGGGAGCTCTATCTGCTGGGCAATGCATTTTTACATCCCACTTACCTGAGGTCCCTGCAGGCCCCTAGGCTCCGGCTGGCACTCCCCTAATGGCAACAGAAGTTAATGAGGCTGATGGGAGGGGCCTGTGTTGCCCTGTGTTCTCCCGCTGCGGCAGGGGAGTGCTGCTCCTGCAGGGCTGTGCGGGGAGAGGGACCCAGGGCTCCTCTCTGTGGGGCTGGGGAGGGCTGAGTTGGACTTAAGCTGCCACAGAGGACGCTTTGTGTGCCCCGTGTCCCTGGAGCAGGGCAGGCTTTGGGCTCCTTCCACGTCCCACAGCGGTGACTCTGCAGGTGCCTTGTTGTGGTCACCCCTCCTCCTCTGGGGCTGGGTGCTGCGCGTCTGTGGGTGCTCAGTGTCCTCTCTCAGGGCCAGGTGTGGGAGGGGCTGGTGCCATTGGCACTACAGCTCTCCTGAANCTCCCGCCCACCCCGCGTAGGGACGCGTTCGGACGAAGACGGTGAAGAAAGCGGCGCGGGTGATCATCGAGAAGTACTACACGCGCCTAGGGAATGACTTCCACACCAACAAGCGCGTGTGCGAGGAGATCGCCATCATCCCCAGCAAGAAGCTGCGCAACAAGATTGCGGGGTGAGGCACTGCGGGCCCCGAGTGGGCTTTGGGCAGCTGGGGGTGTCCCAAGGGGTTTGGGCATCGAAAGGTCCTGGGGCATTCGGGCA
>VXBC01000812.1:347161-367191 GCA_013399945.1 Ploceus nigricollis | reverse complement strand
CTGAGCCTCCTTTTCTCCAGGCTGAGCCCCCCAGCTCCTTCAGCTGCTCCTGGTGCTCCAGACCCTTCCCTGGCTCAGTTCCTTCCCTGGACCTCCTCCAGCACCAAAATGTCCTTGAATTGAATTGAGGGGTCCAGAACTGGGCACAGCACTCAAGCTGGGGCCTCAGCATTGCCCAGTACAGGGGAAAAATTACTCCCTGGTCCTGCTGTCCACACAGGCCAGATGCCACTGGCATTCTTGGCCACCTGGGCTCATGTTCAGCTGCTGTTGATCAGCACTCCCAGGACCTTTCTTACTGAGCTGCTTTCCAGCCACTCATCTGAGTCTGTAGCTCTGCAGGGGTTATTGTGGCCAAAGTGCAGGACCCAGACCTTGGCCTTGTTGACCCTCCTACAAGTGGCCCTGGTCCCTTGATCCAGCCTGTCTGGGTCCCTCAGCAGAGCCTTCCTAGCCTCCAGTAGAACCACACTCCCACTCAACTTGGTGTCACCTGTGTATCTGCCAGTGGTGGACTCAGTCCCCTCATTCAGATCTTCAGTAAAGATATTGAATAGGACTGGGCCCAACACTGATCCCTGGGGGACACCACTGGTGACCAGACACCAATTGTCCAAGCTGTGGGCTGCAGTGTTCCACGAGATGCTGTGGGAAATGTGTCAAAGGCTTTGCTGATGTCCAGGCAGGCACATCCACAGCCTTTCCTTCATCCAGGTGGGTCCCTCGTCATGAAAAGAAATCAGGTTGGTCAGGTAGGACCTGCCCCTCCTAAATCCATGCTGGCTGGGTCTGATCCCTTGGTTTTCCTGGATGTGCCGTGCGATGGCACTCAAGGTGATCTGCTCCATAACCTTCCCTGCCACCAGTCACACTGAAAGGTCTGTTAATTCCCTAGATCCTCCTTCCAACCCTTCTTGTGGATGGGTGTCACATTAATACCTTGTCATCTGGGACCTTCCCAGTGACATTAACATCATTCCAGTTATAGATGATGGACTGTGGCCAGGCAAGCTCTTCCTCCAGCTCCCTCATCACCCTGGATGAGGGGATGGATCCCATCCAGGCCCATGGACTTGTGAGCATCTAAGTGGCACAGCGGGTCAGTGACTGCCTCCTCCTGGATTTCTGGGGGTCCATTCTGCTCCCCCCATCCATGTCTACCAGCTCAGGGTGCCATTTGTCCTGATCCAACCAGTCCTAGTGTTGAAGACTGAGGCAAAGAAGGTGTTAAGTACCTCAGCCTTTTCCTAGTCTTTGGTGATGGACACTCCAATAAAGAATGGAGGTTTTCCTTGGCCCTCCTTTTGTTAATAAAGTATTTATAAAAATATTATCCTTTACAGAGGTGGCCAGATTAAGTTCTAACTGAGCTTTCACCTCTCTAATTTTCTTCTTTCTGCATGACCTAAGGACATCCTTAAACACTTCCTGAGTTGCCTGCCCCTTTTCCCAAAAATTATATATGCTCTTTTTTCCCCCGAATTCCTGTGAAAGCTCCCTGCTCAGCACAAGCTCATCCTCCAGCACATACATGTGTAGTACAAATTTTTCATCTTACCTGTTCTTCAAGGGCATCTGCCTTCTCCCAAATAAACCGGCCAATTTTCCTTCTGATTTCTGACAAGAACAACAAAACCAGTGACTGTGAGAGCACCAAAAAACAGGACTGTGGCAGTTGCTGCCAGTGTGATGCCCTGCAGGTGCCTCTGGGGACAAGCCCAAGTGCAAGGTCCTGCCCCTGGGCCAGGGCAGTCCCAAGCACAAATTCAGGGTGGGTAAGGATGGATTGAAAGCAGCCCTGAGGAGAACCTGGGGGTGTTGGTGGATGAGAAGCTCATGGATATGACCTGGCCATGTGTCCTGGGCTCGTCCCACAGTGTGGGCAGCAGGTGAGGGGAGGATTCTGCCCCTCTGGCCCTCCCAGAAGCAGCAGTGCTCCTCCAGCTCTGGGGTCCCCAACAGCAGAAGGACGTGGAGCTGCTGGAGAGAGCCCAGAGGAGGCCATGGAGATGTTCCAAGAACTGGAGCCCCTCTGCTCCAGAGCCAGGCTGGGAGAGCTGGGGGTGTTCACCTGGAGAAGAAAAGGCTCCAGGGACACTCCAGGGCCTAAAGGGGCTCCAGGGGCTGGACAGGGACTTGGGACAAGGGCCTGGAGTGACAGGACAAGGGGGAAAGGCTTCAAACTGACAGAGGGCAGGGTTAGATGGGATATTGGGAAGAAATTCTTCCCTGTGTGGGTGGTGAGGGCCTGGCACAGGTTTCCCAGAGCAGCTGTGGCTGCCCCATTCCTGGGAATATTCAAGGTCAAGCCCATTCTGTGATAATAGATGGATCATACTCTGCCCTCTGGGAGGAAGAGCCACTCCCAAGCAGAAGGAAAAGTCCCTCCCTGCAGACAAGTAACTGTCAGTTCCAGTTTGCACCAAGGCTGTACTCATGGGGGATTTCCCTGGGAAGATATCCCCAGATTATTTTTTTTTGCCTGACCTTCATGCAGGCAGGCAGGGGGCAGGACGAAGTGGCCCAGAACCACCGGGGGCCTCTCTCCAGCCCGGGTGCTCGCACACACTGAGAGGTAACAGGAGTGAAAGACCGTGGCTCTGCCCTCCAAGTAACTGAGACTCTCGTGTATGCTGGAAGAGAGAGAGAGAGAGCTGCTTTCCAAAGGAGAACCTGGAACAAACCAAAACATTTAGAGGGGTGTTGTCATTAAACCTGCTCCGATTTTTTAGCCAAAAGCACCTAATTTTCTGTGATTTTCTGCCTGTCAGACTCTACCAGTCATGTCCTGTTACAGTCCCAGCTGCCAAGAGCAGCCTGGAGAAGGGACAAGGGTAAATGTATTTTTAAGGATTACACAGTCCCCCTCTGCTCTTGAGGTGAAACTACTTGAGGAGGGCAAAGACACAATTTTTGTACAATTATCCTTCACCACACTGGTTCCTGCTCACACAGCTGAGCAAGGAAGTGGAGATGGAGGGTGCTCCAGCCCTCACTGCCCTCCTTAGAGGTGAATTAAATCTTGTTTGCTGGGTTTAAGGATGTGTATAATGATTACATTTTTTCACAAGGAACTATCTAACTATATACNATAAATGACATATGTATATATATATATGTATGTATGTATGTATGTATGTATATATAAATGATCAAGAATTCCCCTGGGGGAGCTGGCTGGTCTGGCAGCACGTTGTTGCAGAAGTTGTTATTCTGTGTTTACTGGAATTCCCCTCGCTTAGCTGGAGCACGTGGTTGAAAGATTCCAAAATTCAAAGCCAGTTTTAAGCACTGGTGTGTAAAAAAGAAACTACTTAGTCCAGCCTAGCAAAGCCTAAAAGAAACATCGTAGCTTCCTTTCCCATACTTATGTTTACATGACTAAATAATGAATAAATACAAATATTCACTGATATTGAGGAAGTGAGGAAGGTCCTTAAGACTTTCCTTATATATGTACAAATGTTCCATAGGTCTCTATTTTTTTTAATTAAGCATTTCAGTCCTTTTCCGTCCATTTTTATCCCAGTGCTTCTTTTTAGCATTAATTCACACTGGCTTTTTAGCACCAGGTTCCTTCCTTGGGAATTGTATCACCTCTGTTTTAGATGCTGATTTTCCAGCAGATAATTCACAGCCAGCAAGAAACCAGCACAATTAATTTAATTGATATCACAGTTATGCCACTCTCAACACATGGATGGTTTTTCTCTATTCTATCTATAGCTTAGTGTGGGTGTGAGTTTTCCTGACCCCACTGGGCAGTAAGGTCCTGGCAGATCCACGCCATGACTTTATAAACACACCCTTGACTTTTACAAGATGTCAGTATCCATGAAATACTTTTCATTAAATATATTAAAGCCTCCTTTGCCCACCTGCGGGTGTCGGGGTGGGCAGCATCGCTGCTGAAGAGGTAGTCGGCATCCAGCCAGTGGGCGATCGTCCCGCCACCGTCTGCTGCAGGGGACAGGGAGCGACGTAAGGATGGGCATCCAGGGGTGCCCACCTCGGGGTGACCTGGGATGGGGACAGCTGCTTGTGGGGCCGCAGAGATGGGCCCTGAAGTTGAAACTGTGACAGCTCCCCGTGGCTGTGGGACTCCCCTGAGGGAACAACCCCTGAGGGTTGTTCAGGGCTTTTCCTCAGTGTGGGGGCACCGTGGACTGGCCAAACTCAAGCTCTGCTCTGTTGTGTGGATCTCAGTCCCGCGAAGGGGTGACAGGGCTGTGTCCCCACTGCTGTGCCCTGCCGAAGAATGATGGGGCTGTGATCCCCTCCTAATTCCCCCTGAGCGGTGACAGGGCTGTGCCGCTGCCAATTCCCCCGCGGATTCCTGGAGCTCGGTGCCCCGGGGCTCCCCTGGGCTTCTGTCGTTTCCACACCGTGGGCCCCTCACCCCACAGCCCCCGCGGGCCCGGGCTGACGCTCTGCGAGAACCAAGCACGCTGTCCGCGGAACATCGCGGCGGGAGCCGCCCTGAGAGGAGACGTGGGCGGGAACAGCCGTGAGGGGCTGGGGGAGGCGGGAACCGCCCTGAGGGGCTGGAAAGGAGGCGGGAACGACCGTGAAGGGAGACATGGGCGGGAACGGCCGTGAGGGAAACAGCCCTGAGGGGCTGGGGGGAGGCGGGAACCACCCTGAGGGGAGACGATGGCGGGAACGGCCGTGAGGGGAAGCGGTGCTGGGAAAACCCGGTGAGAGGGAGAACGGCTGGAGCTGCGTCAGGCAGCTTTAAGCTGATTATTAGGCCAAGGTTCTTCCCCCACAGTGTGGCTGGGCACTGGAACAGCTCCCCAGGGCAGCCCCAAGCCTGACAGAGTGCAAAGGGCACTTGGACAACACTCTGAGGCACAGGGTGGGGTTTTGGGGTGTCCCGTGCAGAGTTAGGAGTTGGACTCGATCCTTGTTTTTCTAGAAGCTTTTCTCAGAAAAACCCCTGTATTTTGCTGATTCCCGAAACTGCTTGCAGAAAAATTGCTTTTATTTCATAAATCACAAAGGAGGCTTGCTTCTTGCTTGAAGCTTCCCAAGATACCCCTCAGGACAACGCATCCCCTGGGAACTGCTGCCAGCAGCAGCAGCAGCACAGCAACATCCCAAGTACCTCAGAACCCCAAGGATGCTGGATAAAACAGAGAAGGTATTTCCGGACATAGTCCTGAAATCCAGCAGTTAAAGGAAATTCAGCCTCTGGTGTGGGCATGTGTTGTTCTCCCAAAGACAGGGGATTTTTGAGTAAACCATCAAAATATTTAAGTAAGAACAGAAAAATCCCCCAGATGCAATCAGGGCAGATGTCCCCAGTGTGGGAAGGTGATGATGTGTCCTTTGGAGACAGGGCCACTTCACATTGCCTCCATTTAATCTTCAGTTTCTACAGTCGACTCCACTCCTGTCCTAATTAGGATGAAGCTCTCTTGGCAGAGTGGTTACCCAGCAATGATTCTGGTGCTCTTGAGGATAGGAAAAGTGGAGCTGAGGTGCTGGAAAGCAGTTTGGTGGCCCTTCATGATCCAGGGGAGGAGGCCAGGACATGTTCCACAGCTCCTTGGGCTCACACAGCACCTTGTGCTGGGACCACCACTGGCGTCTCTGGGAGAGAAGCTGAAACCTTTTGCCCTCTCCCAGGCGACCTTCTCTCACACAGGGAGCACTGCTGGTGCTGCCTGGTTACCAGAGTGCATCTGGTGCTGCAGGCTGAGCTGTGTCCTGCTGTCCCGTGCTGAGAGATGAGCACTGTGCACAACCGCCCAGCCATGACAGCCCTGCCTGTCCTGCCTTGAACACCCCTCTGATGAACCCAAAGGGATCCCCATCACGGGCCCAGCCCCTCAGCAACCTACCACGTGGGTGTTGGAACTGAAACAGCCTGGATTTCCCTAACCCGTAACAAAAAAAAAAATTGGTTATAATGAAAGTAGTTGTGAAACAAGACAATATCCATCAAAAATCTCAAGTGTATGTTCTGTGACACCATCACAGCAAATCTTAATATACCCAACAAGAGACATGGGATGCCCTAAGTCACCAGGAACCCTTGATCCCATACACATGCTCCTGGTTAAATCCATTTAGATACAATATTCCTCAAGCAATCATTCTGATTTCTTCATAAAATAAAAATGAGCTGATGGCAGTAGCATTGGTTTTGGGTAGCGTCATCAATCCCCCACAGTACAACACAGGACTGGTCCCAACCGCACTTCTCCACAGGCTCAAGCACAGAGAAAACCAGAACTGAAATTCACCAACACACACATCTGCTTCCCCCAGGCTCAGCTTTACACCACACACTCCAAGATGCAGCTGCCAGAGTTCTCCCCATTAGAGTGAGCACCATTCCCTGCCATCACTCCTTCTGTGTCCCACCCTGTGTCCCCAAGGTTCTTTATCCCTTTTTAAACCTTGTGCCTTCCCTTCAGAGCCAGACAGGAGCCTCCAGCCAAGCAGATACCACATCAGCAAAAAAAATCTTTAATTCTCTATTGATGGAAAAGTGCTCTTGCATCTTAGTGGGACAAAAAAAGCACAACTGCCCATCATGCCACCAAGGCTACATATCCACCCACAAGCCAGTGGCCATCAGAGCCTGTGAAACCAGCTTGTCAAATGACTCCGAAGAAACATTTTAAGGACTAGCAGTTTATTAAGGTATAAAAATCCTGCAAAATTTTGAGCAGTGCGGAGTTACCATTGTTTTTTAAGCACTAATGGGGGCATTTTTAGCTACATGTTCAAAAAGCCTGCAGAGCTCCCTTGATGCTGTGGCTATGTGCTATTTTTAACAAGGCTTATTAGCAAATTTCCGAAAGGAAGTTGATTAGTCTTGTGGCTATGATGAAGAATGGACAGAAGCTTGAGAAGACTTTGACTTGCAAGAAGATCTGCATGACTTGTCCCAGATCTGCATGGAGAGAGTAGATTGACATCAGTCACTCCAGTGACATCTTAATCTGCAATTATTTTAGGACTAAAAATCAGTTTCCTCAGAGCAATCTGACTGCAAAGTCCCTGCAGAACCACCTTCCAGTGAGATTCAGGTAAAAATCCTGCAAAAACTCCTTTTCTGTCCCTTCCTTGGTGGAGTTCAGAGTTCAACAAGTCAAGAGGATCCTTGTTCTCCACCCCAGGGAGGAGTTTGTCCTGCTCTCAACTCCTTCCATGCCAGCTCAGTAAATCCTCGTCCCCAGACCACAGTGAAGTCACCCACGTCCCGCCTCCAGCCAGACTTGGCATCCCTCCCCAGTGTCCCACCAACCGAAGCCATGGTGCTGTGTGAGCACAGCACATTCCAGACCCTGCCTTGGGGCCAGGCTCACATCCCCACTGCCCAAAGGTGAGTGACAAACCAGAGGAGTGACTGTATACAACTTTTTATAGCTCTGCAGCAACTGGGGCGTTTCATGTAAGGGTCCTGTCGAGGCTTGTCCCAGGAACAGTTAATCATTATCCAGCCTCTAACAGGGCACACATAACTACGGTATTTCAGCCAGGATTACTTCAGCTGAGCCACATACTCAGTTTCTTTTCCCTATCAAGTTTTAAACTAGAATTTCCCCATTGCTACATCCAGATAAGTTACACGCAGATAGTTTGAAGAACCTGGAGCCCTCAGACTGAGACACCGGTGAATAAACCCGAAAGTGTTTCTGGTTTGTGTCTCACGAATCCCACGGGGTGCTGCCCTGCCACAGGGTTAACCAGCCTGCCACCCACCCTGAGGCACAGGGATCTTGGGTAAAGTGACTTCCTGCTCCTCCCCTGACAGGAAACAGCACTTCAGGGCCTGAGGGAGCTTTAGGGGACCTGTGACAACTCTCTGCGGTATCTAGCTGACACAACAAGGACACGCAGAGAAGATTTTCTCCCAAGTTCTCCTTTTTTTGGAGCAAAGGACTCTTGTAGGCATGGGATGGCCAAAACTGGACCAAAATAGTGGGCAGAAAGGGTGTGGCAAGAGGGTTTTTTTGTGTCTAAATATGATCTACTTTTTGAGTGTGGCTGCTTCTGTTCCTCAGCTTTTCAAGGCCCCCCTTCCTACAGAAATGGGTCTGTGTTTCCCTTACCAGCATGGCACACAGCATAGGAATAACTCACCGTGGATTATCCCAGACGCAGCTCAGAAGTCTGGTTCTGCAGGAAAGAAGCACAGAGCGTTAGACCTGGGGGCTAATGGCACTCCCTCTCCCCGTCCCCACAAGGCTCCCCCCAGAAACAGCCCCAGTGTGGCAACCAGAGTTGCCTTCAGCTGCACCTGAGGCTAGGTCAACACCATCAGCCCCGACTGCTGCATCCTTCTTTATATTCACACATTATAAAGCAAAAATTCACTGCATGACCCACCACCTTCTAGTTGAGTTCACCAAGGCAGAGATGGGGTGACACGGCATCACCAAATCCCTATGGATTAACATCAGCGCGTGTCCTCCCTGAGTCCTTCACAGGCATGTGTAACAGCCTTTTCAGCGAAAACCAAGTTAGCTTTCTATCTCTAACACAAGACCTTCAAACCCCTGTCCGTTACAATGCACTCTTCCCAGGAAAAGGAACAGAGACAGCGTGGATATAAAGCAAGGAGCTCCAGCATGCAGGAGGGAAGGCACAGCATACCCCATCGGAAAACGCGTGGCTCCGGCACGGTGGAATGCACCACCCTGCAAGAGAAGGTGTCATCCCTTGTGGGGGTGAAGGGCACATAGACCAGGCGCTGGAACTGCCACTTGTCGTTGAAGGACAAGTCCCCGTACTTGACGTCGGGAATGGGCTCCCCATTCTTCAGGAGCTGGATATCTATCTTGGGTGGGTGAAAGCCAGTGACAAAGCAGTGGAGGACGTTCTCCTTTCCCACCTCGGCGCGTGAACGGGCGTAGACTTCCACCTTCGGCACCTCTGGAGAGAGGGGTGAGGGCGCGTTAGAAGCGCCGCTGCCGTGGGCATCGCCTCGATGCCAACACTCGCCCACTCACCCGGGCACAGTGAGCCGGACCCGCCGGGACCCCGCCGCCCCTCACCCTCGTCAGGACCCTTCGCGCCGCCCCAGGCACTCACCACCGGCCGCTCCCAGGCCGAGCAGCGCCAGCAGCGCAAGCACGCCGAGCGCCAAGGCTCCCTGCGCCATCGCTGCTCGCCTCTGCCCCGCCGTTTCCCGGAATGGCCCACCCCCGCTCACACTCCGCCTTTTATAACTTTAGGAACCCACGGCCAATCGTGGCGCAGAGGGGCCGTTACGTCATCAGTTTCCGGGCAGAACGGGAGCTCTGGGGTTGTGCGAGCCAGAGTGGAAGCGCTTTCACTTTCAGTTCCGCGCTGGGTGCGGGGAGAGACCCGGGCAGAGACCCCGGGGCGTCGGGCAACGGCGGCTGGACGTGAGCCCGGGTGGGCAATGGCACCTTGCTCTGGACCAGCCCCGGTATGGCCACAGGCCCAGGGCAGCGCCCGTCCCCTGTACTGGGCACTGCTGAGGCCACTCCCTAAATCCTGGGGTCAGTTCTGCGCCTTTCACTCCAAGAAGGACATTGAGGGGGTGGAGCGTGTCCAGGGAAGGGAACAGAGCTGAGGAAGGGGCTGGGGCCCCAGGACCAGCTGAGGGGGCTCAGACTGCAGAAAAGGAGGCTCGGGGGGCCCTTCTTTCTCTACAACTCCCTGACAGAAGGGACACCCAGGGAACAAAGGAGAGGACAAGGGGAAACAGCTTCAAGTAGCACCAGGAAAGGTTTAGACTGGATCTTAGAGAAAAGTTATTCTCTGAAAGGGCTGTCCAGGCTGCCAGGGCAGTGGTGGAGTCCTCATCCCTAGAGGGATTTAAAAGCCCTGTGGATGTGGCACTTGGGGACTTGGGTTAGTGGTGGCCTTGGCAGTGCTGGAGGAATGGCTTGACTTGATGGTCAGAGAGAGCTTTTCCAACCTAAATGGGGGTAAAAGTCACCTCTTGCAGAAGATTTTGCATCCAGGGCCGGTATTACACCAACAGCCTATGGTGGACCAAGCCATCCACCTTCCTTTTTTAACCTCTTTCAAAACATGCGTGGAATGTCTCATTCCAGCAGCTGCAGGATGAGAAACTGACTGTTGTTTGAGCACAGCAGAGACTTCCTGACATAAAACATGAGAATTCTAACACCAAGGAAACAGGTTTTCTTGTGCCTCCTCCAGAAAAATGAGCACCAAAGCCCAGCGAGGCTAGGAATGCCACTGAGTGTCCCAGTAGTGCTGCTTGGAAGGAAAATAAAGGGAAAAGAAAGGAAAGCCACTGCTGGTGGGGAGAAAACAGCAGCATGGTGTAAGTACCAAAACACTAAGTCCCTTTAGGACCTCTTAATGTACCTCATTAAAACACAAATTAAATTTATAAAGCATGTATGGTGAACATCCCAAAGACAGCAGGTAAATCAGGAGAGGCCAAGCAAAGGAAAATCTTGAAAACACTTGTTATCGGTTCCCAGTGGCCCAGCTCCTGCTGGGTTTGCTGGCTACTCAGGGAGCAGTGCCAGCCACGCAGCTGAAAACACTCTATGTTTTTCTCAGTGTGGGATAAACAGATGCAGCTGTGGCCAGAGCCTTATCAGGGATCTCAGGGCTCCGGCAGAAATAATCCCTGAGTGCTCCATCGGTGGCAGAGTTGTTATTAGGGTCACCACAGCAGGAGTCACCACCCCAGTCCAGCTGTCCCACGGGTGAATCTGGCTCTGCCCACGTGAACACTCCTCTCACCTCGGGCAGAGGATGGCAGGACACGGATCCTTTCCATGGGCCCTTTGGGATGTGAATCCCTGGCAATGACTCTACTGTAACCCACACCACCTGTCAGAATTTCCCAGTAAAGAGAAGCACAACTCTTCCACATGACGTTTATTAAAAGCCACAATGATTTGGTTAGAGTAGCCAAATCTTCCACTTTTGGGACATTTCTGCTTTTATTAGCAGAATATTGGGAGAATTATTTGGGAGTGGGTGACATGACCAAGGTGCTCCTGGTATTCAGGGGGATAATTCAGGGGGATAAGGGCAACACGCTATGCTTTGTGGGATGCAGAAATTTATAGTGTTAGTGTTGACATCTGTGCTCAGTGTTACCTACCAGAATATTCAATCCCAACAGACCACATCTCACCGGTTTTCCAAACTCCTCAGAAGGAGAGCAGCTCTGAGAACAGCATGGCAGTCAAGGAGCGACAGGAGCAGTGGGGGAAGCCGGGCTGGGGTACTCTGTGCTCCGAGAGCCGCAGGTGGGGCCACTGAACCTCTCCATCCTCACTGCTCGCCCAGCTCCAGAGGTTTCTCGTGCGGGGGCACGGCCAGGCCAGTGCGCAGGCGCAGGACGCCGCTGGGAGCCGCCATGCTGTACGGCAGGCGCATGCCGGGGCGGCGGGGGCGGCCCATAAAAGGGGCGGCGGGGGCAGTTTGGCCCCGTAGAGGGACCCGGGACGGAGGGAGGGTGGGTGAGCGGGAGGAGGAGGAGGCGGCGGCACCGGCACCGCGGGATGGCGGAGGGCGGCGAGCGCGTTGTGAGTGCCTGCCCTGCTCCGCTACCCTCTGCTCGCTGCCGCCTCCCGGCGTCCCGCTCCCTCTGCGGTGCTGGTTCTCTGGGGCTGGCGCTCCCCGGCGCGGTCGGTCTCGGAGCAGACTCTGCCCTGGAGGTGCTGGTGGGATGCTCTTCCCTGCCTTGTGCCGCCCGTGCCCTCGTAGCGGGTGTTCGCTCTGAAGCCTAAAGGTGTCTCAGCCCAGCCGCACTGGTGCCGTTCCGTGCCGGCGTTCGCTGGTGCCGGCAGCGTCCGTGGGCTGAGCTGCGGGTCCTGTCCTCGCTGGCAGTGCCGCTGGCTCCTGCTTTTCCCTTTTCTAGCTGTGAGCCCTGTGGGTTGCCTGGCACCCCCAGTAGCGTGAGGGGGAGGTTGGGTGCCCCTCCACTTTGGGAGCATGTTAGGGTTACCTCTCCCTTAGCGAGGAATCTGCTGCTTCCAAATCCAGATTATCGAGGATTTTCTGCTGGTGGAAGATGCGCTTCTGCTGGAAGAGATGGCTGAGGAGGATGAGGAGCTCGATCTGTACAACGAGATGACTTTTGGGTTAGGTAAGACTTCAGGGGAGTCCTGGTGTTGGAGAGACCTGCCAGCACTCGGGGGGAACAGACACCCTGGTGGGCACTGCCTAGGCATTCACCCACTCTGCTGTGTGCTGCTTCCCCCTCTAAGACCGAGACTCCACAGAGGAGGATGTCCCAAAACTCCTGGTGGTACCGGAGATAAGCCCTGAGGTGGCCAAAGCACTGGTAGAGGCAACTGGAAGAGCAGCTGAGCAGCTGGAGGAGCTGGCCGAGGAGGAAGGTGGGATAGAGCCGGAGATGGAGCAGGTTAACTCTCAGTTGGAGGAGGAGGTAGAGGAGCTGGGGACTGAGGAACAGGAGGAAGATCAGGAGTGCTTTGAGGAGCCCAGTGAACTGGGAGACCCAGCAGTGATGAGAGCTGTGCGGAGCAAACCCACCCTGGAGGTGATGTGTGAGAGGATGGGGGGTCCTGCTGCTCCCCCCTCCATCCCCACACCTGTGGGTCCTGCCCCAGAGGGCACTGGGGCAGGGAGGCAGATCTTTAACTCCCCTTTCCTTGCAGAGCCAGGACTCGGCAGTGCTGGACAGCGGGATTGAGACTTGCTGGGAAGAGTTTGGCAAGGAGGACATGGTAAAAATGTCCCCACCCATCTGGTGATGAGGCAGAGTGGCTCCTGTGGTGTCCCCTGCTCTCCCCTCCTGTTCACTTGCCTCATGCCAACATCTCCCTGTTTTCCAGCTGGCGATGGATCCCGCGGCATGGGGCTCCTGCCCTGGCAGTGTCCCACGCCACCTCATGCTGGAGGTGCGTACCTCCAGCCAGGCCTTCAGGGGTTGGCTAAGGGCTCCCCACTACTCTGGAACAAGGGTCACACAGGGAATTTGGGACACCTGGGGCATATCCAAATGGCTCTGGGGGTGTACAGATGTGTCTTGGGTGCCAAGGCTGTGAGTGCCCACCCAAAGCAGAGCCTGGGTTTGAAGGCAAAGTTGTTGAGTTTGAGGGGTCTGGGACTCCCCTGCTGGGTGTTCCCATGGGTGTCCAGCTGCTCCACACTACCAGGGTTGGAGCCCAGCTGGTCTTGGTTTGAGCAGTGACCAAAGGTTTTAGTGAGCTGATTATTGCTGGAGGAGCTAAACTGTTCCCAGCTGTGCCCTGTTCCCACCTGCTGCTGCCTCCTCCCCACAGGATAAAGCCATCCTCCAGGTCCTGGAGAGACCTCCACCATCTACCAACATGGCTCTCGACTTCCTTGGCTCTCCTGTGCAGAGGGGCTATGGGGGCTCTTCCCGGCTCAAGTGCCCTGACTTAAGACTGATGTCCCCCAAGCCTTTCCCCCAGTGCTTTCTCCAGCAGGTAACAGGTTTGGGGGTGCTCTTGCATCCCTTCTTTCTCTGCCTCCCCTCCTTGGAGGTGCAGCCTTGAGGACAGGCTTGTCTGAGTGACACCTCCTGTCTCTTGCTCTGCACCAGGCACCCCTGATATCTCCTCGCTCCCCGTGCTCTCCTCAACCCTTCCCGCCAGCTTGCAGACCCCCTGCACTCTTCACTCCCAACCAGGTAACGTGGTGGGCTTTGAGCCACTGCCATGGCCCCACTGAGGTGGCCCTGGAGTGGCAGGGGATAGGGAGAGTGGCAGTGCCTGCAGGTAGCACTTTGCCAGAGGAATGGGAGCTAGAAGCCAGCACAGAGCTGGCTGACCCCTCTGGGGTGCTCAGAGGGGAAGGCTCAGACCCTTGATCTCCTCTCTCCCTCTCAGACAGCAGGGTATGTACCTCCAAGCCCTTTCCAGCCTGGGTCCCCCACCGTGGGCAGCCCACCGCGGCCCCTGGGCATGCACTTCAGGCCCATGTCCTCTTCTTTGGACCCGGCTCTCTTCTTCAGCCCCTCAGCCACGGGCCAGCTGAACTTCAGGTAAGCAGGAGTGGGATATTGGGGTGGGACTGGAGGGGTCTTACAAAGCAGCTGGGGATCACCTCACTCCGGAGGTGTCCCAAAACCTCCCTTGACCCCTGTCTGGTGTCCCCTGCAGCACACCCAGCCACATGACCCAGCTGCACCCCCAGCACCAGCGCATCCTGATGCAGCGGCAGGGCAGGCAGGTGCAGAGGTAAGGAGGTCTTTTGGGTGCAGGGCAGGGGGGCTCTGGGTGGTCACAGTGGGCTGAGTTCTTCTCCTGTGCCAGTGTCTCCCCCAAGAAGCTGTGGTCTCGTAAAGTGGACCCTTATGCTGGGCTGATGACTTCCAAGGAGAAGGACTGGGTCATCAAGGTGGAGATGATGCAGCTGCAGAGTGAGAATATGGATGATGACTACTACTACCAGGTGAGCTCCTGCTGGCAGCACCTGCAGCTTGTTCCCCTCGGGGTGGGGCTTTGGGAGGTGGAGAAACCCTCCAGGACTGGTGGAGGGGACTCCTGGTTTTTCTGTTGTTACAGACCTACTACCACCGGCTGGAGCGCAAACAGGCGGAGGAGGAGCTGCTGGGCAGGCGCAACAAGCCCCCCAAGCTGGTCACGCCATTCATCCAAAAAGTGGAGACCTATGACTCTGGTGAGGGGCTGGGGCAGGTGTTGGGGGCTGGGCAAGGAGTTCTGGGATGTGGTGTCACCGTGTTCCCTCTCTTCCGCAGTGGTGCGCATCGCTGGGTCGCTGGGCCAGGTCACAGTGTCCACCTGCTACAGCCCTCGCCGGGCCATTGATGCTGTGCACCACGCCCTCGTAGAGGAGGAGGTGGGTGAAGGGAAGCTGGGGTGGTTGGGGCCCTGAATTGCCAGGAGTGCTGCTTTAGGAGCTGCCCTGAGCAGTAGGATGGGGCACGCAGTTGGAGAAGGTACCACCTCAGCAGTGGCAGCGTGTGCCCGGCCAAGGGGTGGGATTGGGCTCTGGCCATGGTTTCCCCATGGGACTGCTCTGTATCCTGAAGTCACCTCTGATCCCCAGGGAGCAGCTGGCCCAGTGCTGGGATGGTGGCAGTGTCTGGGGGTGGCTGTAACCTTTGTGCCTTCCTTTCTACCCTCCCAAAGGCTGCAGGGACCCACCGGCTGCGGGCGCTGCACAGGATCGAGAGGGTGAGTGAGTGGGGATTTGGGGAAGGGCAGGATGCTCCAGGTTTTCTGTTTTCATCCAGGGATTTCTCTAAGGGGACATCTACCTAGGCAGGGTCCTGGATAGCCAGTTGGTAGAAGATGTCCAAGCTTCCTCCTTACCCTGTGTCATTTCTCCAGCTCTTCCTGCAGCTGCTGGAAGTAGAGGAGGTGCAACAGAAAATGTCCCTGGGGGAGCAACAGCCCCAGAGGCAGGAGCAGAAGAGCCAAAAAGTGGAGAGTATCTACCAAGCCTTGAAAATCAGGGCTTGCAGCAGCGAAGAGTGAGTCTGTGCTGTGGGAAAGGGGAGCAGGCAGCATGTCCTGGTCCTTGTGGATCTGAGATGGTCACTGATGAGCAGGTCTGAGTCACAGGAGGATTGGGTCCTTCCTTCCATGTATCACTGCAGCCTGTGCTGACCCTGCCTGTGAACCTTGTCCTCCAGTGGAGCTGATGCTGGTCCTCTTGGATGGACAGAGATGCTCCAGGTCCCTTGGGATTTGTGCCAATAGAGCCTTTGTTCCCAGGGAAGCAGAAGATGAATTCCTGCAACTGCTGTGTGTGCGGAAGGGCAAGAAGCTCGTGGCCCGGCTGCTGCCCCACCTGATTGGAGAGCAAAGGGAGAAGATCCTGCTGACAATCACCTACCACCTGCCCTTCCTCATGAAGAAGGATGTGCTGGATGAGGCAAGCATCTCCAGCCAGGGCAGGGGTGACCTGGGCTATCTCCTTCCTCCTTTGTTCTTGCTGGGGGTGGCACCCTGGGCAATGAGGGGGGCCTGTCTTGTGGGGTTAGCATGAGACAGGAGCCTCTTCCCATCCGTGGGGAGGAGAAGGCCTCCAGGAGTCAGCCACCAGCAGTGCTGGTGGCAGTGACCCTCCCCTCCAAGTGCTGGGATAGGGGTGTGGCTGTGACAGGTCAAAGGATCTCAGATTCCTGCTCTCCCCTCTGCCCTGCCCAGTCTCTCCCCCTGCTCTACAGCCCATTGAATGAGGTGGTGGGTGAGATGACTTTCAGCAAACTCATCGAGGTCCTGCAGGAGCTCACCCGGCCTCTACCTGAGTCTTCGGAGCTCCCCCTCACCATGGCCTTGAAGAACCAGGTATGTGGCCCTGAGCCTCATTGTGTCCCTGGGGTGCCACTGCTGCTGGCTGTGACACTCCTGGTGCTTTCCTGCAGTTTGGCATCTCCTTGCTCTATTCCCTGCTGAGCCATGGAGAGAGGCTGCTGTCCTCACATGCGCCGCTGAAGCCGTGCAGAGGGGACTTCGAGGCTTGGTGAGGGACTGTGTGAGCTGGGGGGGGGGGGGGTTTATCACTGCTCCCTGGGGTGCTCACCCCCTGTGCTGGTGCCCCCAGGACAGACACGGTGTACCTGATGTCCCAGGAGCTGTCACGCCTGCCTACAGCCTCGCTGGCAGAGCCTCTCTTCTTGCCCAGCAACCTCGTCTTGCTCTTCTGCCGCTACCTGGACAAGCAGACTGTCTACCACCTGGCAACCAAGATGGCTGAGTGAGTACTGCCTGGAATGGCTCTCCTGGGGATCCCCCAGGGGGACAGGAGCAGACAGCACTGGGGGCTCAGTGCTTTCATCCCCCCTTGGAATTATTTCCGGATATCTACTGGGCTGAGCTGAGCCTGGTGCCTTTGCTCCTGCTTCTCTGGGACAGATCAGCACCCTGACAGTCCAACCTCATCCTTTCCCTGCAGGTGCTCCCCGCTGCCCACGGAGGCTGACATGCTCTGCTGAGCCCTGGCAGCTGGGGATGGGGTCTGGAGCCGGTGGTGCCGGGAATGGGCGGGGCTCGATGCTGTGGCTTTGGAAGTGAACACTTACCCTGGTGCAGGGCACTCTGGGTGACACAGGCAGGGGCAGGGCTGGCACCCAGGAGCTGATGCCACCTTGTCCTGCTGCCCAGGAGCACGGGGCTGGGTGGGTGTAACTTATTTTGGCCTCCCCCCTGGCAGTGGTGGGTGCTGGGTCGTGGCAGGGGCTGAGGCAGGGCACAGGGGCGCTGGGAGCACCTGGGGGGGGATTTTGTCTATGGCACATTCTGTACTGTGCTTGAAATAAAAAGGTGATTAATGAGCTCCTCTGGCTCCTGGGGCAGCTTATGTTGGATGCACAGTGGTCCTATGGGCGTTGCTGGGCAGGGAGACCCCTGGCCTGGGACAGGGATCTGGCAAAAGGCAAGGAGACGGGAGGGATGCTCAGGGGATTGAGGAGGAGAAAGGAGTGCTTGGAGAGGGGATCAGAGGCCCCACACACCTGAGCACATAGGGAGGGAAATGGGGTGGGGAAGATAAGTCAGAGCTTGTCCTGATAGGGAAGTAAAGGTTGGTGCACACATGGGAAGGATAGGGTGGGGAGGTCTTAATGGGTGGGTAATAAAGCACCTCTTGTCTCTGATGAGCTCCCAAAGGCTATTTAGTCTGAAGTCTTCCAGTTGTGGTCACAATGAAGTACCTTGAGGCATCTTTCTAAGCAATGCTGACTACCCCAAGCTGATCCTCACTTTTGTGTCTGAGGCTGTGTGTGTGCAATGTCTGCTCCCACTGTGGGAATCTTGGTAGCTCCTGCCTGGTTTTATGGTGGGATTTCCCCTAATCCTATGGGACAACTGGGACCGGGCCACCTCCACCCACCCAGAGGTCTAAACCTGACACCCAAAGCCTGGTGTGTACTCAAAAGAGGTTTGCAGCAGAAAGTTGTCTCATCCTGACTGCCCAAGCTCCAACTCCGAGTGGATAAAACTATTCCTTTAAAAGGGCATCCTTGAGGGGCCAAAGGGAGAATTTACAGAGAATAGGGCTGTGAGGGCTTGGGTGGGATTTATTTCCACTACTCATCAAGGTAGTTCAGTTTCTTCTCCTTCAGAGAGTGCAAAGTCCAGCTGACAGGAGCTCCCAATCCTTCTGGCAGCTTTATCTCCTCCTGCTGCCTCTCCTGCTCATCTTAAAGGATGTATATGCTCCTCATGCTTTATCCTTAAGGAGTTTTCTGGGACAGCTGTGTTCATTCCTAGCCATTCTCTTCAGAAGAGTGACACTGACAGGTTCTCCATGGGGTGAGCCCCTCATTCCAGCCCCACTGAGGCAATCTGGGAGGATTCCAGTGTGGGGTCTCACCTGCCAGAGAAAGAACAGATCTTGCTGTTGCAAATCCCAGAGAGAATTTCAGGCAGGAGGGAATTAGCAGCTGCTCATTGATAGCAGGAACTGGGGAGGACACTGGCAAGTCCTTCAGATAAGGATAAGCCGTGCTCTGTTTTCTGTTTGCTCCTTGCCTGAATGCCAGTGTGGATGAAGGATGAAAGTGTGACCTGGCTGCAAATGTGTGCTAGACCAAGTTCTCTAGCATGGAAGGCTGGAGATCTCTGCTGGATTTTGCTGCTCCATTACAGGAGACAGCTGAGGGAAAAGAAGGAAACTCCATCTCTTTGTTACTCTCCCATAGCCAAGTGGCTCACAGCACCCAGGAGTGAATCCAGCTCAGGGGTGTCTTGCAGGTCAGGGACCCCCAGATCATTCACCTGCATCTGGATGTTCTCCCTTAATCCAGAGCTGGTGGAAGTCCAGGGTGTCTCATCTGCCCTGCCCAGCTCCTTCTGGTGCTCTCCTGAGAGGATTGTTGGCTCCACAGGGTGGTGGTGACCCATGACCATGGGCTGTCACTGTCTTGGGGGGGAAGGGGGTGTATGGGGCTCATTCTGGAATGTTTTGGGGTGTATGGAGCTCATCTGGGGCTGTCTTGGGTATTGTATGGGGTTAATGCTGAAACACCTTCAAGGCGTGTGTCTCATCCTGGGATGTCTTTGGGGGTGTGCAGGGTTTATCTGGGGATGTCTTGTGGGAGTATGGGGTTAATCCTGGGATGTCTTGAGGTTATGGAGCTCATCCTGGGAGGTTTTGGTAGGTGTATGGGCTTCATCTGGGGCATCTTCAGGGTATGGGGCTCATCCTGGGCTGTTCTGGGGGCTTATAGGGCTCATCCTGGTCTACCTCTAGGGTATGAAGCTTATCCTGGGATGTTTTTGGTGGTGTACAACTTATCTTGAGATGCTTCGAGGGGTATGGGTCTCATCCTGGGAGGTCTTGGTGAGGTGTAGGGTGCATTCTGGGCATTTTTAAGGTCTGAAGCTCATCTTGCAAAATCTTGGTGGGTGTGTGACGCATCCTGGGATGACTTAAGTGGTTTAGGGCTCATCCTAGGATGTCTCGGTGTGTAAATGGGGTTCATCCTGTGACATCGTCAGGGTCTGGGACTTATCCTGGAACATCTTGGGGGCGAATATGGCTCATTCTGGGACATCTTCAAGGTATGTGCCTCATCCTGCCACATGTCTGAAGTGGCATAGGGCTCATTCTGGGGTGTCCTGGAGTTTGTATGGGGTTCATGCTGGGACATACCTGGGTTCTGTGGCTCATTCTAGGACATCATCACGGTACAGGGCTCATCCTGGGATTTCTTTTGGGGGGGAAGGCGCTCAGCCTGGAGTGTTTTGGGCGATAGGGGAGTACTGCCCGGGCTGCCGAGAGGGTACGGGATCAGTGTCGGGAGCACCGCGGCCCCTCAGCCGGGGCGCCGCCGGCTCAATGGTACGGCCGGCACCTCCGTTTCCATGGTGACGACGCGCCGCCTGCCAGCGGCGGCGCTCATTGGCTGCTGCTGCAGGCGGGGGCGGGGCGGGCAGAGACACTGCCCAATCCGAAGCCCGCCCTTGCCGAGGCCCCGCCCCGCGNGCGGCGCGCCGCCCCGGGGGCGCTGCGGGGCCGGGCCCGTGTGCGAGGAGTTGCCCGGGGCATTCTCCTGGCTTGGTGCAAATAGTGCGAAACACCCCCGAATCGCCCAGAATAAAGGGGGGGGGCGATGCCTCTGATCTCGTGTCCCTTCAGGGGGG
>VXBC01000812.1:334735-346478 GCA_013399945.1 Ploceus nigricollis | reverse complement strand
CTGCCCGTGTCCCCGCGGCTGTAGCCTCTCCGTTCCTGCACAACTGCTGCCTCAGGCCGGGCTGGGTGGAGCTTGAAGCAGCCTGCTCTGGTGGAAGCTGTTCCTACCCATGGCAGCTGGTGGAACGAGGTGGGCTTCAGGGTCCCTCACGACCATCCTGCAGTGGCAGCCCCAGCTCAGCCTCCTTACTGCGTAGCTTGTGAGGATTCACTGGGGGAAGAAGCTCCATCTGCCTTCCCCCAGCATCATCAGCTCTGGTCCCCTCAACATCCAGAGGGTGCTGGCATGGCTGCCACGGTACCTTCAGTTTGAGATTGAGGATGGTGTGGGGGGTGAGGTGACAGGAGGCATCCAGTGTCCCCTGCTCACTAGGGCTTTGTGCTGGGCTGCAGGAGAGTCTTGGAGGCTTTGGTGGTACTTGTTCAGCAAACCAGGTGCTGCTGCACGAATCCCTGCTGAAGGTGGAGGTGTGAAGGGTGTCAGCAGCTTTCCTTGTTTCCAGCAGTCTCCTGTGCAGCAAGCCCAGGTTGCTGAAGGCTGTTGGCATTAACTCGTGCTGACATTGTTCCAGGTTTGCTCCAGGCAGTGACCAGCAGGCAGGAGGGGAGTTAAAACTGACTGGTGCTTTCCCAGGCTGAATCCCAGTCAGCTGAATTTCCCCAGTCAGCCACTGGCCTCTGGTCCTTGGGATCAGCATCTTCATGGAGCAAGGATCTCAGAGGGGCCACAGAAGCCCTTTCTGGAGGCTGGAATGCTGTGGGGTTGATTCCCTGAGCTCCAGTAGCCTCTGCCCACCTCACCCAGACTTTTTCCAGCCTGCCAGATCCAGCTGGCGGCGTGGGAGGAGTTGGTGTCTGTGGCAGGAAGTTCTCCGGGAACATTCTGCAATTTTCCAGCCTAGGGAGGCCTCGAGCAGGAGATTGTGGCCATGACCACATGAACCTGCTGGGAATGGCCTGGCCAAGCCTCTCCTGTCACTGACACCAAGCCAGAGCTGTCTCTGCCCTGCTTCTGGTGCAGCTCCTGCCTGGTGTCTGTGAGCTGTGCTTGTGTTTCCCCTTTGCAGCAGGGAAAAAGGGAGATTTGGGAGAATGTGGATAGATTCTGACCTTGTGAGGGTGGAACTCACACTGCTCTGGGCAAAACAGCAGCTGGGCTGTTTGTTTGGAAACCTGGGAAAATCCAACCCTGGGCCTTGCAAGAGGAAGGTGCTGGTACCTGTGGCAGGCACCAGGTCATGGAGATGGTCTGGAACTTCTCAGGACCTTTCTTTGGTGAAGAAATGGAGGATGTAGGAGGTGGCTTGATGGTTTGTGGCCCACCAAGAGGGGCAAGCACCAAGTGCCGTGGGATTTCCTGGGAATCTCATGAAATCCACACATCCCTGTGCTGGAAGGGGAGGCTGGTGAGCCACAGCAGCTTATCAGGTGTTTGGCTTTGTTGTGGAGGCCACTGTCGTAACTAATACGTGCCTGTTGTTGTGACCTGGTGGCTTTGCCTGTCTCTGCCCTTGAATGTTGGGAAAACACTTTCTGGGAAGCAGGGGAGGCAGATCTGCCTGGCTGCTGGAGTTCAGGAGGCTCAGCAGCACACGGGCATCGCCTGCAGGGAAGTGTTTGGGTCAGACCTGAGCAGAACCAGAGCTGGAGCTCATCTGTCTGTGGACAGAGGTTGGATCCCTGTGTGAGCACAGCCCTTTCTAGGGGTTCCTCCAAGGATCAGCTCTTCCCAGACAAGTTCTGTTTCCCTGTGGTGAACATCAGGCTGGCACAGGGGACATCTGCCCACACGTGTGATGTTGGGGGGTGCTGAATCCGGCCCCAGAGACGCCTGGTGTCATGTGTGGGCTGATCTAACAAGGCCACGGCTCCTCTGTAGCAGCAGATGGAGAAGTAGGAACAGGGTGTGGTGCTTTCATGTCTGAGGAGCTAAAGGAACTGAGGAACTAAATTTGAGGCAAACTGGGAAGCAGTTGCAGTAGCAAACCACTTTGTCCATGCGCAGTGGGCTTCTTTATGAGCCTGAATATTTCCTGGGGGAGCAGAGGAGCTGTGTGAGCCCTTTCCTCATAGGTCACCACTGGTACCAGTCCTCTTGTTGGCTTGGATACTAATCTGAAGGACCTTGGGGGGATGTTTGGCATGGAGGGTCTCTGCTCCCCCGCTCTCCATCACTAACACACACAGCTTGTGCCTTTAACTGCTGTGATCCAAGCTGGGAGCAGTCCTCCTCTAGGAAAACATCCTAAAATACAGGAGCTCTTACCATCAAGTGAGTGTTTGGATGGCTATTTTGTTTTTACCACCCAAAGACATGAGCCCACCTTAAAGAAAATCTGCCTCAGCTCGGCTTCACTCCTTCAGGAGCGACGTGATCCAACGGCAATTCCTTGCTGGAGAGGGTGCCAAGGAGCTGCTGGTTTGGAGTCTCTAATAGAGCTCCATTTACTGCCCATCAAAGACCTGTTCTGTTCTCTGCTGGGACCTACAGAATAGCACTTGCTGTCCCCTTCTTCCTTGGGATATCTGTCTGCCTGCAAAATGAAGGATGATTTGGGATGCAGGCATCTGTAACAGGAATGCTGGAGCAGCTCTGTCTTCTGGTGGGGAGGACTGGTTGTTATAAAAGCTCTCATGTGGACTGTCCCCTTGTCCCCAAGCCTGCTCCCAGCAGCCAGGATGGTCCTTTCTGGGTGGAAACTGGCTCCAGAGTTTGTTGTGACACTTGTTGTCCTTAAAAGTGGCAGAAAGGGTGATGCTGAAGGGCACAGGGTGGTGGACAAGGAAGGTGACATGTTTGCTCCTCCATCCCTCAGTGTAAATGACCTGTCTTTGACCTTTTAATCCTCTCACAGAGCAACTCCCCAGCCCTGAAAGAAGAACCTCCTCTCCCTGTGAGCAGCTCCTCCAAAGAGAACGGAGTTCACGTGGAGCAGGATGATCAGGACTTGTTTGCAGGTGAGTCTGTGTGTGCTGGGCCTAAAATACCCATAACCAAAAGCAGATCATAAGTCCTTATCTCAAACACATGTTTGAGTCCACTTGCTCTGGTGTTGTGTTCAGGAAGGTCGGAGCAGCCTCTGCCAGGTCTCTAGGATAATCCTGCCACAGGACTCACTGTTTGGGAGCTGAAGAGGATTAAAATGAGGCTTGCTTTTGTTGCCTTAAGCCCTGAGGTGGTGAGTGTCTCCTCAGAGTTAAAGGGTTTTCCTTCTCTACCTTCTCCTGACTCCAAGAGAGTGGAAGAAGCATCTCTAGTAGAGACCTGGCTATTCCCAAGGAACAGGAAACACAACCCCCCTCAGCAGGGGAAAATGAGGAGGGTCAGACATTCCCCAGCCCTGGCATGATGGGCTGAGAGTCAATTTTGGATACTTGTGCTAAGAGGTGGAAGTTTTTACATCCTCCAGGTAGAGAGGTGACCTGGGAAGGAGCCTTCCTTCAGAGCCAGGTAAAATCTGCCTTAGCTTTAGCTGCTCCAGGGTGCAGCTCCTCAAGCACGCAGCAAAGAGTGATCAGTGAGAGGTGATGCCTGGCTCCTTCTGGAATAAGAAGTTCATTGGATTAAGATAATGTTGTCCAGCAGGATTGATCAAATGCTCTTACTGCAGTGACGAAGCTTTGTCGTGCTCTTCCCAGTGCTTACAGGTGTTCCCCTATGGATTCCTTTGCTAATTAAGGCTGTTGTTACTTCCTGGATCCCACGAATCAGAGAATATTGCAATTGCCTTTCCAGAAACCCCAAGAGAGAGGCTGACCCTTGCAAACTTCTTTTGACAGATGCCACTGTGGAGCTGTCCCTTGATAACACTCAGAACAACCAGAAGAAGGAGGTGGCCAAAGCATCCAGTCCTTTGCCCTCATTAGATGTAGCAGCAAGTTCTTCTAGAAACCTTTCAAAGAGCTATGAGGAGGTGAGAATTCCAAACTGTCCTGAGGGTTTCAAACTGTCTTTGGCAGGGACCTCTCTGTGCACTCAGTTGTAAACATGAATCTTAAATGATGTAATTAATATGTAATTGCCTTATTGAATCCCTGATTTGTGTTTCGGGCCATCAGTCTGAGACTGATAGCACTGGAGTGGGGTTCAGGTCAGCCTGGTGGCATTCCTGCTCGTGTGGAGGTCCAGATTCCTTCCAGAGCTGTCATAGTGGTGGATCTGGTCCTGAGGGTCCAAGCTGTGAATTGGAACTCTGCAGTTTCTTCTTGGGGCTGAGCAGTTTGTGCATCAGTCTGAGCAGATAGTGGGGTAGGAACAACAAAACCAGTTTGGGATCCTTGCCTGGACAGGACGAGGAGCTGGAAGGTTTTATAGAACAGTCCTGGCCAGACTGAGGTGCTAGAGGTGCCCTGCAGGGGGACAAGCTCACCATAATGGTCTGGGGTGGGTTAGAGTTTCCTGGTTTTGACTTGCTGTCCCTCTGTGCTTTCTCCAAACAGCTGGAGGAGGAGGAGCAGGAGGACAAATTTGACCTGACCGTGGGAGTGAGCGACCCGGAGAAAGTTGGTGAGTTACAGCCCTGCATGGTGAAAGGCTGGGGAGCCAGGCTGGGCCCTGCAGCTCCTGCCTCTGGGCTGTCTCTGAGCACAAACCAGAGCCTTGAATAATGTTTCCAAGGCTTCCTCTGGCATCTTAAAGAAACAATGCTGCACAAAGCCCAGGGTGAGAACAAGCAAGGCAGAGGCAGGTTCTAGAAAGCCCAGAGCCAGGTTTTTGGGATTCTTGGTGCCTGGCACTGTGGTGACCAACTTGGCATGACCTCCAGGCAGCACTGCCCTGTGTGGAGCTGGCATGGGGTAAGCAAAATTCCCTTAACCTGAAACTGAGTGCATTATTCCATGCTCTGGCACATTCCCTGGAAGCTGGGCTTGCCAGGGAAACAACTCTGGCTTCAAAATGAGAAGCAAGAGGGTTTCTGTCTATTGAAAGAGGGGTCAGAGTGTCATGGCCAGCCATGTGGAAGTTCCTGGGGTGCAGAAAACCCAAGGTGACATCTGATCCCAGAGAGCAGAGCAGCCCCACGAGTGGCAGCTTGTTCCCACTCCATGGCTTGTGATCTCTGGAGCTGGGAGGTGTAAATCAGATGTATCTTAAGGGTAGCACTGGAGCTCAGAGGATGCCCTTCTGATGAACTGCCAGGTGAACAAGGGGATTTCTGTGTGAGCTGGAGCAAACTGCCTGTGGTGTTCCAGGATCCAGCCCCATCCAGCCTGACTTGCATCCCGTGAATAGACTGTTTCATGTGCCCCACAGCCTCCGAATTGTTGGGGTCTGAGCAGATGTGTGGAGCCAGCCCAGAGGCTGCTGGCACAACAAGTGCCCAATTGTCACTGCTGGCTCCCTAGGAAGTGTGGGGAGGCATAAGCAGGTTGGCTGCTGGGCAGGAGTCCAGGGCCATGCAGCAGGATGCTGCCTCTGGTTTTGCAGGAAGTTCCAGGGCTCCATCAGACCCAAAATCAGGATCACCGAGGCAGGAAAAGGTCAGGAGCCTTGTGCTTTGTGTTCAGGGAATAGTGGAAAGTGCTGATGTTGTGATCCCAACACCTCGTTTCTGTTTTCCTTAGGGGATGGCATGAATGCCTACGTAGCCTACAAAGTGTCAACACAGGTATGTCTGACCCCTCTGGGTCTAATTTTCCATTATTTTTCCATGCTTAAAGGCAGCTGGACTGTATGTCCTTAGCCAAGCCAGCAGTGACCTAGATAAACAGGAGGCCTGAATGCCTTGTTCTGTGGATTCAGGAGTTATAATCCACAAAGGATGAGCCTGGCAGAGGAATAGGGTTGGAATCTATTTGAAAGGAGACTGGCTTTATTTTCACAGCCAGTTACCTCTTTGCAGCCTTGGCTGAGAGGGATGCTCAGCATTGGAGGGAGCAGCAGGAATGACATCTGTTGGGAGAGTCCCTGAGCCCAGGGCTGCTGCTGAAGGTTCTGTGCCAGTGGCAGCATCAGATTGAGCTGACCTGAGCTCAATGTTCTCTGCAGAGCTGCTGCTGTAGTTGCATTCACATCAGGACCTATTCCCCTCAGTTTCCATGAGAAATGCAGCTGCTGGAATGCTTTGGAGTCCTGCTCTGGGCTCTGGAAAGTTGCTCCAGCTGCCTGTACCATGGCTGCTGGGCTATAAGCAACCTGTAGTCTGAAGAAGAGACTAGAGGACTTGTTATCCTTAATTCCTGCTCTGCAAACTCATTCCAAAGCACTGGTGGCCCCTGTAGTCTTTAGGTGGCCTGAGGGGTGTGTCCCTGTTCCTGTATGGAGCAGGGATGATGGGATTAGGCAGTGGGCAGGGCTTACTAAGCAGCCCGTGGCTGCAGGAACAGCTGCTCATTATTTAATGCCATTAATTCTGCTGCTGGCTCCAGGGAGAACCCAGCTGGGAGAGAAACTATGGAAAGCCTGGGCCAAAACTTGCTCTGTTCACTGCTCACGTCTTGCAGAGCTGCTACTGTCCCACTTCATCCCAGAGGTGCCAGCAGGCAGAGCTGGCAGGGCCAGGCTTTCCTGGGGGAGTGTGACCCCAGTGTCATCTCTTCCCCAGACCAGCATGCCGATGTTCAGGAGCAAGCAGTTCTCAGTCAAGAGGAGGTTCAGTGACTTCCTGGGGCTCTATGAGAAGCTGTCGGAGAAGCACGCCCAGAACGGGTTCATTGTCCCTCCGCCGCCTGAGAAGAGCCTCATAGGTGAGTGAGGAGCTGCACAGCACCAGTGCTGGCCCTTCACAGCTCTCCTGAGTCCTCCTGATGCTGAGCTCTGTGCCTGAGGATTGGCCTGCAGCAGTCTCAGAGCTGACAGGGAAGCTGAAGTAGACAAGGAAAATAATCTGGGTTCTGTGGCACAGACAAAGCTCTGACTCCATACTTGGAGCTCTGGACTTAAATCCTTGATGGAGTTCACAGATGCCTCCTCACCTGCTTGGTGAAGAGTAAAACCTCTGTGGTGTCACTGAATTGCTGTTCACTTGAGTTCAGCCCATTGCTTTGTCTCTTTCCTGCATGTCAGTTCCTTGGGTAGGGGCAGATTTCAAATTTCTAAAGTCTAATTCCTGTTGTAAGATTCCTCTCCTCCACTATCACCCTGGTAGTCTGTAATAAACCACTTTACCTTGTGTGTAGAGTTTAGAGCAGCTCATTAATCACATCTTCCCTCTGTGCTAGGCATGACCAAAGTGAAAGTTGGGAAAGAAGATTCCTCCTCTGCAGAGTTCCTAGAAAAACGTCGGGCTGCTCTAGAGAGGTATGACCCCATCAGCTGTCCCTGAACCCAGTGAGGGACCTCAGAGTGGTCTGGTCTTCATGGTGGCATCACCAAATTCCCCAGGGAGATAGGAGAACTGGTGGGTGAATTAGAACAGCTGTTGGCTCTGATTTCCAACCCCCCAGCTGCTGTTCTGGAGTAAATACCAAGCTGTGATGGAGAGATTTAAAATCAAAAGCTGGATTTGCTACAGCCAAAGTAACTCCTGGAGTTGTTCCTCCCCCAGGTACCTACGGAGAGTGGTCAGCCATCCAACCATGCTGCAGGACCCGGACGTCAGGGAGTTCTTGGAGAAGGAGGAGGTCAGTAGGGTGGAGTAAAGTATCCTTGGAAGTGCTGAAGGAAATGGTTCTTGAGCAGTTAATGAGGCAGGATCTTGCAAAGCTCAGCGGGAAGTGGCAGAGCCCTGTAAGAGTGGGAGCTGGTGTTGACACCAGGTGCCCACCAAAGCTGCTGAACCATCCCCTCAGCTGGACATGAGGGAGAAAATAAACAAAAGCCTTGTGGGTTGAGGTAAGGGCAGGGAGAGATCACTCAGCAGTTACCTCATGGGCAAAACAGAATCATGGAATGGCTTGGACTGGACTGGACTTTAAAAAGCCCATCTCTTTCCACCTGCTGCTATCCCAGGTTGCTCCAAGCCTCATCCACTGGCCTTGAACACTTCCAAGGATGGGGGAGCCACAGCTCCTCTGGGAAACCTGTGCCAGGGCCTCATCACCCTCACAGATAAGAATTTCTTCCCAATATCCCATCTGTCCCTGCCCTCTGGCAGGGGAAACTNGGGAGAGATCACTCAGCAGTTACCTCATGGGCAAAACAGAATCATGGAATGGCTTGGACTGGACTGGACTTTAAAAAGCCCATCTCTTTCCACCTGCTGCTATCCCAGGTTGCTCCAAGCCTCATCCACTGGCCTTGAACACTTCCAAGGATGGGGGAGCCACAGCTCCTCTGGGAAACCTGTGCCAGGGCCTCATCACCCTCACAGATAAGAATTTCTTCCCAATATCCCATCTGTCCCTGCCCTCTGGCAGGGGAAACTCATTTCCTCTTGTCCTGTCACTCCAGGCCTTGTTCAGAGTCCCTTTCCAGATCTCCTGGAGCCCCTTTAGACACTCAGGGGGGCTCTAAGGTCTCCCCAGAACCTTCTCCTCTCCAGGTGAAGACCCCCAGCTCTCCCAGCCTGGCTCCATCTCCTATGGCAAAGCAAACTTTTCCATTCCTTTCCAGCTCCCAAGAGCAGTAGGAACCCAGACCTTGAGTGGAGCAGGAATAATGAAGATGTTCAACAAAGCCACGGATGCTGTCAGTAAAATGACCATCAAGATGAACGAATCAGACATCGTAAGTGCCGGGGCACCTCTGGGCCGTCCCTGTCCTCGCTCCAGAGCTGTAAGCTCTTCCCAGCTCCAGCTTTGGCTGCAGGGAAAGCCCCACCTGTGGGAATCAGCTCTGCCTTTACCCGTTGCAGTGGTTCGAGGAGAAGCTGCAGGAGGTGGAGTGCGAGGACCAGCGGCTGCGGAAGCTGCACGCCGTGGTGGAGACGCTGGTGAACCATCGCAAAGGTGACGGGAACAGTCGCACCCTGCCCTGCCTGCCGGGGCTCACCAGGGCCACCTGGCCCAGGGACACTTCCAGGGAGCTGGGACAGTGCTATAAAGGGCTCTCTGTCTCTTCCTCCTGGGAGACAGATGTAACATGGTCACTCCAGTTCTTCTGTCCAGCTCCACAAGCTGGGGGTGGCAGTGTGGGAGGGAACCTGTGTCCTCTGGGATCAGAGAATCCTAGGATGGCTTGGGGGCTAAAGGGACCTTAAAGTTCATCTTGTTCCACCCCCTCCTGCCATGGGCAGGGACACCTTCCACTATCCCAGGTTGCTCCAGGCCCTGTCCACCTTGGCCTTGGACACTTCCAGGGATCCAGGGGCAGCCACAGTTTGTCTGAGCAACCTGTGCCAGGGGCTCAGTTCCCTCACAGGGAAGAATTCCTTCCCAATATCCCATCTAACCCTGCCCTCTGTCAGTGGGAAGCCATTTCCCCTTGTCCTGTCCCTCCAGGCCCTTGTCCCAAGTCCCTCTCCAGCTCTCCTGGGGACGTGTTAAGCACTGGCAAGGGGTCTGAGGTCTCCCTGGAGCCTTCTCTTCTGCAGGCTGATCAACCCTCAGGCTGATCATTCCCTCAGCCTATCCTCATGGGCCAGAAGGCTGCTGTAGCAAACCTGAGCAGAGCTGACCTCTGGAAGTGGGGATGTTTTCCTTCCTCTGCATGTTTTGACTGACTTCTGCAAAGCTGTGCCTGTCCTCCCGCTCAGCTGCTTCCCTTTTCCTCATGGCTGGAAGCTCTGACTGAGCCAGTGCTGGCTCTTCCAGCTGGTATCTCCTGGAGCTATGGAAAGGCAGCTCCAAGGGCTGAACCCTCTGCTGGGGAGCTCCTGGTGCAGCCAGGCCCATCTCCTGACCCTCATCCCGTTCCCCAGAGCTGGCACTGAACACGGCCCAGTTTGCCAAGAGCCTGGCCATGCTGGGAAGCTCAGAGGACAACACGGCCCTATCCCGGGCCTTGTCCCAGCTGGCTGAGGTGGAGGAGAAGATTGAGCAGCTGCACCATGAACAGGCTAACAATGACTTCTTCCTCCTGGCCGAGCTCCTGGGGGACTACATCCGCCTGCTCTCGGTTGTAAGGGTAAGGATTCCTTTGCTCCTGCTCCTCGTACCCATCTTAGGCTTAGGGATGCCTGGAGTCTTCCAAACTCAAGCACAGGACAGGGCAGAGGGCATGCAGGGCATGGCCTCTTCAGGCAGAGGGAAAACTTGCTGATTGTCCAGGTGTGCACTGGTTAGGTTGGAAAATGGTTGTAGGTGAGGCCTGGCCGTGCTGCTGTTCTCCAGAGGGGGTGTGGAGCAAGTTCATGGCTTGTGGGTGGCTCCAACCCTTCCAGAGGTGTAGGCTGAAGCTGTGAGCTGGTAACCTGTGATAGAGGGGGTGAAAACTGACCTGCCAAGTGCCTGCTGTAGCAGAGCCTGAGTGCTGAGTGCTCCTGAACTTGGGCATCAAGTCTACGCAGCCCCTCTGGTGCACTGGGAAGAAGCAATCCCATGCGAGTAGCAAGTCCAGCTGGCTGACCCCTTCCTGCCCCAAATGCCAGACCACTATATCCTTGATCCACTGGTCTGTACAGGAGCTGTGGATGCTCCAGAGCAGGACCCAGTCTGTGTTCTGGCTCAGCTTTGGTCCAGGACCTCCAGTGTCCCCTTGTCAGGAGACCTCTGCCCCTCCTTCCCTCCAGGGAGCCTTTGACCAACGCATGAAGACCTGGCAGCGGTGGCAGGACGCCCAGACCATGCTCCAGAAGAAGAGGGAGATGGAGGCCAGGCTGCTGTGGGCAAACAAACCTGACAAGCTGCAGCAGGCCAAGGATGAGATCTCGGAGGTAGAGAACGGAGTGTGGGGTCTCTGCTCTGTTCCTGCCCTCCATGCTCCTGTGGGGGACCTTCTGGGCTGGGGAAGGAGCCTTCTGGGCTGGGGAGCACCTCCTGAGCAGGAGGGACAGCTGTCTGTGGCCAGGTTGCACCAAGCCAGCCTTGAGTGAGGCTGCAGGAGGGGCTGCTCGTGGTCCTGCCTCCTGTGACCTCCATGCCAAGCTGGTGACAAGGGCTGGAAAAACCGAGCTCTGCTCCAGTAGCCCCTCTCACATGTACAGTTGTGGCTCCAGACCCCCATGGAGAGGGAGGGGGCAGGAGCTCCTTCTGCTGTCCCCAAACTGCACTTGCTGTCTCCGCAGTGGGAGTCCCGGGTGACGCAGTACGAAAGGGACTTTGAGCGGATTTCTGCTGTCATCCGCAAGGAAGTGATACGGTTTGAGGTACGTTGAGGGCAGCCCTGGCACTGACCTGGGCTCCTGCCCCTCCTCCTGGCACAGCAGCATCCCTAAATCCCAACATGTGTGAGCTGGGGTGTTGCTGAGGGCTTTTGGTTGAGGGGGCTTCCCCACAGGGAATCTTAAAATGAAGCTGGGTGGGCAAAGATCCTCTGTTTCCCATATGCTGGTCTCCTCACGGGACCCCAGGAGGAACAGGAAAATCCTGGTGGTTTCTCCTTCCCCATCCCAAAATCTGGAAGGTTTTAGTGGTTAGTCCAGCCTCATGCCCATCTCTTGCAGAAAGAGAAATCTAAGGACTTCAGAAACCACGTCACGAAATACCTTGAGACGTTATTGAACTCTCAGCAACAGGTGAGTGGTCCCTGATGTGGTTTTACACCCAGGTTCAGGCTACGCTTGTGAATCTCTCAAGCATGAGCCCCCTGCACTGCAGCTCCATCTTCCAGGCTCCTGACTCTCTCCCTCTCCTCCCTGCAGCTGGTGAAATACTGGGAAGCGTTCCTGCCCGAAGCCAAGGCCATTTCTTAATTGGACTGAGCAAACAAACCTGAATTTTGCCTTTTTTTTTTTTTTTTTTTTTTTTTTTTTTATTAATACTTT
>VXBC01000812.1:317244-331562 GCA_013399945.1 Ploceus nigricollis | reverse complement strand
GGGGTCCCAACTATCCAGGTGAGTGAGGAGGCAGGGGGAGAGAGGGGCAGATGGGACCATCTGCCCTGAGGAGGAGAGGTCCCCAGCTGTCCTCATGGATTCCTTTCTGGGGAGGGGGACACAAAGCCCTTGACAGGGAGGGGATGGGGGTCCCTGGCCCAGGGGGTGCAGGGCAGAGGTCCCCACAGGGTTCCTGTCTGAGGTGGGTCCTCTGCCCACCTCAGGTCCTCATGTGCCCTTTCCTGGTGTCCCTGCACACCCCAAGGTGCTGGGGGTCCCTGACAGCCCCAGGGTCCCAAATGTCTGGCGGGGTTTGGTGGGGGTTGGGATGTCACACCTTGCTGTGTTCCCCTCGGGAGGGGAGAATTGTGTCCCATCCGCTTTTGGGGGTCCTGCCTGGTCCCATGGTGCCCCCATTGGCCATGGGGGTGTTGGGGGTCTGCCCTGGAGGTTGGGAGTCTCTGCCTGTCCTAGAGAAGTGGGGATGGAGTGTCCCAAGTGCTCTCCACAGGGGTGTGAGTTAGCAGCTCCTACCTCCTCTGGGAGGCTGATGAGCATGGTGAGGGTGAAGATGGTGAGGGTGATAAGGGTGGTGAGGGTCCTGAGGCTGAGGATGGTGAGGATGATGAGAATGGTGAAGATGATGAGGCTGGAGCTGATGAGGATGGTGAGGATGATGAGGGATGGTGATGGTGAGGACACCGAGGATGCTGAGGCTGGGGCTGATGAGGAGGACTCGCTGTCTGTCCCCGTGGCAGGTGTTCCGGGTGGAGGTGCTGTGCAATGGCCGGCGGCACACGGTGACCAAGCGCTACAGCGAGTTCCAGGCACTGCACAAGCGGGTGAGACCCCCCAGCTCTGCAGGGAGGGGACATGGGAGGCCTGGCCTCATCCTCTCTGGCCTGCCCTGATACCCCTGCGCTCCCCCTCAGATCAAGAAGACCTGCAAGGTCCCCGACTTGCCCCCACGCCATGTCCCCAACTGGATGCCCAAAGCGCTGGAGCAGCGCCGGCAGGGCCTGGAGGGCTACCTGCAGGTGAGGAGCGTACGGCAGGTTCAGGGTGGGTTTTTAGGGGTGAGGAACATGCGGTGGTGGGTTTGGGAGGGGTTTTTGGGGTGCTGATCCCCCCTGGAGCATTGCAGGGTGTGCTGTACCTCAACGAGGAGCTGCCCCAGGACATCCTGGACTTCCTGAAGGTGCGGCGGTGCCAGCAGAACCCCAAGGCCAGCAGCCCCCCGTGAGTAGATGAGTTCTGCCGGCAGCAGGGTTATCCTGCATGGCATGGGGATTGTCTCCCTGCCCCGTGTTAGGCACCCCTAACGAGTGCACAGGGCTGGGGATGGTGGGGACAGGCTGAGGACTGATGTCCCCTCTTCCACAGCAGCACCAGGCTCCTGCCCTCCCAGCGCCCCATTGTCGGATTCCGCTCGGATCCCTACGTGCGGCCACACGGCACCGGTGAGGAGCAGGGCTGTGGAGCAGCTCTCCAAACCTCCAAGAGGCTCTTCTGGGAGTGCTTCTCCTTTAACGGGGCCCAGGAGGGAGCAAGCTCTTAGAGCACTCCCATTTCCTTGCAGAGCTGCTCCCCAACACCATCCTCAGCGGGGTCCTGCAGGGCCTCTACCTCCCCCTGAGCTGTGTCCCAGCCAGGCAGCACCCCGAGCCTCTGGAATGATGAGTTCCACCCAGCAAGCAGAGATGCAGTGGTGAGAGAGAAGGATCCTTGTGGTGAAACTCACTCCTCCCTGCTGGGCTGGGGCAGGGAAATGGTGGGAGAAGCCAAAGGGGTGTTGGGAACTGCTCTCTCACCACCATGCAAAGTGCCTTTGTTGGCAGAGCAGGAGCTCTGCCTTCCCCCCTGCTGTTCTGGGCTTGCAGTATGAGCCTTTGGATGCTGAATGGTGCTGGAAAACCTCTCTGCATCCAGGCTTTTGTGCAATAAATCTCCTGGATTTGACTGACTGGCAAAGTGCTGCGCTGTGGAATTCTGCAAAGCAAACCCAGGGCCAACTATGGCACTGCTCCCAGCTGGATGAGATGTTGGAAGGTTTGGAAGGGGGGCTGGAAGGTTGAGGAGTGCATCTGGGTGAGGGATGCAGAGTGATCTGTACCCCTCCGAAGGCAGGAGGCAGCTCTTTAAAAAACACATTGGTCACATTTATTGGTGCATGTGCTTCTTACAAAAGTGATGGAAGAGCAGCCTGTGCCCTGTCCCACTGGCTGGGAGGCAGCAGGGAGAGGGGCCGGGCACTGGGACACAGCAGGACCCGGTGGCCCCAGGGCAGGGGAAGCCCAGCAGCCCCCATCCCACAGCCCCCCACAGCCTGGCAGGGCCTGGTCCCGTCACTCTTTGGCGATGGCGAACGGCTTCTCCACCTCGATGGTGCCACAGTCGACGATGGTGACGTCCTTGAGGGGCTTGTCCCGACTGTCTGTCTTTGTGCTCTCCACCTTCCGCACCACGTCCTGGTGGAGCAGAGTGTGGAGTGGGACACGCAGGCAGAGCCAGCTCGGCCAAGCCCTGCCCGGTCCCGCTCTCCCCGGAGCACCGAGCCCTTTCCCTCTGCCATCCCTCACCATTCCCTCCAGCACTTTGCCGAACACCACGTGCTTCCCGTCCAGCCACGGCGTCTTCACGGTGGTGATGAAGAACTGGGAGCCGTTGGTGTCCTTGCCAGCGTTGGCCATGCTTACCCAGCCTGGCCCGTAATGCTTCAGCTTGAAGTTCTCATCAGGGAAACGGTCCCCGTAGATGCTTTTTCCTAAAGGTGGGGACAAAAAGGCCGCAGTGGTTTCATGGAATATGTCATGGTAGGGGTTATGGTGGCTCCAACAGGAGCTGGGTGGGGGAATGAGCAGTTCCAGAGCAGGGACTAACACTGATGCCACAGGGATACATGAGACATGGGCTGCTGCAGGGAGCTGGAAGCAGCCCAGGGGCTGGGCAGGGGTGTCATGGCCAAGGACCGGAGCAGGAGGCTCCCAGCACCCCAGTTACCCCAGCACTCAGCTCTGCTCTGAGGCCATGTCTCTGTGAGCACCATGCCCACTTGATTCCACCAAGCTCCAGCTCTCCACTGCTCCCAGGGACAGCCCTGCAGTGGCTGGAATTGCGGCTGCTGTCTCACTCCGAGACAGTGGCTTGGATCCTCCAAGTTACCTCCAGTGCCGTCGCCGCGGGTGAAGTCTCCTCCCTGGATCATGAAGTCCTTGATCACACGGTGGAACTTGCTGCCCTTGAAGCCAAATCCTTTCTGGGGGTGTGGAGGGAGAACATGGAGTGAGGCAAAGGGACAGACCAGAGCTCTGTGGCCCCAGCGCTGCCCCAGGGCACCAAGCAGGACCCAAGCAGGGGCAGGTGAGGCCCAGGGTGCCACGGGCCCCTCACCTCTCCGGTGGCCAAGGCCATGAAATTCTCCACCGTCTTGGGCACTGTCTTGCCAAAGAGCCCGATGACGACAGGCGGGAGCTGAGGCAGCCGGGGGTGCTGTTCCGGCGTGTCCCGCTGTGTCCCCGCTTTGTCCCCGCTTTGTCCTCGGCGCCCGGTGTGTCCCCGGTAGCAGCAGCCGCGGCCCCCGGCGCAAGGGGAGATCGAGCGCCCGAAACCGGTGACCGCTCGGTGGCCGCGCCCGCGGCGGGAGAACGAGCCGAGCCCCCGTCGAGCTGAATGGCTGCGGGTCAATGTCTGAGCAGTCGCGTTGCAGAGATGCCACCCGAGAGCCCAGCCACCTCTGAGAGCAGCTGGCACTGTACCCACTCAGAGACACCTGAACCAAAATGTTCCCACACTTGGAACCTGCTCCACACTGTGATCTCTCGTGTGGCATTTTTCCCCCTAATTCCCAGGCTTAAATGTACCATTTTTAGCATGATCTTTCATTTCCTGCTCCCAAAAATTTGTCTGGGGATGCGTGCACTCTGACAAGGAGATGAACCTCAGAGGCTCCCTCCCTGACCCTTGAAACCCACATCTCCACCTTTGAGATTTATCTTTTTGGGGATTGACACTGCCCCAGACCTGATGAAAACCTAATTCCCACGTGTTCAACTAACTCCAGGATTTGCAATCACAGACCAATTTGGGTTTGAAGGGACCTTTACAAGTCTAACCCCTGCCATGGGCAGTGACACCTTCAGTGATGGTGCTAACCATCTGCAACACCACAGAAAATCCTGGGTGCTTCCAGCCTGGCCCCTCCTGGTATTTAAGAAGAATTAGGGCTTCTCTCACTCTTTCCCTCAGTTTTTATCCCACAGCCTTGCCAAGGGGGCAGGTCCCAGTACCCCACTCCCTGTGGTTCCTTCTGTCTCAAGGACAAGGCATCATCCTGCATTCCAGGACGGCTGAAGTGGGAATGTGTGTGCCCAGGGAGAAGGGAAATTTGTACCACCATGCCTTGGCTGAGCTCCATAGGGCTCCATGAACCACCCATGGCTGTAAAGCACCAAGTGTTGAGAAGGTCCCACAAGGTCCCACCCATGCACTGTCCCCCGCAAGGGGAGCAGAGCGTGACACAAGCGCCCAGTAGAGCCAAAGGAAGACAAAACACAAGTGCCGTGGTCAGGCTGAGGTAATAAATACTTCTATTCATGGAGAACAATGCAGCAGTGCAATGTTTTATTGAAAAAAAAAAAAATCATCTCACTTGATACCTCAGAAGACTGCATCGCAACGTTGGAGGGCCGAGAGCCGCGTCAGAGGCACCTGTGCCAGGACCCCCAGGAGCCCTCCCCGTGCCTGGGGTCTCCTGGCTGCCGACCGCTCCCAGCAGGGAGAGGAGGGATTGCCCAGGTTAATGCCCTACATCCTACCACAGCATGGCTGGCTCAGTCTGGCTGCGTCTCCTTGTCACCTCCGAGCTCCCTGGGGACAGCGGTTCCCTCAAGCACAGGACTTGCTGGTAACCTGCTTTCTTTTCTTTTTTTTTTTTTTTTATGATTTTTTTTTGTTAAAAAGCCACCCTACATCTTTGCCCTGTTTTTGAAGAGTCCAACGTACGATTATAGTGCAAGAGGGCTTGGTACAAGTGAGCATTACCAGCATGCCGTGGGGGGACAGTCCTCCCCTACAAACACATCATTGTAGGATTAAAAGAACACCGTATCTCCGGAGAGAAGCTGTAGTGGGTCACCATGAAACAGCTTTCAAACCAACCCACTTAAAAACAAGGTCAGGAAAGTTTCTAAACGATCAAATACATTCACTTAAAAAAAAACCAAAAAAACCCCAAAAAAACAACGAAACAAAAGAAACCGAAAACATTTAGGAACAAAACCTGTTGAGATGGCCCCTTTCCCCCCCGCCCTCCCTCACCCTGCAAACACTTACATATGCTGCAACTACAAGCTGCTCCTTGAGTGGAGGCAGCAAGGAATGACCAAACACGGCAGGAGATGCAGAAGGAATCGAGTTCTGGTGACAGGCACTTAGTGGGGCTTGGGAGGGCAGCAACGGAAGTGTCTCAGGGCCAGCTCTGTCGGCAGTGGGCAGGGGGGCGGCTCCCCGGGGAGCGCCTGTGCCCCTGGACACCCTCCCAAGATGCCAAACCATGGTTTCCTACAGCAGAGAGAGGAATGCCTGTGCCAGAGACACAGCTTCTTGGAACCACTGGCAGCGGAGGAGTTTGGAAAGAGAAAGGTGGGATGTGCCCACGGCCGTGCCCTCCCTGTGGCAGGAGGGGACAGGGCCGCACAGCTGGCACGTGCCTGCGGGAGGTGAGTGGTGCCCTTCCTGCCCTGTTCCCGCCTGGCCGGAGGAAAGCGCTTTGCTAAGGGGGAAGGAAGGAGGTGCATGCGTGAACCGAGGGCTCTGCGCCTCCATCGCGCTCACTGGGATAAGGCATGGAGAGAACGCAGCAGAGAATGCAGAAGAGACGCCCTGTGGGGATCCTGGCCAGGAGGGAGGCTTTTCCACCCTGGCACCACACCAGTGTCTGCCTGACCCAGGAATGCATGAGGAGCAAGCCCAGAGCTTGCTGCCCAGGCTGATCTCCTGCCCAGCCAGGGAAACTGAACCTCCTGGCAATGTTGCTCTGTGAACTCCAAGCTACACAGCTTAGCATTAAATTGAATAAACGATAACAAGATCTAGTCTCTCCCTTTCCTCCCTTCACGCTCTCCATGATTTTTGGATAAGCCAGGCCCAAGTTTATGACAACTGAACTATTCCAGCCTGATCTGGTGTCACACATGGAAAGACAAAGTCCAACGAACCTACTTATAACCTCCCCAAAGCTGCTCGAGTTCTCCCACAGCCCTGCCACCTCTCCAGTAACCCCTGGCAGCCTCATCTCCCAGTTTGGGAAACATTGCAGTTGAATGCAAGATTTCACTGTTTTTCTGGGTGTGCAAAGCACCCCAAGCCCTTTCCTTGCTATTGGTTTGGCTCAAAGTGGTGCAGGAGAACCGTGGCTGCTCCGGGGGTGGGATGGTGCGGGCAAACTTGCACCTGCCCCATGCTCACAGAGAGGATGTGAAGGCGATTCCAGTCAAACCTATCTGACCATCGGGAGATGGGATCAGTGTTAAGGCATGAATTATCCTCTCTCCTGCTGGGGATGCTTTCCTCCCACTATGTTCTTGCAGAAGGTTCCCAACCAGCCCAAGGAGGGATTTGGGAAGGCTCCTGGCTACCCACACTGAGAAACGCCCATGCTTCAGGAAATGGCTGTTTCTCAGGAACCTCAATCCTGATCTACCTCTTAGACCAGCACAAATTTCTCCGGCTTGGCAAAGGCCATGCCGCTCCCTCCAGCCCATGCCGGGCATCAGCCTCGCCTCTCCCGGCCAGCTGGGTCAGGCACGGTGTAGGAAACCATGGAAAGGACATTCACTGGCAGCTAGGAAGGGTGATTGGAAATTCAAGTATGCTTTCCTCAGCGCCCGGCCCAAGGTGGGCCTCAGGAGCCCCAGACTGGCACAAGGGTTGTGGACATCCCCACTCAAGGGCATTTCCGTGCACCCCACCATCCTCCCCGCTGGATGTCTGCCTGCGCTGGCATGGCCACGCAGAGATCCACAGATACAATGTGCATCTGTAAATGCTAAAAATAATAAAAAGTGCAACGACGTCAGCTTCTTTAAAACAATCCACACTGCTCTGTTACTGTCACAGGAGGGAGGTGTCAAGGGAGCCGGGGAAAAAAAACCCTAACTGGAACAGTAGATTGCAAATTTCTCACAGCTTGCACATTACAGTGTAACTGTTCCCAAGGAGCCACAGAGAGAACCTGTCTCTTCCTGCTGCAGCAGTCAGGCCCTTCTCCTAGCAACTCTCCTGCCTGCCCCGCATCCTCCTGCCCTCTCCACAGCCAATCGAGCCTATGGAATTTCTTCACTTAATTAAGGAGGGAGGAGGACAGAGGAGCAGAGTGCAGGGGAGGGAGGGGAGGAAAGTGAGCAGGAACTAAGCACAGTCCTCAGGTTTGCGTCAACGATGCCTTCACCGTAAACAATGGGAAGGAGGGTCAGCCAGCCAGCCCCCCTCCCAGGGCGACCAAGACCTGAGCCAGCCACAGTCCTGGTCCCAAAAGGAGCTTCAGGCTTGGAGTGAATGAGGGAGACCATTCAGCAGATCCACCTCAGAGTGGTTTGTTTTGGAACATTTTCTTCTCTTTTTGGTTTAAAATGTCACTTGGTTTTTTTTTTTTTTTTTCATTTTTCTCTCTTCCTCCTATGCCTCCTCCTCCTCCTCCTCCCTCCTAAAGAGAAGCCCCTTCCAGTAAGACAGGGCAGGAGCTGCAGGCGTGGTGGTTCCTGCAAGGCCCAGGAGGCACCGGTCACTTGTGACGCTGAGCCGTCTTCTTCCGTTTCCTCTTAAAGAAGCAGCAGCACCTGGGGCACAAAGGACAAGGAGGGAGAGTCAGCCCCGCGCCCGGCAGCCTGCAATGTCCCCGCCATGTGTCTGCAATGTCCCCATGATGTCCCCGCCATCCCCCAACTTGTCCTCATGCAACAGCAACTCTGCCCGCCCGGCCTGGGCCCCACCAAGCTGCCGGGACCAGGGGCAGGTGCTGGTGGGTGGGTGACACCAGCCTGGACTGGGAGACCAGCCACGGCCAGCTGGGGTGTCTCACTGCCAGGCCCCAGAGTGCCGGCCAGGCTTCTCCCTCCCAGCTGGGCTTCTCTCTCCCAGGCTCCACTGGAACACAAGGAGCAATCTGGGAAAGCAGTAAAACAGGGATCCAGGTGCTCCACTCCCTCTGTCCCACCCCAGAGGAAGTGGACTGGGAAGGTGAGCTCTGGCTACTTTTCCCAGCCACGAGACACACGGTTTTCACTACTGTTCACTAACAAAACAAGCTCCAAAGAGACCTCGGCTCAGAGACCAGGTTTCTTTACTGAACCTTTCACTATAACCAGAGCTTCCACCTTGGATCAATCACTCAAGTGCTGGGATGCAGAACCCCTGCTTCTTCCCCCATCCGATGTGAGGGTGGTGCACAGGATTAGGGGAAGCAAGAAGGATGGAGGTGGAGGCTGAGGTGGGGAGAGGAACGCCCAACGCAGCTGAACCGTGAGGAGCGGTGGGTTCCCTGTGGGATACACTGGGAGCAGTCATCCAGATCCTAAACTCCTCCTGGCTTCCTGCAGAATTCCTTGGCGTTGAACATGTATCTACCTTTCTACCCTCAGCCCACTGTCAGGAATGCTCTGCACATCTGTGTGAGTCCTCCCAAGCTACGTGTCTTTCTCCATCTGCTGGGACAGCTGTCCCTGGAGAAGCCTGGGTGATGCTGGAAGATTGCTCTTTCAGGCTGCTGGAAGGGATGCCTGGATAAGCAACCAGAGTAGACCACTGAGTCTTAGAAGATCCTGAGTTGGAAGAGACCCATAAGGATCACTGAGTCCAACTCCTGGCTCTGCACAGGACAGCCCCAAGAATCCAGCCACGTGCCTGAGAGTGTTGTTCAAATGCTCCCTGAGCTCTGGCAGGCAAATGTAAGGATGCAAAGACTGTTTTTTCCTACAACAATCTGTTGTAGGCTAAAAACATTCCAAACCACTCTAACATCTTCTCCAAACTATTTTTCACTGGGTCCTTCATGGAATGTCAGCTTTACACCCCTGTCCTCTCAGAGCTGGAGGAACTCTCACCCAGATCCTTGTCCCTGGGTGCACAAGCCTCATTCTGGCGTGCAAAAGCGATGTGTGAGCACAACCTGCCATGAGCTGAGCCTGCCAGCACAGATCGACTGCTTGGGAGAACAAACAACTCTCCCTGTGACACGGAGAGCTCCCACAGCCCCCCAGGAGCAGAGACCCCTCCCAGTGCACGGACTGATGTCCATGATTTGTCTCTAGGCTCCCGAAAACGCCCAGTTTGGTGGTGGGACGAGGAGAAATGCAAAGCCCTTGTCCTTGCAGGGCAAGTGATGCCTCCATTGCTGCCCACCCACCCTGAGGTGCTTGTCTGACACCTCAGCACCCCCATCCCAGGCTGGAACCCCCACCCCAGGACTGCTCTGGCATTCTGTTGTCCCGGGCCATCTGCCACCATCTCCTGCTTTGGCCTGTTGCAGTATTTCTCCCACAGTAGCCACCTTCCTTCATGGCTTGTGTGATGGTGAGTAAGGGGGACGTCACAGGGAGAGGATGGAGGATGCATGAGTGATGGTTTTGCATGCAGCGGGTAAGGGAAGAAGGGGCTGAGCAGCACTCGACTCCTTGGGCAACGAACAAAGGGAGCTGACTGACTTCTGGCTGGTTTTCCTTGTGACTGTCTTTTTAGGCTCTTACTCAGAGGTCCAGGGAAGGGTTCAGGAAAGGAAGTCCTGGCAGTTCAGACAGGCAGAGGCAAAACACCAAAATAAAAGGATAAGGCAGGCTGACAATTACAGAACGTGATCTCTCTGCATGCAGATGATGCCCAAGAGAACAGCCCCAGACTACGACATACAGAGAAGCCAGAGATGCCAGAGGTATTGGAGGCAATGCCTATGGAGAGCAGGGCAGAGTCAGTCTCCCATCCAACAAGGACATTCCTCGCCACACACGGGCTTGGCCCCCTCGCTCTGGGATGATTTCCACCCATCAGCCCACCCTGGAACCTAAAACTCATCTGAGTGTCTTGGTCCTTCGCTTACTGGGTACGTGGTTTCCCCAAGGGGCACCTCCTGGGACAACCTGAGACTGGGACACTACAGCTGCAGCTTCAAAGCTCTGATAAAGCCCCAAGCTGGGCTTGGGCCAGTGCTAATCCCGACCTTTCCACCCCTTCTTTCCTGGAGAAGCCCATTCACCTGCACCTCAGCTGGCTGGAAAGGAGCCACCTCCCACCTACCCTAAGTAGGGGCTCTGTCACTAATGAGGACTCCCTGGCCTTGTCCTTCCATCCTCTCTGGCCTGTGCTTCTCCAAGAAGAGACTTGCCAAGGAAGTGACTGGCCCCTCTCCTCAATACTAGGTGCAGGGTTTTCCCTTTGTAACTGTCTGTGTGAGGAATTCCTGCAAGAGGCTTAGCCAGCCTAGGCCCGACTCTGCCCAACTCCATCAGGCATCATCTGCTCACAGACGTAAACGTTTGGGGGAGATGGAAAGCCAAATAGCAAAGGATTAAAATCTCATTTTGCATCCATCCATTCAGAGATCAGCCGAATCCCTCAGCCTAGTGTGGCCGGTCAGACACAGCCCATGCCCTCCCCAATATTGCAAATGGTCCTAAAATCGAAACAGCTCTGGGTTGGCTTTGAATTTGTGCCTTTTTAGCGTTTGGTGGGTTTGGTTTTGCCAACCCCAGTCTAGTCTGGTCCGCTCCCCCTTGCATGTGGACTGGAGAGAGGGACTCACCACAAGTTGAGCATTTTCAGGCAGCTACAGAGAGTATAGAGAAAAAACACAGAAAGGAAGAAAGAGCGATTAGTTCACAGAGGTGGGATGGAAGCGAGTCACTGCAGCCATGCAAACATGCAGTGCAGAGCGGCAGACACACACCAGGCCTGCCCGCCGCCCGCCCCAGCACTCACACCACTCTGCCCTCACCGCCTCCTCCACGGGCGCGAGGCCTCTGACAAACACCCGTCCTCCACGGAGGCACCAGACCCCTCAGGTTCTTATCTGAGGCTGGGATCAGAAAGGAACTCTGGGCCACCATCAGCTCTTGTCCCCTGCAGCTCCAGCAGCAGAAGGGCCTGATGATGGACCTACACCTGGGACCTGCCCTCAGCGACACCCACTGCCGGAATCCAGAGCTTTTCTCCAGCACACTCCATTGGCACGGCTCTGCCTGTGGAGTGCCAGGGAAAGCCCATCTCACTACTGCACATCATCTCAAAACACAGAGCCCAGCTCCAGCTCCAGCTCCTGCCAGCTTTCTCTGGCAACCTTTTCTGCAGAGCAGAATCCCAAAGTCCTTTCCCCTTCTTGTGTGCCTGAGGGGATTTGTGATCAGAGGTGTAAGGAAAGACAAAGCCCTCCCTGTGGCAAACAGAATGAAGTGATCTATGCTTGGGAATTACAAGAGACCCTAAACTTGTCAGTGCAAAGCAGTGTATACTCTGCTTCCCAGCACCTCCAAAACCAATCTGAGAGCACACAAACAAGGGCTGGAGAGAGACAGGACAGCTCCATGTGCTGTGGGATAGGGCCTGGGTGGCACAGCTCCTTCCCACCTGGCTTGACGTCTCCCTGCCACACAGAGTGGGGGCTGGACCTGGCCTCGCTGCACAAACATGGGCTGGAGATGTTCCTGGTTCTTCCTTGCACTGGGCTGTTGGATCAGAACTGTTGAGGACGACAACCTGCCCCATCCTAGGAGCCACATGCCTGGGGGGACCCCCTTCAGAGTCCATGATGCCAAGCTGGTGGTCTCTGCTGGCCACACAACCTGTATCTAAGAGGAATGTTGCCCACTCTGGAAGTTGCTCCTCAAGATCTCCCCCACCCTCCCAGCTTGATGAGGAGCCTGCACCAAATCCAAGGCTTCTTGGGCTGGAAGGAGAAGGTGTGTCTGTGGCTGCTGGGATCAAGGCCAGGCCAGCTACCAGTGAGCAAGATCCTACACACGTGGCTTCCCAAGGGACTGGGGAATCCCCAAGGGATTGGGGAATAGAGAGCAGAAGACCTTCAGGACAACTAGCACAGATGACACATACCTAGGGACCTTTTCCATCCATACACCCTTCCTTACACCTGCCACTTTTCCTCTTCACACAGAAGTGCCCGCAAAGGTTGAGGCAAACAATGGAGGACAAGTGGCACCAGTATCATCTAGTCAAACAGTAACCAGGCAGCTGGGCCATGCCTCAGCACCGGCCAGTTCAAAGGCAGCCCTGGGCCTATTGGCCCCTCACTCGGGGGGTGCCAGAACTCTGTGGTGACCCTGCAGTGACAGGTCCTGGTTTAGTTCAGAGGCAGTGAGAAGGTGCAAAAGGTGACACGATGGTGCCGGATACAGGACAGGAGCCAAAATGGTCAAAGCAGCAGCTCTGACAGCAACTCTCACATCTGACCACAAGCTGGAGAGGTCAGCTTAGAGGGAGCTCTTTCTCCTTCACAAGCTGCTTCTGGTTCCTCTCACTCAGCTTCTTAGGGCTGGACCAAGAGAACCCTCAGGGAGAACAACCCATCCCTGCAAGAGTTACTTCCAGACTGTTCTGGATACCTGTCACCCACCTCTCACAGCCAGAAATGAAGTCACAACTCTCAGACCAATGATCTCTTTGCTGAGCTATGCTCAAGCTACTCCTACACTCTCAGCACAAAAGCACATAGTGTTCTCCCTCTGCAATGGGGGTTGCTCACCGGGATTCCTGAGATCAGCTCCCGGTATTTTGGTATCTGTGCTACTGAAATGTCTATCTGGCAATACATGCTCTGAGTAAGAGTTATGTTCTCCAGGCATGACAAGTGTCAAAGAGAAGCAGCAGCAGCAGCAGCAGCACTGAAGGCACCATGCACAAAAGCAGCAATACGCAAGGAAAAGGGCATGGGACACGAGCATTGAGGACGTTGCCACAGAAAAATGTCCCCACTCGCTTCCCAGGAGAAGGATAATGACCACCCAGTGGAAAGCCTGTTGTAAAGCAAACGTACTTAGCTTCCTCCACCACCTCCACCTCCGCCTGCGCTGTGATGGGTGCGTTGGAGTGTGCTCCTGTTGGGTCATCCACGTTCAGCTCCCCGTTGGTTGAGCTCACCACCTGCAACACAAAGGAACACCCCGTTCACGAGGCTCCCCGGGCAAGGGCTGCTGAGGGAATGGGAAATCTGACAAATAACCATTTACTCCTGTCCTTTTCACTCTCTCAGGAGACCGCTGAGTTTTGTGGGTGCCTTGGAGTCTCCAGGCTGGAGCAGCCAAAGCAGAGCAGCAGGCAGGGGCCGGTGTGTGTGCTCCCTAGCTCACATTCCTGTGCCCAGCACATGACTTGGCATCGAGAGGCCTGTCTGGGAGTGCAGGCACTGGTGTGAGCACTGATTGCCAGCCCTGTCTACACACATGAGCTGCACAATGCTGATTGTCTTCTCCTGACACTTTTACAGGTGAGCAGCTCAGTCCTGTTGCCTGACAGTACTGTGGGGAGAAGCCTCAATCCTTAAGTCTCATTCTTTACACAGCCAATTTTGGGAATTACATCCTCACCCCAGAGCTACTGACGTAATCCCTCATCTCCTTTTGCCTCACACCTGAGATGATGGCTCATTCCAACTTTTCCATTACAGGGATAACCATCCAGCTCACAAGCTCCCAGCAGCTTCACTGCTGGAGATTAGGATTTTTCTTATTTTTTCTTTCTCTTGGGGAATTTTGTCCCATTTGTTGCCTAAGAGATGGTAACAACCAGTACTTAAGAGACAAAAGAAGTGGCCAAGCAGGGTGAAGCTGCAGCAGGCTACTCTCTCAGCTGGGGGCTTCTCTCTTGGGAAAGGCAGAGATACTGCAAGATTTTTGAACAGCAGAGTTGCTGCTACCGTGGGGAGAAGCTGCTGCCACTGTGGAGTCCAGCCCCTATACTGCTTCTTCCTTACTGTGTGTGCCTTTGCTCGTAAGAGCGGCTGCAGGACTGGGACCTTATTAACATCCGATCACACTGGAAAGGACTTTCACCATCTACTCGGGTGCCTCAGGGGAAAGACCGGGACCCTGAACCCCTCTCCCTTCCCAGAGGGTGCATCTCTACTGCTGCTCAGCCCGGTTGTTTTCTGCTGCTGCCTTGGGCTTTTTTCCACACTTTAACCCAGCACCAGGCCCGCTGGGACACCCCGCAGCTGCTGCTATGGCTGTGGAGCTTCTGTTACATTTTGTCTGCCACCCCGAGGTGTGCTCGCCTCTGCCATTCCAGCTGCCACTCTGACATTCCTGCTGCAGCACATTTCA
>VXBC01000812.1:276926-313197 GCA_013399945.1 Ploceus nigricollis | reverse complement strand
CGCCGCGGGCGGGAGCGGCCGGGGCTGGGTTTGTGCTGGGGTCGGTGTCAGTGCAGAGCTGCTCTTTGTTTGGCTTCTCATACACACACCTACTCGTGAAGAACTACTTTTCCCATATCTCTGCATGAAAGCCCCTTAATTTCAAAGTTATAATAATTGGGAGGGAAGGGGATCATATTTTTTCCATTTCAAGGAAAGTTCCCGCTTTCCTTGGCACCTGTGCTTCAAACAAAGACAGTCACCCAGCTTTGATGACAACACATCCAGTGCTCACCTAAGACCCAGGAGGATTTCAGCACACCTGAACCCAGCTGACTGGTGGGAAGAATGCTTCCCAAGACTGGGAAGTGTGCGACAAACAGATCTGTGCTGGCCTCAGGCCTCAGCTGAATGAGACACCATGGATCTGGCCAGGAAACAAGAGGCTCCAGCGAATAAACCCAGATTGTGAGCAGTGAAAGTGTACCCAGGGAAAGATTCCAGAAACCCTTCCAAATCACATGGCAAAACTAAAGACAGAGGAGGGAAAAGCTCACTCATCTTTGATTAAAACCCTTCTCTTTTCAGAGGAACAGGCTACAAAGAGGGGATTCCACATTAGCTCTTTACTAGGAGTCAAATATTGTAAGAGAGAATCTGCAGTTATTACACCCAAGAACAAAAATTAGGCCATTAAATCTGGAGACCCAAACCCACGTCTCCAATTCACTTCTCAAGACATTTATTTTTTTGCTTTTTTCCTTTAGAGAAATGCTTTGCTCAAGACTTTAAGGGAACATCCCTCAGAAGAGAATTGTTTGTGTTTTGGTGAGAAGAACCTGATTTCCTCCATGGCATATTAAACAATTCATCATCCTAACTAATGTTTAGGTGAAAATATGACAAAAGCTGCTGTGCAATCCAGAACTGGACTATCTGTGCAGCTCAGAAGAACAAGGCCTGCAGGCTGCCTGCATATTTTGGAATTTCTTTGGGCCTTTGTGAACTAAAATGCCTGAAAAGGAAGCCAGGTGTCACTGTGCTGTCAAGGAAACACAATGCCTCACACATACACAATGTGAAGGTCTGTGGTTAAGGTGGACGATAGGAGACTGGCTGAACAATCCCCCCAAAACCAGGGGGTTACTGCATCCATCAGGGTATTTATTAAAGCAGATGACTCTATCAGAGCTCACACATCAGCCCACACTAATCACCATGTACACATGCTGCAAACAACCCAGCCTCCTACAGCAGCACTGCTCAAAGAGGGGTTATCTCCACTGTAGCTGATGGACTGGGATGTATCCTACCCTATGTTAGCTGTGTGACCCTTCAGAGCCCAGGAAGGCTGAGCCCAGACAGGTTGTTACAGCCCATGCTTGGTTCTGTACCCACAAACCCTAGCTCGAGGAACTGAGCAGAACCTGGAGGCTGGGGGAGCAGAGTAAGCCTGGAACCACTCCCTGAGAATAAGAGCAGCAACAGCTCCAGCTGGAAGCTGCAGTTGGAGATCTATTGCAAGTCTGAGAATTCTGTTAACACAGAAAACCCAAACTCTCAACACCAACAAACAGTACAACAAGAAAGGAAAAAGTGGGAAATTCAATTTCCCCGTGGCAGTTCATCCAGACTGTGATGCCTTCCTGAGGGTTCTGCCCTGCCTGTCCTTTGTGCTCCGCAACACTCACACTGTGAACTGGGCACTCTAAGAAGGACATATGGATGTTCTTGGGACACACATCCCTGTCACAGCCACATGCTCCGTGGGCAGAGGGCACCTGGGAACAGGCTGCCATCAGCACAACTCTCAGTCTGCTCCACAGTCCATGTGCTATGAGAAAAAGCACCTCAAAAATGTGGTAGTCAGGGAGTCTAACCAGGCTGGATAATCAACTTTAACCTGTTTATCCACAAACTACAGAAAAACAACCCCATTCCAAACTGGACTCCAGTTGGCTCACAATACTGAGGAATTCCACTGGTTAATACCTTATTTCAACAACCTGTTGCTTTGACAAAATTCTCCTCAAATCACCATCTCTAAATTAAGCAGGAATTGTCCTTGCTATGACCAAGAATCAGCCCCAGCCATCTATAATGCCATGTGGCTTCTGCTTCTCCAGTGCCAGAGGAACTGGGAGAGGAGCCAAGCAACGCACCTGATTGCGAAGGGCCTGCTGGGATGGTCGGTCCCGGTGGATGTGGCTGTCTCTTGTCACTGCCGAGGTCCCAGAATCTACATGGACAGATCCCACGGGAGTAGGCTGGAAAATAAGGTGTTCATTAGGGCTAAGACTCTCACATGCACAAACCTGCCTTGTCAAGCCAGTAGGAAGAAGAAAAACATCAAAACACTGCCCAAAGGAGCCAAGGAGAATTACAGCCAGGGCTATAAAATCCCTGTGATTTACCGACATGAAATTTGATGGTGGACACCAGCACCAAATGTCTTGTGTAAAAATTAATTAAGAAGATACAGTTAGTGCCTGTCTCGATGTCAGATCACACCTAGTGCGTCTCACACAAAATTATTACAACTGAAAATACACAGACTTGTTTTCCTCATCCCATTGTCTCACCACTTGTAAAAATCACGCTTGCATAGAAACAGGATGTGTTAAAATTAAAGCTTCATCTGCTCTCTTCTCACCAAAGTCATAATCCCTGCTCCCAACATCGAGATCTCCATGGCAACCACTGTGGCTGTCAGCAATAGCACACTTGTCTTACAAGGTGCTCTTTATCAACTGCCTTTGTAATTAAAGAAAAATGAAGAGAAAATCTTGATTCACAAAGGGAATGATTTCTTAGGAACTCTGTTGAGCACAATAAACATGGGGAATGCTAAATATAGTTGGGACACTAAAGCACCAGCAGTGGTACCAAGTTTAGCACTGGTGGCATTTGATCTGGCACCAATGACAATTCATTTACAGATGTCATTACTGCTCTTTGGGGTGAGTCGTAAGCAGAATGACCCAAAACAAAGAGCTTTAGATTCTCTACCATATTTTCCCATGACACATCCTTTGGCCAAGGTCTTCCTGAGTTTAACTGGGTTTTGATGATAGAAGTGAGGCAATGAGATCAGGGTGATGGTCCACATGGAGTCATGGAACTGCTAAATGGAGGTTGGTTTCTCCCACATTTCCTTGCCATGTACTGTACAGAGCTAGTTCAGCCTCTGAGTGTCCTCCAAGATATTCTGAGTTCAGGAGAGCAAGTTTAGATTAGATATTTGGGAAGAAATTCCTCCCTGTGAGGGTGGTGAGGCTCTGGCAAGATTGCCCAGAGAAGCTGTAGCTGCCCCACCCCTGGAAGTATCCAAGGTGAGGTGGGACACAGGGCTTGGAGCAACCTGGGATAGTGGAACAGTGGAATGTGTCCCTGCCCATGGCAGGGGGTTGGAACAAAGTGGCCTTAATGACCCCTTCCAACCCAAACCATTCTGGGATTCTACTGAACATCCATCAGAAACCTGCCTCGATCTCCTGTACCTCTTCGATGGCAACATGACCATTATAGGGGGTTTCCGTGATTCTCCTGCTTTAAGATGGATTTTAGATACTGATCTCCAATCCTGTGATAGACTAGAGGGAATTCAGTCTCATCATGTTCATTGTCACAAATGGGAAAATGAGGCTTGAATGTCCAGAGAGGTGGATGGGGCCTCTGCACCTCAGGAAAACTTCGAGGCACTGCAAGAACCCCCTGAACACAACATCAAGACATCTCACTGTGCTGAGATTTGAAAGATTTGATCCTAAACTCACTGGCATTAATTGGGATTATTGGGAACAAAAGGCAATGGTGGGGAAGCAGCACCTGGAAGGCAAGGCATGGGACTTTGCAGGGACAACTCACAATTGGCCTGCCGACCCAGTCGTAGGCGTAGTCAAAGGTGTAGCCTTTCTTTTCAAACAGCTCCGTGAAGATGGTCCGCAGGTAATCGTAGTCTGGTCTCTCAAAGAAGTCTAATCGCCGGACATAGCGGAGGTACGTGGCCATCTCCTCTGTCAGAAAAGGGGAAAAAACAGCAGCTTTTATCCTGAATCTTCCAAATGAGTTCTTAGAAACTAATGTCTGGGCTGCCAGCACTACCTCTGGCTTTTCTCCCACAGGTCATGGTTTTTAGCAACAGTCCTCAACGAAAAACAATTCAAGCAAAGATGGAAGTCCCACCTCTGCTCAAATCTGACTTCCACACCTTGATTTATTCTATACATTTGTATAAAAATAAACAGAGTGAGAAATAAGCTCACTGAACCTGACAACAGGCTGCTCACAGGCATTTAGAATGCTCTTGCCCAGAGAAGCTGTGGCTGCCTCATCCTTGAAAGTGTCCAAGGCCAGACTGGATGGGGCTTGGAGCATCCTGGAATAGTGGAAGGTGTCCCATCATGATATCAGCAGCGCCTGAATATTCAAAACTAGACTAAAGGGGGAGGCTCCAAGCTTAATTTACCTGAAGAGGGTTAATTTACAGACCAGGGTTTGGTGTTAAGATAATTAATTGCTTCCCTGCATCTGGGCTGCACTTTGCATGCACAGAATATTGAGTCCTAGGAGCTCATGTCCTGCCTTGTCCCAGCTCTCTCTTGGCTCATGGCCTTGACTTCAGCTGACAAAAATAAGAATAGAACTGCTTATTGATACTTAACTCTGTCTGTGGCTTGTGGCTTCCATGGAGGTAAAAGAGGGGAAAAACAAAGGAGAAGAAAGAATCCTCTCTTTTAAGTACCTCCAGCAGGTGGAGAACAACTGGTTTCAGAAAAGGAAGGGACAGAACTCAGTTCTCTCATCTCCTATCAGCCCAGAACCGAAGGAGCTGTGAGGAGGAGTATTGGCAAAAAGATGAGAACAGCCAACCTGAAGCTGTTCTGCTTGGAACCAGGTAGATTTTGGAATGAAACATCTGGGGAATTACAGTGACTTGAGTGAACAATGATCCCATTCCAGGCTTGCTGCTCCTCATGCTGGGAAAGACATGTGGCACAACAGCTCCTACAGGAATGGGATTAATTGTGGGTGCTCTCCCCGGTGTCAGGACTTCAGAAACACTCCACAAAACCTCCCAAGCACACTCTGTGGCCAGAGGACCCCTGGGAAGGCACTAACTCTGCACCCTGCTCTCCCAGCTCCAAGGTCTGTTAAACTGGAGACCAGGTGTTGGGCTTGGCTAGAAGTACACTTCAGTAACACTCTCCTTAAAACTGCTCCCAGAAGGTGGAATTCATTGGACAGACACACCACCCCACCTTCCAAGTTGGCCACCTACACCTGTAACACCTGTAAAACCTTCCATCTGGAAAAGAATTAACTCAGTAGTTCCAGCACGGTCATTTGGGAGTGGGAAAATAACAAGGAGCTCTTTTGGAAGGAAGCCAAGAAGTAAAACAGGCATACAAGGCCCTTGAGCACTGTCCAGCCTCTTTGAGGAGAAGAGTTTTGTTTATTTTAAGACCTCAAGCCCTGCTAATTTATAGCAGCAGCTTCAGTTGTTTGCCAGCCTGAGGAACAACACGATGGATACACGTCATCCAATACTTTCTGACAGAGGAGCACAGGCCCATCCTATTTAACAAGGTATGGCCACCTCCAGCTGCACTCACACAATCCCATCAGGGCTTTACCTGGAAAGTTCTCACAGAGAACTTCAACTGGAGTGTTTCTCTTTGTGTCCCCAATCTTCTGATATCTCTCTTTTAAGGTGTCTGCCTGCAGCGCACAAAGACAAAACAGTTGTGGAGAAAGAGTTCAACCATGTGAGAAAGGACATGCTGTATGGGAAGAAAAACAAGGTATTTAATGCCTGTTCTGGGTGACATCAGGAGATGTTACTTGTAACTGAACTGCATCCTGGACTACACCAGAAGGAATATTTCACAGGCTATTGGGAGAGAACATCCAAGGATGTTCAAAACATCTTCGTTCATGAAAGGCAGGACCCTTATCAGTGTCCTGAGGACTGTGCAGGGAAGGTTTCATGGGAGAAGGAAATAAAGGTGCATGAACTGTGATGGCACATCTGGACCTCCCCAGGCTTAGGGCCATTGAGCTGCCTTCACAAACAAATGCTCAGCAGTTGCACAGCACACTCACAGCAATTTGGGTGACATTCACAGACCCACTGCACAGCAATTTGGGTTTTCCTCTGTGCAACACGATGTTACCACATTGATAATGACTCTAGATCAGTCACACTTCTCCCAGATCCCAGGCTGCTCCCACACAGCCTTTCCTTTCATCCCCAAAGCGTCCATCACTCAGCACTGGTTTAATATCTGGTCAACAAGAAAATGAAACCATCTGCAGTTGGATTTCCCACCTAAATCAACAGGAGGCAGAGAACTCTGCTCCAGTTGGCACCCTAAAAGTGGGGTTTCTTGCCTCCATTTCAAAATATGTCAGTTAGACCTGGCAGCAGCATAATTAGCACTGTAGACATTCTCTGCAGATACAGCCCTGACAGTACAGACCAAAAGTGTAAGCCAAGGAAACCTACAAGGGCAAAGATGCCACATTCTAAATCCAGCTGGAGAGTCTGTGTTTGCCCTGGACCTCAAAAAGGAGTCAAATAATTCTTATCAAGTTCAGCACTGAATTGAGGAACTTTTGTAGAACCTTGTATAAACTTGGAATTATTTTAGAATAATTTACAGGATTAATTTAAAGCAGATGAGTTCAACTAAGCCAGAAAGAAAATACGTACTAGAATAACACACTTACAGAGAGGTGTGGACATAAAATCAGAGAGAGTCTGATTTCTTTCACAATCCCTTTCATGTTTGAAAAACCCTTCTTTGCTTTTATGAGCAGTTGCCAACATTTTTGGCATGTGCCTGATGAAACTGAGCTGAGGCTAACTCAACAGGTGGTAAAAAACAGCTGAACAAGGTCTATCAACCCAGCTGGGTCTGTTCCCACTGACCAATGCAGAGCTCTGCCAAGCAGCTCCTGAACCCAAAGCCTTGGCTCCTTTTTCCAACAGGAGCTCTTGTCTTCCCTGATAAACCTAACCTGATCAGTCCCTTCACTCCCTTCAATGCCAAAGCTGAACACAGTAGCTTAATCATCAGGGAGGTGATGGAGAAGTGAAGATGCAGCTTCCAACAGCTCTGGAGCCAGCAAATGACTTACTCCTTGTTAGCTCAGCTGATGGATGTTGGCGGCAGTCGGCAACTCAATTTCTTGCAGCTCTCCACATTGTACACAGCATCTCATAAACTCCCCAGCACTGAGTGTCCAGTGTCTCTGGAGGGAAGCCAAGCCCAATACTTGTGCCAGAAAACCAGTTTTTCAAGCTGAAGTCCATCTGTGCATCTAAACCCATCAAACTGCTCCATTATAAACACGGATCACAGATGCAGCTGGGGGATTGTGTTGCCGTAACTGGAATTTCATAAACAAATCACTGTGTCCCAGTCACGCTCCAGTTCAGGGCAGCTTCCAATCACAGCTCTCTCATTGCTGCCTCTGCCTCTCTGTTCAACCTTCTCTCCAAAATTGTACACAATTTGGCAACTTGAAATGCCAGGTAATGTATTTCTACCTTAAAATCTTCCCTGCAGCTAAACTTAATGCCTCGGTGTTAGGCTGCAAGGACACAAAGGAGAGGACAGCGTTTCTGGCTGGATTTTGCCAATGTTTCCCCAGCAGATTCTCCTCTGGGTAGAGACTAGCCAAAGTTTTAAAGGACAAAACCTAAAGCTTGAACCTACCTTCAATCCTTGCCAGGGCAGGCTGCCTCGGAGGAAATACATGAACATATGGCCAAGGGCTTCTAAGTCGTCTCGACGACTTTGCTCTAAAAGAGAAGAGATGACAAATTATTGCTGCAGAAGCAGAAATGGCTCTGAGATCTCAGCAGCAGCCACACCTGTACCTGAGATAAAGGTACCACAGGGACATTCACTCACTGTCTGCGGCTCAGATCTTGTGCAAAACCAGAAGTTGTTTCAGAAAGCCAGAAAATGTGTAAAATCACCCAGAAGCCATGAGGTAACATGGGAACTGCACAACACACATCCAGCCTGAGGTAGAAGGGACAACTCTTAATTGCAGAGGAATAAAGCAGTGCCAGTGGTGCCAGTGGTGCCATGTGGTGCTGGATCATTTCCTCTGGACTAAATGGGAATGGGATACTCACAACCAGCTGCAGGGATCTACCCTTGCACAGTGCCAACCCTTTCCCAATTTCCTCTGCTGCTCATCAGAGCAGATCAAAAATAGCTCCCTCCAGCGCCATGGAACACTTGCTGCTGCTGCCACATGCAGATGTTGTAATTATAAATGAAGGGGGGGAAAAAGGGCATGGAGCCAAAGGAAAAATATCCTAAAACAAGCAGCCAAAATGTATCCAAAACCCCAGGGAGGATAGAAGAGAACAACAGATGTGGAGGCAACACTGGGCTGGGCTGAGCTGCACTCTTGGGTTCACTGAGCTCGTGGACCCATTTGGTGCACCCTTCCCTCCTCTGAACCCCACTTGCTCCAAACATGATCCATGATCCAGAGCAGATCCAGCCCACGACACTGTGGCCACTTAACCCGCAGGAGATGCTGGGAGTGGGAACACTTGGGAGAAGGGAACTGAAACAACAGTTCCTGCAGTTATCCTGATAAAAAGGGGAAAAAAGGAGGATGCCCTGGGTAATTTAGTGCAGTGATGCAGATGGACTTCCAGGAAGATGGTTGAGTGCACTTGTCTCTCTGAAAAACTGCAGTCAGACTCCTGAGTTTGAAACATGAAAGGATTGATTCCACCCGGGCTGGTCTCACCAGGGAAGCATCAGCTCCTCACAACCTCTCTGGGCAGGGACAGCCCCCTCAAATACACCCCCAGAACTGATTTGGACCCTTCCCCTGCATGAGCCTAGGTGGGAGCTGAAATCCTGTGGGAAATGGATCCTAAGGAAGGCACACAGTGCAATTCAAACACAAACACATTTTCCCTCCACATCGCCCGCACCAGCAGCTTCCCAGCCTGCTCCCACTGCACCCTCCCATTCCTCCATCCCTGCCTGACTCTTCACTTTCCAAAATTAGAAACCAGGCTCATCCCTCCTTACTCCCCAAAGACAGTGAGCTCTCCAAGTGGGAGCCAACATGCTAGGAGGCCTCCTGGAGAATATTCCATTATCTCACTGCTTGTATGGATTTAAGAGAATATAAACATTTAATAAGTTATTTTTTTGCCTTTCAGCCACAGAAATGTAATCTTCTGGTAGGAAAGAAAGCAGCGAGGAGAGGAGATGAAAGCCAGGTTTAAAGTTATTTAAATCATTCATTTTCTCCAACCAATTACTAGGTCAGGGAACATCCAGCTCTAACACCTGGAACTGGAAGGCATTGGGACAGTGCTGTGCTATAAAAATCTATTTGTCTATCATCCAGTGCAGCAATCACTGCCTGCCTGCCTGTCTTTTATCAGTGCAGGGCTGCTCCCAGTTATTTAGTTCCTAATAAAAACTGTAATTATGAGGCTTCCAACATTTCAGCTGGCTCAATTCCTCAAAAGAAGGGAGAAAAAAAAAAAGGCACACAACTGTAAACGGCATTGGGAGGTTCACAAATAGCTTCAGGGGCACAAGAGAGCGGAGCCAAGATGCTATGGGAGGTCTGCAGGATTAAATGGCAAGGTGGAATGTGTCCAGGGAAGGGACTGGAGCTAGGGAAGGAACTAGACCACCAGGAGCAGCTGAAGGAGCTGGGGAGGCTCAGCCTGGAGAAAAGGAGGCTCAGGGGGGACCTTCTGGCTCTGCACAACTCCCTGGCAGGAGGGGAAAGCCGGGAGGCGGAGTTTGGCTCTGCTCCCAGGGAACAAAGGACAGAGGAACAAAGGAGAAGAGGAAACAGCCTCAAGCAACACCAGGGAAGGCTTAGGTTGGATATTAGAGAAAATAATTCACTGAAAGAGTTGTCAAGGATTGAACAGGCTGCCCAGGGCAGCGGTGGAGTCACCACACCAGGAAGTGTTCAAAAGATGTGTGAATGTGGCACCTGGGGACATGGTTTAGAGGTGAACATGGCAGTGCTGGTCAACTGTTGGACTCAATGACCTTAGAGAGCTTCTCCAGCCTAAAGGACACTCTGTAAGCTCCCTCCACGCAGACAAACCTTTGCCAAGGTGTGTGTTGATGGACATGTATCTCGCTGTTCCAGTGAGACTCTTGTGCTCCCTGTAGGGAATGTGTTTTTTGGTTTCTGGGTCAATGTACTCCTTGGCCAATCCAAAGTCTATGATGTGGATGACGTGCTCCTTCTTATTGCCCTGCCGGCCAATGAGGAAGTTCTCCGGCTTGACATCCCGGTAGATGAGGTTCTTGGAATGCACGTACTCCATCCGAGAGATCTGCAAAAGGAGGGAAATGTTACTTGTGAGCAGAGCTCCGGCTCCCAGCAGAGCTGGAAGAGGAATGTGTCATCCCCTCCTTTCCAAGGCTATCATGCTGTGCTCCCTGCTTTATTCCCACGGAAATGGCAAAGGTTGTTTCTGAGGCGTTACCACTGGGATGCAGCTCTTGGCAGGATGCCACGGGGAGCTGCAGCAGCCTTTTTGTATTGATTTTAAACATACTAAACTGGTTACCAAGAGCTCTTCCCTTGCCCACCTCCTTCCCCTGTTGCTCTGTGTCTTACCACCTTCCTCCCTCGACCCATATGTTGTCTTAGACATGCCAGATTCTTCATGGAGGGGGATTTTTGGGCAGGCAGAAGCTCTACAATCTTCAAAGCTGACTAAAATAATAATTAATCTCATTGCTGTCAACTAGGAATAGCTGGAATATTTTTCAGCTTTTGACTAATGTTTTTCTGGAAGTTTGACTGAATGGGAAGGTGAAAGGGCAGGAACCCCATTTCTGAGGTGACAGAGTGCCTCTAACAACACACCTTATTCAGAAGATCATCATTAAAATTGCTTTTGACAACAAACATATTGCAGGTGTATTTTCAAGCAGTTCTCCTTTGGGTCCTGTGCTTAGGGGATGATTCCAATGGGAAATAATTCTCAATTTCATTTCATTTATTACCTTTAATTGCCTTTTTATGTTTCAAATGAACACACATGAACCCCTATTTATGGCTGTCCTGGTCACAGCTGCCCTGCATGCCAAAGGCCACAGTGGCTTAAACAAGATGCTTCTTTGGGAAGGCTGCTGGGATTGACCCAGATATTTGTGGGCCAGCAATGCTACAAAAGCTCTGCAAAGTTCCACCAACTCCCAGTTTTGCACTGACGAGCCTCAGTCCCCAGAGGTCACTGCCACACTGCCGCGAGGGACAGCGCAGTGCCAGGACGCCGGGGGACATCCAGGGGGAGGGCCACCAGCTGGTCATTGCCACTGGGTGGATCCTGGTGGGGAAGCTCTGCAGGCTGGAGTCTCTGGGCCACTGAGCCAGCTCTCCCCCAGCCAAGCAGCAGGGACCCCCTGCCAGCCCTTCCTACCCCCTGCTCACTCCGTTGGGCTGGCAGACCCTGACTGCTCCTTCATTTCTCACTGAATCCAGACACATTCCCAGCTGGCAAACCCAGACTACTCCTTCTCTTTATAGATCTTGGACCCACACCTGGTTTTTAAAGTCCACATGCATGTGATCCTCCATCACACTCCCAGGCCCTTACCATGCACCTTATTTTAAAGGAAAATCTGCTGCATTTCCACCTCTCGGAAAGAAGTAGCAGGCAGGAGGGGGCAGCCCTCCTTATAAAATAAACAGTTGTACAGGGAGGGCAGCAGACAGGAAAAAACTGGCAGCAGGTGAATCAGGCTTAAAAACCAGAATTTGCTCCAAGACTCTTCAAAGAAGGGAACAGCACGTGCTGCTGCTCGCTCCCCTCGATGCAGTGATTGATTCCAATGTGCCGAGAAAATGGGTTTCACGGCTAACAGCCATTATTTCCCATCAATTACAGGCTGGTGCAGAGCAGAGCAGATGCTCTTCAGTCATTCTTCACACTTTGAATCACCTACAGGACACAGCAGCAGGTCGTGAGACAAAAAGCCACGTTGGGAGGCAATTCAAATGAAGATGCAACCCTTGAAAGTGGAACAAAGAGTTTCCTTGCCTCTCCACACATAACAAGCTTCCAAGTGGAGCCTGACTGGCTCATTTGATTTGTTCCTGCTACCAAAGCAGCTCAGTTGTTGAAATCCCAACAGCAATTAGAGAGTCTGAAAAGGGCCTATTTTTTTCTCTTTAAAAACTCTTGTCAAGTTGCAGCAGGCAGGACAACAACCTGGACAGCTGAGGTGTCAGGTGAGCCAATATGCTCCAGCAGCAATCAAGGGTACTTATTTTCCTGCCTTTTTTCCTCCCACCTGCCTTTTTTGCTTCCACCACACACACACAGCTGCTGTGGGGTCTTTCATATTCCTTCTTTACTTCCACCTGCCTGGACGCTTCATGCTGGAGAGCTTTGCTCAGCCATGGCAGCTGAAAGACACTCCCAGAGTCAAAAAGACGTTTCTTAGAGTAGCTTCCATGCTTTATTCACCCTGACAAGACACTCTCCCTGCTGGTGGCTGCTGTGATGTGGAGTGTCTGGGCTGCATCTCCCTTGCAGACTCTGCCTGAGCACAGTGAGCAGTGGTGCTGTGGCACAACCCCATCGCGTGGCTGAAGGAGAGGGGAAGAGGTGCTCCCACTCCAGAAATGTGCTGGATTCAAAGGTGCAGTGCCCACTCCTTTGGGTTTGAACTACAGGCTCAAACACTCTGAATTAATTCTTTTAGGGGCAGAGAAACCACTTGAGGAACTGGGACTAACTTGGAATTTCTCTAACACTGGAAAAACAGCAAGCACACGAGCACTAGGGTAGATGGAAGACTGTGAATTGCAGAGGGATTTCCATGGCCACAGCCAGCTGAGTGCATCCTTGAAGCCATAAATTTCCATTTCAGATGTCAGAGAAACCTTTGGGGGGGGAGAATCCCTTGGCACACAGCAGGACCCCTGTGCTGTGGTGGAGAAATGAGAGGATATTGTGACATTTAGCAGGTGCCAAAGAAACCCGTGCTTTCATTTGCCTTCCTCCTGCCAAGGCAGCAAGTGTAACAAACCCTCTTATCCCAGAAAGGTAACTCTTAAAAGACTGATCTTGACAGCAGTTCCATCTCTAGACCTTCTTGATAAATTTGAGCCCTTCTTCCACACATCACCTGCTTAAATATAGATCAGATCAGCAGAGAATGAAATTAATCTTGTTCAAAGGCAATTTTGATGGTCACTGGTAGAAAAACATCTTGCCACAACTTGGTCCAGATCACATCCAGAGTATTTTTCCAGTGCCTGGTGGCACAACAGAGCTTGTTGTAAGCTATCAGTGAGCTTTGTACAGGCTGGGCCTGGCCAAGAGTGAAAAACAGAAGCCTGAATAAAAAACCATTCTCCCCTGATTTATGGGCTGTGGAGACTGACATAGTGACCACATTTTAATTGCCAAGCTTGGCTTTGTTCAGGAGCTTCACCCACTGGACCTGATCTACTGGATGTCTTCAGCTGCACGTGGAGTATGGAGGAAGCAGTTAGAGTCTGAACAATTCTCAAACAGGCTGCCTTCCTGGAAGACTCATTGTCATCCAGTCTCTCTTGCCCTCAGCCAGGAGAGCCTTCCTGATTTAAGACTATGTTTGAATTCTTTAATCCCACGTGGCACTTCCTAAGAGACACTGCCCTTGTTTTTCCTAGAGAAGCTCCTCTTTCTTCTAACATCTGTAAAGGATCCACCCCAGTTCTGAGATGCTGCAACCTGTCAAGCTCATTCACACCAGCCAAGTAGAAATACATATTAAAAAATATCTTTCCAGGATGTCTCTGGTTAAAAATTGACCACAGGACTGGATGGTCCTACAGACATGGGGATCATCCTAAGTATGAGGAGAAAGATCAGGGGACAAATGCCCATGGTTAGAATTACAGCAGCCTAAGGAGACTTGGCCAGTCAGCAGCAGGAACAAAACATAACTCTTGGATGTGAACCCAAGGAGTTTCAGAGTCCAGCTTTCCTTTCTGATGTGTCTCACACTGCAGTGTGACACAGTGACTGCAATCATTTAGTGTGGGAGAAAGACAATTTTCCCTAAAGCCTTGTGGCTAGAGCAAAGGGTTTTCATTTCATTTGAGCAGTAAGTGCCAGCCCCTTTGGAAAACACTTCTCCCAGGGCCAGGTGATGGGGCACACCTGAGGATGTCTGATCTGTCCCCTTAGATGTGCACACTCCAAGGTGGCAACTCATGTAACCTCCGTGAGGAGACTGAGAAGGCCCTACAACATCTCCCCATGGCCAGAGGAGCACCTGATCCTTTGAGAGAACATCAGCTCCTCCATTTCCAACCGCTTTTGCTGTCCCCCTGCATCAGCCTCAGCCTGTGTTTTCCACCTGGCACCAGTGCCCTGGTGAGCTGCAGCCTAGCCACAAGATCAACAGGTGATGCCAGTGAAGAACATCCAAGCCCAGAGCTGAGCTGCAGCCCTGGGACTCGGCAAAAGGCAGCAGCCATGGCTGTGACAGTCTTGATTTCCCCAGCAGTCCCTTGGGAATGAATTTACATCTTTATATTTTCCCTGCAAAGGTCACACAAGCTGTATCTGAGGCTTTGCCATCTGTTGCCACTTGACTGAATCAAAGTCAATACTATAAATTGGTTTTCCATTGATAAAGAAACACTCAAAACCAAGAGAACTTGACTGCTTTGCTGTGGGAGGCCTCAATACCAGGCAGGTGCTGTTCAAACTTCTGCAGTTCTGACCTCGGTTTTCCATTTGAGATTCTGCTGTGTCAAACTTCAGTTTATCTGGAAAAGACTGTGTTCCTCATCCCTTACATCTCCTCTTCCCTACCATGCTTCTATCCACAGAGCTGTTAATGTGAATATACAATCCCAACTCTGCTGTGGAGTATCTGGGTGATCCCAAGGTCCAGCTATGCAAAATCTGGATATCTGCAGATATTTAGGTACTTGGAAATCTGCAAACCAGTCTGAAAACCAAAAAAGCCAAACTGACTGGCTGGCCCCACTGACTTGTGGAAGTTTACGTATCACATTTAGTATGTTCAGCTTTCATGTTGTTCATTTTTAACACAAACCCAAATCCAAGCCTGGATCCCTTCCAGCTTGACTTCCTTTCCTTTTCAGGTCCATTAAAGGCTCTGTGATGTTGCCCATAGAACTATTATATTCCAAGTGTCAGTAATTTAAACCCATTTGATTGACCAAATTTTGGACCAAATTTGACAGAGGCAGAGCTCTCAAATGCTGGTATTTTGGCTAAGGAGGGCTCAGCTCCTATTGCCCCATGAGGTTTCAGTCTCTGAGCAGCCCAGTAGCACCAAACCAGCAGAACTGGTAGGAGTGTGGGAGGGTGCTGTGCTCTGTGTGTCCCATGGAGTGGGTGAGAAATGAGATGTTCCTGGGATGTCCAAACAGAGGGAGGGAGCTGGGGCAGGTACCGGGGCGGGGGCGAGCAGGGGAGGTGGGACGCAAGTCCGTAGGAATCCAGCTTCACTGGTTCTGCTGTGCAGGGAGCCAGCTTCTCATAAGCATAATCTGACCTTCCCTTCACAGGCAAGAGTCCTTCTCACCCCTGAGAAGTTTGCTTTTGTAAGAAAGATGGAGAGGGACCTTGGACTGGAGTGACAGGACAAGGGGAAATTGCTTCCTGCTGCCAGAACACAGGGTTAGATGGGATACTGGGGAGAATGTCAGGCTGGTGAGGCCCTGGCACAGGTTTCCCAGAGAAGCTGGGGCTGCCCCAGGCCTGGAAATGTTCAAGGCCAGGTTGGACAGGGCTTGGAGCAATCTGGGATAGTGGAAGGTGTCCCTGCCCATGGCAGGGAGGGTGGGATTAGAACTCAAACCACCCGGTGATTCTATGATGGAAGAAGATTCTCTCAGCCCTGAACCTTGCACTGTGCTGACCCTAGGATGGATGGACATCCAAGGAGACCCCAGGGCAGGGCCCTGCCCATCACTCACCAGCTGAATGGCAATCATTAACACCGTCTTCAGAGTGAAGGTCCTGTCACAGAGGTCAAACAGATCTTCCAAGCTGGGACCAAGCAGCTCCAATACCATGGCGTTGTACTTTCCACATGGTCCAAAGTAATACACCTGAGGGAGCCCTTCAGCTGGAAGAATAGGAAAAGAACTGGAATCAGTCAATGGGACAAAGTTAACTCCCCTCCCTCTGTGTGCACACCTTTTGTTAGGCAGTTTTATTGTCACATCTTGAGTATTCTATCTGATGCTGCCCAGCAAGGAAATAAGTTCCAGCACAAACTGTGACTGATCCAAAGGCCAAACCAGTGCAGGCTCTGCTCAGCTACACCCTGGCACAGACAAAAGGGATTTCAGAGCAATTAACAAGTCCACCTGAAAGCATCGAGCTTTGGCAGCTTAAAGGCTTGGATTTAGGGAACAAGACATGGAGTTCCCTGTGTTCCACTAAACACCAGGCAGACAACAGCCCCAGATGTGGGCTGGCACTTGTTGGAGCACTCAGGAAGATGACAGTCCTTGGAGAAAATGAAGCATGGCCAAAAAAAGGGCTGCTTTGTCACCAAAATAGCACCCAGCCCTTGTTTTTCAGCACAACCTTACACTCAGTAAAAAGGAAAAAAACCTTTTCCTTTAAAATAGGGAAAAGTTTTAAATTTTGACCAATCACCACACAAAAATAGGTGATCATGGTCATTAGCATATATGTATACACACAGCTATCAACATTGAACTGGTAGGAGCCAGAGCCCATCTTCCCACCCAACAGACTGCTCTGTGGGAGTACAGTGTTGATACTCAGCTGGCAGGGGATTTTTGGGTGGATCAGCTTTCTGAAAGGCATCAGAAGGAAAGGGAAAAAAAACAGCCTTGATGCTGGAAGACACAGAGAGCTGCACAGCACTCCTGGAATTACCTTTGAGTCAAAAAGGAAACCACAGCAGCCCATACAGGAGGAATTTAGTGCAGGCCCAACTGCTCATTTTGCTAATCAGCACCTGCACCAGCACTTGGCGTCCCAGCGTCAGCACCAAGCTGGGTAACATGTTTAAATATCTACGTATTTCCAGTCTACACCTCATAAGAACTCCAAAACAGAGCAGAAAGGTTTTGCTTTGAAATACAGGGCTTTGTCTTATGCCAAAACAAAGTATTTGTTAGAATGCCCAAAGATACAGCGTCCTGCTATTCAGTGTAAAGGCTGAGCACGGGGAGCACTGCTATGTTTTTTCCCACAGAGATCCAGAAATTATAGTGCAGGGGACCTGAAAGCACTGTGATTACTGATTTTATGGCATGTTTAAACAAGTTCAGGCACGCACCTGGATTTGCATAAGTGATCAGTGTTAGATATAGCAAAATACTCGACTGTTTAAGTGCACAGTTTGGTGTTGGCTCTGTGAGGAGCTCAGGCAGTGAAACATTTCAGGCTGGAGAGCGTGTCAGCAACACAACAAGTGCATGTCCTACTCCAGATTTAGGGAAGCCCTGCTAATCCACCCAATGGCACTCGGAACTCTGCAACCTGCCAACAACATAACAAATGCAGCACTGAGATCACTAAACTGTAAATATCACAGAACTTGTGCTCCCAAGTCCTGCTCCAAACAAACAGAATGCAGTTTGACAAAGATTACCCGAGGAGGGTTTTAATCTCATTAATTCACATGCTCAGGGAATCTGTCATCAGGATGCATTAATGGGATATTGCAGGAATTCCCTGTCTAACCAGTGTTTTGTGTCCCATGTAAAACACTGACCCAGCCTGGGTTTGGGAGGCTGCTGCTCCTAACAGAGCTCCATGCTTTAGGAAGCAGTAACAGTCATTAAATCCTCTGGGAACACAGGATGGATTGATGCAGAAGCAATTCAGAAAGCCAAACAATGATGGGATATGATCCAGGCAGCTCCAAGATGATTTCAACTATCCCCAAATCAACACAAATGGCAATTTAATGTCATCAGCTTAGTGCTGAAGGCTGGAATAATTGCAACAGCTCTTGAAGTGACTCGCAGTGAGCCACTGGGTTTTCAGTAAAGTCTGATGAGGACTTACCTACAAAGTCACCTCTAACACCAAGATAAGCATCTCTATTTCTTAGAGAATAATAGAATAATAATAGAGAATAAGAGAGTAACAGAATATTTTATGCACAGTTTGAACCTGAGCCCATTATAGATTCTATATACAGACAGACAATGAGTACCTCTACCACAATTTCTACAAGTCTCAAATAGTGGAACTGAGGAAGGAATTAGGATTAGGACTCTGCTAACTAAGGTATGCAGGAGAATAAAATTGCAGAAAGGCTCTTAAAGAAGGTGAAGGATGCTGTTTGCAGATCAGGGGAATATGAGAACATTTAATTTACAGCCTCACTTGGTAAGGGGTGAGCATTGCAATTAAAATGAATTTCCTACTGGGCAGAAGACCCAGGAAGACAGATTGCAGCAAGACCCAAAAGGTGGAGATTTCATGTAGGGAAGGAAGCAATGCTACTTAGTGCACTCTGGGATCCCAACTCCTTCAGCTTTACCCACTCAGAGCTTACAGCCCAGAGTTTGGCGTACCTTCTTTGTCTTCAACCTTCAGGAAAGCTCTGCTTTCTGTGGGAGCTCTGACAAAGTGAGGCCTTAGTGAAGAACATTAAAAAAGCATCCTAAATGTCAGAATACAGGAGACATCATTGGCTTCAGGCATATTTTTAGGGTTTGATTTTTCCCTGAGGGTTTTCTCTGACTGCCAGCTCTGCAGTCAAGGACTTCCCTCTTGCCTTTGCCAGGATAAAGCTGCTGTAACATCCCTCTGAATTCCAGAGCCAGGCTGCACTGCTGTGTCCTGGATCCAAAGGAGCATTGCTGATGAGCCCTGTGGAGGTCTCAGCCCATACCAGGGATCCTCAGCTCCACACTAGTTATGGAAATAAAGTTGGGAGGGACTTGGCATAACACATCCTCAGCTCACTCCAACTCAACATTCACCATCTTTTTGGGAAGAGGAAAAGCTCGAAAGGTGAACTTGATGTACACATTAAAGGCTGTGTTGGCAGATAAAACTGGATGAAACTTGAGATACAGGCAGCTCCAGAGCCATTCTGAACAGTAAAAAGGGTCAGCCTAAGAAAATCTGCATAAAATTTGATTTTGTCACAGCCCATCTGCATAATTTATGACGTAGCTTGGCTCTATTTCAGTAAAAAGCTTTGTGTCCTGGTGCTGAGTCCATTGTCACAGTGAACCACAGGAACTCCATAAATATCACCAGCAGATCCGTAAATACTTAAGAAGGATGTTGCCAACTAAAGAGATTGGTGGAGGAAAAAGGACTTTTTTGCCTGGGCAGTTGGAGTTGAGGTTTTTAATGGAAAGTAATCGCATTGGGAAAGGTCACACAAAGCCATGGTGTCATGCTGTAGGTGAGCAGCTCTGAATTCAGAGACTGTGGGATGAAAAGCCACCAGCAGAGCAGAGTCTCATATTGAGGATTCAAAGGTACAACTCAACAGCTGAAGTACAAACCATGATCTGTTTAATGCAATTAATGCATGAAATCACATCAGAACTAGGAATTTCTCCATGGTAGCAAACAAGAGCAATACACTAAGGGAGGAAAATATAGGCACGATATGTGCAGGTTCTCCTTTGGAGGAAAACCAGTTTATTACAGCAGAGACTGCTGCAAGCAGAAATCATCTCAATTTGCTTAACGGCTTTGGTCTTGCTGCTGAGTGATTTGGCTCAGCTACATGGAAAAGGGCCCACTCCACCCTCACTCTCACAGGAAGTTTATCACCCCAATAAACACAGACTGATTGCTGCACCGGAATCCACAGGCAAATTCTGCTATTTCAGCAGAGTGATGTCTTGGAAGAAATTCAAGCTGAGCACAGCGAAAACCTAGCAAAGCGTTTTGTAGATTAAAGCATCACTGCTGGAATGAGAGCAAATGTAGACATCAAAGCCAAAAATGAAAGACTTTGATTCCCCCACACTCCCGAGACTGGCCTTGGCTTTCTGGGGATGCTAAACTCTCACTGCTCCTGGGCTGCCACCAAAAGGGACTTTCCCATCCTTCCTCATGCTCTGTGGCTGAGCAATATGTTGGATCAACCCAAAAAACACTTGGCTTGAGCTCGAACACAAGAATGGGAACAGTAATAAAGAGCAGGATCACTGCTCTTCCAGAGAGCTTCATCTGAGCCGGATTAACACCCGGAGCAACACCTTTCAGAAATTTCCATCACAAGATCAAGTGTCCTGGATGATTCCAGTAATGTTATCTTGCTGCCATATGTTTTACAGCATGACTTATGGCCACAAAACTCCTCAGACATCCAACATACTCCAAAAAACCAAATTAGTTCAGGCACACAGACATTCCAAAGCCATTTCCAGGACTGGTTATGAAATGGCAATGGGTAGAGGTGCCAATCTAAGGTTATGCCCGAGGGAAAGCAGAGTTTGCAGCACCTGCCCTGCATGGAGGGCAGAGAAAGCAGAACCCACCTGCTCCAGAAGAGCACCTGGCCTGAGGCTCTGCGTGAGCATCACGAGAGGCTATGAATAAACTTCATCAACAGCAAGTAAAATACACCCAAGGAGGAACGAGGGAGCAAGTGCAGGAAGCTGCACGTGGCATCTACATCAATACAAGTGCAACATCCCCACACAGCAATCACCAGGAAACATCCAGAGCTGGTGACCAGTATCAGTAGTTTCTGAACCACTCGTGGTTTTTGCTCCCATGGGGAGCTGTTTTCCACTGCCCTTCGATGAGGTGTAGCTAAATAGAGAAGCTGATGTCTTCAATTTCAAGAATTAAAGAAGAACTCAGACCCTCTCCTCATGCAGGCTTTGACACTGAGTTCTATTGCAGAGGGAAGACACTCCTGAAGAGCCCCAAATTCCACACCCAGAGTGGGGAGGAATCCAAGGCCCAGCAAAAGGCTGATGCTTGATGCAAACCCACGTTCTGTGTGGGCAGCAAGAACTCCTCCTCACTGAAAGAGATGCAGACACACACCAGAAGCATCAGTGCACAGAAAGTTCTGTGTGGTTTTAAAGAGGCTCTGATGAATGGGCCGTAGATTGTCACAAAATTCTCATTCAGAGCAGAAAGTTTATTTTTACAAATCACAGAACACAAAATTACACGATGAACACCATAAATAGCAACTGTGAGAGGGCTGAATATCTATAGCTAAAATTAAACATGTTCCAAACAAATTAAACAAATTGCTTTAGAGTAGTCAACCCATTTAAGCTGATTACACTAATGAGGATCTACCCTTCTCTTAATTTCAAATCAGAATAAAATCCTGGCTGAAAGAGAAGATTTGTGATCAACATTGACTGGGCCAAGATCTCAGCTTTTAACCTCTTCAAACATGTCCCATGTAAATCTACCTGAACATGTTAATTAATAGGTTATTTCTGTGAGCTGCAACTAAAAATACTCATCCTGCCCTTCAGATTTTGGAATAGTCTGCTTCAAAAAGAGAAAGATGGGAGAAAAGTTGAGATTGGGCTTGTTATTGATAATAACCTTGTCCTAAGGGTCTCTTATATATTTGATTGGAAGCCTTTCAGAGATATCTTCCTTCAAAGTACAGCTGCAAAAGCTTTATAATACAGTCCTCCACCTTCAGTCTTCCCTGGAGGAGCTTAGGGAAGGACAGAGATTTTGGGTGATTGAGTGTTTTCTCTTGTTTGAGAAACAGCAGTTGAGATGTGAAGGAAAACAAGCACAAAATGCAATTTGTGACTCTGGCACCAGCTCACCTGCAGGTGGAAAAAGAGGTGGTGGAAAAGGTCTGCCACAACCTCACCAACCACTCCTAGGCTTCACAAACCTTGAACTGGCATAAGATCAGGGAAAGAACCTAAAAACAGGGATCTGATCCAACAGCCACACAGAGAAACATCCACATGGAGAAGTGGGGCTGGAGGAGCCGGAGGACGGCCGGCACTGTGGCAGCTCCAATGGTGCCAGCTCCACAGAGAGGACCACCATGCTATGAGTGTAATGCTCCTGAATAGTTTCCTCGCTCTCTTGAGCTCTGATACTGTGGTTTGACAGCCCAAAATTTACCTTTAGTTCTTTCTCACTCACCTGAACAAGGTGAAGAACAGCCAGACCTGTCCAGACCCCTCGCACATCTCCTGTCCCTGAAAATCCTCCTGCTCCGTTTGCTCCAGCTGCTGCCAGACACTCAGCTCTGCTGCCAGCTTTTCACAGCACCTTTTCCCTGCTTTGTCTGGGCAATAAATCACTTCTAGCAAATGCTGAATGCTCCTGCACCACTGCCTAGCAGCAATTTCTGCAGCAGGGCTTTCTGCTTTAGCCCATCGGTGGGTGAGGAGGAGGAGAGGCAGAGCAAGGCCCTACTCCTGACCTTGGACGTGGAAAAGGTGCAGCTCAAACACTCTCTGAACTCAAGAGGAATTAACTCAAAGGAGAACATCAGAAGCTGGAAGGGACCTCAAAGCTGCCACAGGCAGGGACACTTTCCAGTAGACCAGGTTGCTCCAAGACTCATCCAACCTGGCCTGGAACACTTCCAGGGATGGGAAAGCCACAGGAAGGTACTGGAGCAACACCTTCTCCCCTGATGATGGCAGAGAAAGCTGAGCTTTGCATGGGAAGAGACAACACTAAGCATGTAACAGTGCAAGAGTTGTGAATGAGCTGAGGAGACGGAGCTACTGTCATCTCCAGGGAGTTCCATGTGGACTCCAAGACTCCAGCCTCACTCCAGCTTATCTCAGGATATGCAGGATGTATTTAAACCCTGCTGTGTTTTGTTTCATTTTGGTAGTATTTGAATCTACAAAAAGAAAAGGTACAGGAAAAGGAACAGGAGAAAAACAGACTGGGGAATGACAGAAGGAAGAACATATTTGTTCTTGATGCTGGTAAAAATCCAAACAATTTGATTTTTACTTCAACTGCAGAAAAACAAATCTCAGGATCGCTGTGTTATTAGAACAGGGTGACATTTCATCTTCCTTGAGTGGTACAAGCTGGTTTCCTGACATCATGGCTTCACTTAATTAAACAACTCCTCACATCCACAAAGCAAGAAGCACTTGAAGAGGGGGTACCAAGGAGACATTCATATTTGTATTCATAAAGATAAAAAAAGTTTGGGAGGAGAATTAGCCCTATCTGGAGAGGTCAAATGCAGGAAAACTTTCAAAATTTGGAAAATTTACCCAGAAACACCCATTCACAGGCAGTTTTTTAGCTCTAACAACTAAATTAGTCAAGTGAAATTGTTTCTACTCTTGACAAACATGGAAGAATAAAGCACAACACAATAAATTGCTTTTTTCTCAAGTTTCAAAAGACTGAATTCACATTTCTAGGGCTTGGAGGAAATGACTGCATTCAAATCTCCACGTTACTGTTGGATTTTATATCCAACACAACGTCTTGCTCCAGTGATGATGGCAGCTGGCACATAGAACAACACCTTAAAAGAAGAATAAAACCAGTAAATAATTTTAGAAGAGTTATTCTAAACCACCCCAAAAATTTCTAGCTTAAGTTCTATCCTTATTACCTTTTCCCACACACCTGCACTACAAGGACAAGGATGAAAGAAAACCATTGGAACAGCTGCCCAGGGCAGAGGTGGAACCACTCAATAACATTCCTGGAGAGATTTAACAGCCATGTGGCACTTGGGAACAGGGTTTCATGGTGGCCTTGTCAGCACTGGGGTATGGTTGGACTTGATGGTTTGAGAGGGATTCTTTTCCAACCTAAACAATTCCATGATTCTGCTCCACTGCAGGTCACATAGCTGTGTGAGCTCTGCCAGAGCACATCTGTGTGGCCAACTGGGTTCTGCTGCTTAAGAACACCCACAAAAACCCAACCAAAAAGAAAGAAATAAACCAACAAAGAATCAAATTCCCTCCCTCCCCACCCAAAAAATAAAAAAAATCCAAGGAGCAATTGGAAGTTGCTCCTGATCAGTTTTCCTTTGCTGTGCAACTGCTGAGCCCTACCTGCTGAGAGGGAGTTAAGTGGCAGGTTTGGGCCACTCCATTGGAACCAGGTAACAGAGAAGCTGAGATGAAATCACAGGGTCCTTGGTAATTTTCTTTTCTTTTGAGAGCAAGTTCATAGAATCATGGAATATCCTGCATTGGAAGGGACTTACAAGGACTAACAAGTCCAACTTCTGTCCCTGCACAGACACCCCAGCAATCCCACCCTGTGCCTGAGAGCATTGTCCAAACACTCCCTGAGCTCTGGCAGCCCTGGGGCTGTGACCATTCCCTGGGGAGCCTGTTCAGTGCCCCACCACCCTCTGGAGGAAGAACTTTTTCCCGATATCCAACCTAACCCTCCCTAATACAGCTCCAACTATTCCCTCAGGTGGTGTTCTGGTCAGGGAGCAGAGATCAGAACTGCCCCTCAGCTACATGTCATGCACATGAAGTGACGTGTGTTAATGACATTACAGGTATAATCTCAAGAAAAATCAACAACAACAGTTCTTGGTTGCTCAGAAGCACTCAAATTTAACTCCAGAAGCAGCGCCAGGGAAGAAGCTACTTCTGGGCAGATGAAAAATGCCACGAAAGCAGCAAAAACAAATTGCTTGTGCTGAATTGCTCCTCTGCTGCCCAGAGAACCATTTTGGTTTGATCACACCAAGTCTCAGGTGGCTCCTGCTCTTCCTCAGCTCATCTCCATAGGAGACTGTTGGCTGGAGGCAGAGCTTTTCCCTGCTTCCTCCCCAGCTGCACGCTGGGGTGACAATTCCACGATGACAATGCAGAGAGGGACTGACAGCCTGAGCTGTGGCTCAGCTGCAGCCACAGCACTGAGCAGTGGCCACAGCCAGTGTCACCAGCACAGCACAGCCACCTAGGGCAAAACTGGCATGTAACAGGCAGCATTTGTCGTGGATCCAACAGCATTTTTAACTGGCATGGCAGATCAGGGGTCAGATCCAGCTGGACAAAGCAGACAGTGGTACTGGACACACACCTTTGGGTGCTCAGGAGGAAGATGATGCTCGGCCTTGCTCAGGCAGCTGAAGGCCACATTTCCACCAGGTTGTGGTGGGACAATCTGGTGCCATTTCTGGCAGCACATCACTATGTGTCACCCAGAGCTGTGCTGGGATCTTCCCTCAAAGCTGAGGGTGCAACTCGGGCCCCCAGTACTCATACTGGTCCCACTGGGAGGGTGGATTTTTGCAGGTTTGCCCCTGCAGCAGCATCAAAGTAGAAAGTGATGGATAAGAATCAAACGCACGTAAACTTTCCACAACAAACCAAGAGATTGGCATCCATCCATCCCATCCTGTAGGATTGGAGGGAAAAAGCAATTTTTCACATGAGTAGGAAAGTGTTACCCACACGGTCCTTCTAAGCCTGAGGGAAAACCTCCCACTCCCTCTAATCGCAGAGGAACCTGCTGCCAAGCAGAAGTTCAGAAGTGCTAAATCAGATCCTACCTCCAGATATCATCTCTGTTTCACCTTAAGAGAGTCGAGCAGGAGCGGGTAGGAACTTTCAGACAGAAAAATTATTGTAAAACTTCAGAACTCCAGCCTGACCCATCACACTCAGCCAGAGCCTGTGGCTTATCTTTTAGCAATGAGGAGGTTTTTCAATAGCAGGCAGGGCACAGCTCCAGAACACAAATTCCAAACCCATTGGAGAGCCTGTCTGGGAGGTGGACAGCCCTCCATAACAGGACTTCCCTGGCACAGCTCAGGGTTTCACCTTAGAAATCTCCAGTGTGTGTAGCATGCCTCTGCTGCACTGGAAGGGATCCCACTAAATCCAGCACCCACCTTCCAAAGGGGAAGGAGCTTTGTTTGGATCAAGGCAGTGCTCAGCACCTGACACAGCAGCATCCCTCAAAACTAGTTTTATAGTATTAAACCTCAATTAGTTTCTAAGTGCAGCATCCCCATGGCTTGAAGAAGGGGCACAAGCAGAACAGCCAGCCAGCTCCTAATCCTTATTAATTATCCTGGCCCTCATTGCCAAACTGGGTTTTTTTATTCCATGTAAATATGAATTCCAAAGTTTGTCTTCAAACATCACTTATCATGTGGACTCCCCATCCCTGGAAGTTTTCAAGTCCAGGCTGGACAGGGTTTGGAGCAGCCTGGGATAGTGGAAGGTGTCCCTGTCCACAGCATGGAATGAGATGAGCCTTAAGGTCCCTCCCAAACCAAACCAGTCTGTGGTTCTGTGGTCTTCACCTCCCCACTCTGATGGCTGAGGAACTCCAGTTTCCAAGCACAGCCTGGGCTGACAGCCAGCAAGGCGTATTTCAGCTCAGGGTCTGCTAGAAGGTACCAGAAGCAGCACAGAGACCTTAAAGATTAAATGTCTGTCCCTCTCCTTGAGTCCTGCTGGATCCTCAGAGCAGAAGCACATCCCACAACCCACACCCTGCTCTCAGTGGACATTGCTGACCACGAGGAGAACCCAGTGAGGCATCTGGGATAACCTGGATAAGTCCAGATGCTACAGGTTTATGGCCATGTCAGGCTTCAAGGAAAAGTGTCTCCAGGAAAGGCATTTTCCAGCTTCCCAGCATCCTGCTGCTCCCCTTCACGTGCTGCCTGGAGTTGCTGGTGTTTGATTTGTGATTACTGTCACAAATACCAGAAGAGATGAGATGCACGAGGACTTTTCGGAACATAAAAAGGAAACTGCCTTAATCTCATATTCAAATATTAATGGCCTTGCTTTAAAAGCATCTGGTAACTTCCAATTGACAAAACCTAAATTTAGCCCAAGGAAGTCAAAACTTCTGATGCTGAGATGCTGAAATGTGCACATTCAGGAAGCTCTTCCTAACAAGGGAATGGCCACATGAAAGAAAAGCCATGTATTTTTAAATAGTGAAACATAATTCTCTGGAGATCAACAGCAAGCCAGCTCTGAAAGCAGCAGGGTCTAACTGAGCACTTTACAGTAATCCACTACATTTCATTCTGCAATTCAAAAGCTTAGAAGTCCAGGATCCCTCAGGTTCAAGCTCCTTGGACTACTCTGACTTTACAATGAAACTGCTGATCACTATTCTTTAATATGCAGCTCAGCGTTAGGGTCTCCAATTTTTGCCTAAAAGAAACATCTTCAGCAGAAGGAAACTGTATCTTCATTGCTGAATATCTCCCACCTTCTGTGGCACACTTCTGTGCAGGATTTGAGAATGGAGACGTTCTTATTCACAGGTAGAAAATTAACCCAACATCTTAAAACCTTCAGGTCTACTGCAGGCATCTGAGGTAGGGAATGAGTGACATGAGATGTGTCCTAAAGCTGTTTTTCTTACAAAGAGATGTCAGTTTTGTATCACCTTGCACAGATGAGTCACTTATTAAATACTTATAGTCACTGAACACTGGCAATATAAAATATTTCCAGTATTTCAGAGGAGGAGGCTGCAGTGCTCATCCAGAGCGTTGCAGTGTGACAGGTATGAACAAACCCATACAATAAGTAGGACACAAAATACCTCAGGTGACAGCCACGTGTTGCTCCACACAAGTCCAAACTGACTTTGGGGTGCAAAGGGCAATCCTTGGAAGCGTTCAAGGCCAGGTTGGACAGTGTTCTGAGCAAGCTGGTCTAGTGGAAGGTGTGCCCATATGGCCACAAGATGAGCTTTAAGGTCCCTTCCAATCCCAACCACTCTCTGATTTTATGATTATCCCCCCCAAAGCAGCCCCCTGCTGAGGGGTGACCTGGCTCAGCTCCTGGCCACAGCAACGTTTCCATCCAGGTGGCAAATATGAGTGGGAATTCTGAAGATTACAGTGACTGTGGCCACTGTTAATGGGTATGTATGTTCACACTTCTTAATTACACAAGGGTGGGGACCACTTGCACTAACCCTCCCTCACACGGCCTGGAGTTACTCCTGCTCCCTTGGGGAAGAGAGTTGTGCACAACGACCTCCCCATAAAATTGTGGTGTTGGCAGCTCCACCACGGCGACTTGTTTACATCCATCCTATAACGAGCTTTACCAAAATGACCCATAATTGCCATGTGAATGACAGCATTGTGCAACTGGCATGGAAAGAATTTCTTCATAAAGCACACCGATACATACAAAGTGTGTGTGGGTAAAGCAAGAGCAACACAGAAAAAGGTGCTCAACGCAAGCAATCCCGACAGGAGAGCTCCACAAACAGCACGGATAGCAGACAGCTCAGCCACACTGAGGAATATATATGCAAATATTGACTAGACTATGCAAAGGATTGGTTATTTATAACACCTTCATTTCCCTCAGTCCTACCTCCTGACAAGTAAACAGACTGCTTCGCTCTGGAGAGTTGTGCAACACAGAGAGATCCCCAAGTAAACACACAGACTCCATACTTCATTAGAGGTGAACTTGTTTACAGAGCAGGAATTAAAACACAACCACAGAATCCGTCAATATTCTATATGTACTGACATACCCCTCCCTGACTCAGAACGTTCTGCTCCTACACTGTGACTCATCCACTGCGTGGGCTGGGGACAGCAGAGATCTCGGTTTCCTGGGATTCTCCAGCGTATCACACTCCTCTTCTGCTTCCCACCACGCCACTGTGGAGGCTTGTGACGTCCCACATCCACTTGCAGTGTCACCTGTCCGTGCTGGGAATGACCGCTGGCTACAGTCATGGCACAGAACTCAACGCACGGTGCCACGTGTCTGAACGAATCACATGTGCCAAGGTGGGACTGTGAGGGGTGGGGGAAGGTGTGACTCATCTGCCAGCTGATATAAAAATAAACTACTACTGAATCAAAAATCCATGACTTCTGCACACGATGTGCACAGGCAGAAGCTGTCACTATGTGGAAACTTGAGCATCAGCTCCATGCAGCCAGAAGAAACCCCGAAGCACGCAGTGCTCCATTTTACCTTCCAAAGGTGATGCTCACAGGGAAGGCATTCCACATGGCCTCAACAGGGAGAGATGTCAGAGGTGCTTGGAAATGTGGTAACAAATCCCAGAACAGTTTGGGTTGGAAGGGACCCTAAAGTCCATCTCATTTTACCCCCTCATGGGCAGGGACACCTTCCACTAGACCAGGTTGCTCCAAGCCACATCCAACCTGGACACTTCCACAGGGCAACCTGTGCCAGGGCCTCACCACCCTCACTGCCAAGAATTCCTTCCCAATATCCCATCTATCCCTGCCCTCTGGCAATGGGAAACTGTTTCCCCTTGTCCTGTCTCTCCAGGCCCTTGTACCAAATCCTCTCCAGCTCTCCTGGAGCCTCTTCAGGCCCTGGAAGGGACTCTGAGCTCTCCCTGGAGCCTTCTCTTCTCCAGGTGAGCACCCCCAGCTCTCCCAGCCTGGCTCCAGAGCAGAAGGGCTCCAGCCCCTGAAACATTTCTGTGCCCTCCTCTGGACTTTTCCCAGCAGCTCCTGAAAAGAAGATTAGATTCTTCTAATCTGGAATCAGCCTCAAAACAAAAAGACCATTCCTGTTACCCACAGGCAAACAGAGCCCACAGGACACAGCCAGTGGAATCACTGGGACCATGGTGTGCCACCAGCAGGAGCCAGCTGCTGCAGGACTCCTACAAGCCATGGGAAAAGCAGTTGCTTTTACTCATCCCAAACCAAGCAGGAGGGTGCTGGGATGCTGCTGGCTCTGCAGGGGGCAGTTCAAGCAAAGCCAAAGCTTTGTCCTTTGGTAACTGCCCAGGAAGCTGAACCATTCCAGGAGCTGGGTCTGTTTGACCATGGACAAATAACTCAGTTTATTCCACAAACTTAAAGTACAGAGGACAAATGACATGCTCAAATGATTTATCCAGTACCATAAACATGTTGGAGACTTGAGTGATCCTGACTCCAGTCAGGATGCTGGAGCAATGTGGCTTTTAGGACAAAAACCAATCATTAAACAGTTCAGTACAACACTGGCATTAGAGGACTGATGAGAGCAATGCAACTAGTTTGCACAGAGATGATTAAAACTGCTTCAATTACCTTGGTGAGCAAATGGATCATATCCCAAACTACCTAAAACCTAAATGAATTACATTTCCTAAAGGAAAGATGTCCTTTCCTGAGACACCCTGTGGATTGACCATCAGGTCTCTGACTCCATGCCTGTGCTTTGCTGTTTTGTTTTGCTGCTCACATGAAGGTAAAGTGCTCAGACACTATTTTAGGTTATTAGATATTTAATTCCACAGTGAGAAGGAAGAAGCTAGCAGATGGTCACTGTGCAGCAGGGCTTGCTCGACTTCTGCAGGGAGAAATATTCAAGGAAGAAGCATGAAAATCCACTTTTTATGTGCAAACATTCCTCCAGTTAGAGGAAGGGAATTACAGGGGAGCTGTTAGCTTCCCTAAAACAAGGAGGCACTAAAACATCAGAGACAGCATCAAATTTCCAAAGCAGCACATCAGAGACATCTGTTAGCTGGTTACTCCTGACTCAGGACTCTCTCTGAATCCACTGGATCCATCCACCAGTATTGTGCAGTTCTGAGAAGCACCAAGAGGAGCCACATTCCTACAGTTTAGATCCCTTTGACAAACTTCTCCCTGCTCCATCACTTAATCTAGTGTGAAGCACCTTAAGATGTCTGAGACACATGAAATCCAGTCTGCTCCTTTGCTAATCCAAGCTGACTAGGGATCCTCATCCGAGCCACGTGGCAGGCAGAGAAACTGGTGCTGCTGGGAGGGAACAGATGCAACTTCAGCGCCCTGTCAGAAAGTCTTGGAACATGGAAGCTGATGGAGCACGTGGCACAGGGAGCCACAGAGTCACTGCTAAGGAAGAGGCAGTTATCGCATCCTCTGGTCATGTGGAAACATCTCACATGGAAGCTCATCTCAGGACTTAGCTTCTGAATTACCGGGCTATTTGCTACTCTGTCCAACTGCACCAAGGGAAATGCAAAACTTGACTGAATAGCTTAGAAAAAGGAAAAAAAAAGACTCTTTTCACTAGTTTTTGATGATGTCAAGTGAAGCAGCTAATTGATACCCACATAGATCCTTCAGGCACTGGCCAAGTAGGTCGGTCCCTTCCAGCCTAAGTTTTCCTCTGACTACTACCCAAGAGTAACACACTTAAAAATGTTTATTCTGAACATCCAAGAAGGAAATCACCATTTAAACTCCTCTTATTAGGAAAAAATCCCCCATTTTTCTCCCAAAGCTGCAGGTGATGACAATTCTGATCTCTCAGAGCTCGCTGGGACCATCTGGCTGCTGAACGTGGCCGCCGAGCCGCCGAGGGGACGAGGTGGCTCCCGTGGTGTCACAGCCAGGCTCCCTCTGCTCTCCCTCCTTCAGCTAACGGTGGGAGCTGCAGCCAGACACGTCATTTGGCAGGATTAGTTGGCTGATTTGTTGAGCAGAATGTCACATGCAACGCTACTGTTGCTCTCTCTGAGTCATGCACACCATGTGCTCGGACACTTCTCGTCTTCGTTTGGCAGGTGTAGGACAGTTCCAAGTAACCAGACATCCCTACTGGAAGTTCAAGCCTGGCTGTTTGAGCAGCTCCAGAGCAAGGACCATTACAGAGAGCCTGGCACTAGCAACATCACTGAGAACAAACTCCTCTGTTACCCCAATGCTGGCATTTATTTATCTGTTTTTCCAGCCAGACAATCTTCCCAAGTCAAGCCTCCCTGCTCCTGGCAGCTTGACTCCACCAAAATTTGTTTTGCTCGGATTCCAGGTTTCATGATGAGACCAGAACTGTAGTTCACATCCTCCACTCAAGTCTTGGCCAATTTCCAATTGTTTTAGCAAAACTGCAGCACAAGAGCTTCTAAAGGCATCCAAGAGCTCACCAGAGCGACACCCGTGGGACCACAGAGAGAGAAACAGAGTCAGGTTGTTCAGGAGCCTTCTCAACAGTCCCTTGACAAATGCTTCAAGACAGCAGATTCAAGACTAGGAAGGAATTCCTCCCTGTGAGCGTGGGGAGACCCTGGCACAGGGTGCCCAGAGCAGCTGTGGCTGCCCCATCCCTGGAAGGATCCAAGGCCAGGCTGGATGGGGCTTGGAGCTACCTGGGCTAGTGGGAGGTGTCCCCGCCCATGCTGAGGGTGAAATGAGGTCCCTTCCAACCCAAACCATTCCCTGAATGCTCTGAGTGGGTAAGTATTACAGGATGGAAAGCTTAAATTCTTTAGGAACAGGGGAAAACCTAAAAATACTTAATCTGACCAAAATAAAGCCATTCCTTCAAATTTTGATCAGTTTTATAATTCCTTAATAACATCTTTAAAGAGTGGAAGGAAGCCAAGTGGTGTAGAAAAAGCAGACTGGGATTCACTCATGTGTCACAAGACATGTGGGCTGGGGTATCCCAGAAATCACAAGCACCAACAGAACTCCAGCAGGAAGTTTAAGTTAGTATTTTGGTACTATATTATTACCAAAGTATTTCTGGATGTCCATCAGACATCCTCTGCAAGTGGAAGCTGGGTCCATTCACGGAAAACAGGAAAAATAAAATCAGAAGTATAAAAAACCTACAGTAATGTAAGAAACTTGTCAAAACCTGAAGTCCATACATGATTAAGGCACAGAAGGAACAGAGAAGGTTGTTGCTTCACAGAGACTTCCTTGAGCAGTGGAACACCCTGCACGAGGCTGTGGAAATCCTTGGCATGAGAAACAGCACATGCTGAAAGGCTCCTCAGGCTTAAAAAACAACAATAAATTCAGGGAAGAAAAATCCAAACACTATTAGACACAACTCAAGCTCTGTATCAGGGAAATCAGAGACTGCCAGAAAAAATGTATAAAAAATTCCACCTTTGGCTGATCCTGCTCTCTTTTTCTCCTGTTTGCTGTAGATCATGATTGCACAGAGGAGCCATGGGGCTTGTGGATATTCTTCTGATTTAACAAGTAAAAATGAAAACCACTTCCTAGGTTTAAAGACTTTAGATCACCTATTTATGGGTGTTGTTCTATACACAAATAACTTTCCATCTACTGACAATTCTTATGTTTTACAAACACACTTACAGGGGTATTTCCATATCAGTGAATCCTCATGAACTCGACATTTTAGGTCCACACAATTACCCAATGTCACCATTATGATCCAATTATCACCAAAACTTGTGTGAGGCTAAAAGGAATTGGCCCAGATCCCTATGTTCAAGTCAGAGTTACACAACAAATGCTATGGTGGTGTTTGATTTAATAAAGAAATCCCTTTATTAAAGAAATTTAATAAAACTTTTGATAAGCTTAAGGTAGGTTTACTCACCTGAACTTCCAAGTTGTTTATAAAATCTGTATTCTAAATGAAGCTGTGGTGCCCGGGATTTAATTGGTTCCTAGAACAGAAATAAATAAATTTGTTAAAATCAGTTTGAGTAAAAGAAGTTCTGTCCTATACTTGAAGATTTGTGCATAATTAAAACATCCCAAATTGAAATTCTAACAACAGACTTCACCATAAAATGTCATTTAAATAAGAAAAGAATAAAAGCATAAGATTTGCTCTCTGGAGGAGAAATAACATCCTCATTTAAATACAAGGCTCATTCATTGCAGTGAAATTCAAGGATCATTCCATAGAGCTCCTGGTCCTTGAAGAACAACCCTGGACATTGGCAGAGGGAAATCAAGGCTGCAAAAGCCCCAGTTCACTCTGTGGGCACTGTGATTGCCCACAGTGTTTTTGCTGGTCTCCAGCCTGTATTTCTGAAAAATGTTGAGTCATACAAGTGTGTTTTAGATCAGACCACAGTTGCTCACAGCAAGCACCACAGTGCAGCCAGGCAGTTGGGAAAAAGGAAGAAGTCTCCCCCTCCTTGTGGCAGGTGTCAGTCAAACATCTTGAAACACTCCATAATATTCTATTTTTATCCACAAAATACAAAAAAATAAAATGGTAAGTCTGCAATGCACCCAAACCATCCCATTCATTAACTGTTACTCATCTGTGTTTTCCATACAAGACTTAATGCCTACAATCCATCAAGGCATTAACGTGCAAGATTACAGAGGTTCTAAAAATATAAAGTTAATATGGAGAGGATTAAGAGACTGGAGTAATTACATTTGCAATAAAACTGTGCACTTGGGATAGGCATGGATGTGGGTTTACCAACTGCCCAGGCAGCCTGGAGATAGGAGTTAATACTGGCCTTAATTTTAATTGACCTCTAGTCTGCACTGTAAGACTGATGTCCACACTGGGTGTGAACTCCACAGTCAAGGCTTCTTTCTAAGTGTGGAGAAGGAATTCTGTACAGGAATTCAGGCAGTTTGACTTGTAGCCAAGCTGTTCCTCATCAGCTCAAGTCATCCCATCCATTTCCCAGCAAGGGGAATGAATGCTCCTGGTTATTTCTCAGCTTAATCATAGAATCATTGAGGTAGAAAAAGGCCTCCAAGTCATCAAATTCCTGATGTTTTAAAGCTCCAGAAGACAAAAATGACCAAATACTCAGCAAACAATATGAAAAAATATTCTGAAGGAAAAACTGAACCTGCACCAAAGGCAAAGACAAAGCAACACACAAACAAGTTTGTTATGTAAGTCACCTTTAAATTAAGATAATTGTTGGTGGCTTGAGGGAGGGTCTACAGACACCTGCAGAGCACAGGGATTCAGGGCAACAGGAACTCAGCATGTTCAGGGAGTAGTTTATTTATCCAAACATGTAAAGGGGAAGGATTGATGCAGCAGCACACGATGCTGCTCGTGACAAAATCAGGGGAGGCAGCCCTGAGCCGCTCCTGCATCAGGAGCTGCTGGAGCCAGAGCTCTGGCCACTTGCCAGAGTCATGGCAGCTTCTGAGAAGATCATACCAGCACAGATGGCTGTCCTGTAGGCCAAGGACTTAGGGATGATAGCAGATTTTGTGTTTGTAGCAAAAATAACTGAATTGCTGCTGCCTAACAGAGAAAATCTACAGGTCGAACCAACGGCGTCATCACTGCTGCGAGGGGATGGCCTGGTACTTGTGCCCTGACTGCAGCTGGATGGCACCAGGCTGGCTTCTCCCAGGGAAGAAATTCCTAATGTGGGCAGTGCAGCTTTGAAAACCTTCAGAAGAATAAACCAGATGCCCCTGACCAAGTAAGTCAGCTGAAGAGCAGGACCAGAAGCTACGTGGTGACACCACACCGATCAACACAAGGACCAATCTCCACTGCCAGCAGTTTTCCAAGGGGTAGCTTAGTCCCAAAAAGAAACCATGAGGCATTAGCATGGAATTTCACAGCACTTTCTGATGGGCTCTTGGTATCTATGACACAATTCCCTCATTTCCCAGCTCTAATGTGACAGGAGGCAGGAATAGCTGAGACAGCAGGGCTGCAGTGGTGGGAGAGGATCTCACAGCTTGAAGGACTTGGAGCAGTGCTTTGACTCGGTCCAACAATGAAGGTAAAAGAAAATGTTGCCTGTAAGTACATCTTAGAGCTATTCCACCACTAATCCACAAATTATTTGAAGGATAAAGAAAATAGCAGTTAAGTCCACACGCAAGAGAAGTATATTTGCTGCTGAGGAGACTGAGTCATTCTTATTCCTGTGGAATTTTGTCTAAGATTAGGAGACCAAGAAACCCCCATTTATCCTACTGCTCCCTCCTTACACTTCTCCAAAACAGAGCATGTATATGGACACCTGGATGGCCATGGGATGGCAATTCCAGCCCCTCACACAAGAAGCACCTGAGATTTTTAAGCCTGGATCACAACAGGGCAAATGAAACTGGAGAGTCGTGCAGTGTAACTGCTTTAACACTCAGTTATTTGGGGAAACAAAAAATATTAAGAAAAATGAAGAAAGAATGTGACCAGAAAAACAGGTCAGATTGAGGCAGCCATGAGGCAATGCCATTGAGTCCTGCCATATGGAAAAGCTTCAGGTTACTGAGAGATGTCACTGCAGCCACTTTTCTGAGAGAAAAAAGCACCCTTTGGACTAGTACAGCTGTGCTTTAACTTATGGTTTCCAATGCAACAACTTTGTGGGATTATCTGTGGAAGCAAATGAGAAGCACTATTGCCTCAATAAAACACCTTGTCTGTGTACACAGCACACTTTTAATGGCCTAAAAGCAACAGTTCTTCTTTCTGATGTGCATTCATATCAAGGGCATCTCCTATGGAGCCAGGCTGGGAGAGCTGGGGGTGTTCCCCTTGGGGAGAGAAGGCTCCAGGGAGAGCTCAGAGCCCCTTCCAGGGCCTGAAGGGGCTCCAGGAGAGCTGGAGAGGGACTGGGGACAAGGGATGGAGGGACAGGACACAGGGAATGGCTTCCCACTGCCAGAGG